>BLBF01000054.1:10084000-10112450 GCA_015471245.1 Laticauda colubrina | reverse complement strand
TCTATCTATCTATCTATCTATCTATCTATCTATCTATCTATCTATCTATCTATCTACCTACCTACCTACCTACCTGTCTCTCTATCCATCCATCCATCCATGTTCGAAGCACTGCCCCCACAGGCACATCAGGAGGAAAGTAGAGGAAAGCTCATCTGGGAGGGAGGGAGGGAGAAAGAGAGAGAGAGAGAGAGCGAAAGCGCTGATGCATCAAATTGAAATGAGACCTAGTTTAGACTGAGGCCCTTTTCCACATTGAAACATCTTTGCCAGCACATTGAAATATCTTTGGCTTCTATTAAAGGTTTTGTGGACAAAACATGGTCAAGACTATCAGGAAGCTCTCACATTTTGTTGAGGCTTTAAACAGGATCCATTGGACCACATCTCCACCCTAAAAATTACTTTTCCCCAATGTATTTCAGTGCCAATTCTGAAGAAGGCAAAACCAAAATGTACTGGTAAGCTACAAGGAGAAAACACACACACACACACACACACACACACACACACTACCTTCTAACCCTGCTGGAGCAGGTAATTGGACTAGAATAGATATCTCATCTTCCTCCTCCCTCCCTCCTTCCTTTATTTCTTTTTCTTTCTGCCCCTTCCTTCCATCTCCCCCTTTCTTTGTCTGTCCCTTTTTCTTTCTTTCCCTTTTCTCTTTCTTTTCTTCTCTCTTTCTCTCTCTTTCTTTTCTCTCTCTTTCCCTCTCTCAGGCTCACCCCATTGAGCATGGGACCTGCTTGAGCAGGTCCTTCTGATGCAATGGGCTCAATGGGATGGACCTGTGGGGCCACCACCTAGAACGCAGCAGTGGCAGCATGTTTGAAAACTAGAGCAAAGCCAGAGGTCAGTAATTTTTGCTGCAAAGAATCACAAAAGCTTCTGGGTTGTGCACAAGAAGGGACACAGATGTCAGTGCAATTCAGCAACGTAAAAGAAAGAAATACAAATAAAAATCAACAAGAATTGGCAAAGCATCTCTGATTAGATTCTATTCACTACTAGAATCTAATCATAGATGCTTTGCCAATTCTAGTTCAATGACCTGCTCCAGCAGGGTTGGAAGGGAGTATGTGTGTATGTGTGTGCATGGCTGTCAAAACTCCAAAAACAGGTCAAGTAGCTCTGGAGAGGCCAATCATAAATTAGAACACTTGCTAAACAACCGGCCATTAAGTGAGGACCACTTGTATTTGGTTTATCAGTCACCTGGCCATGCCCACTCAGTCACATGACCACCAAACCACATCATGTGACCAGTCACGTGACCAGCAAGCCATGCCTACCCAGTCACATGACCAGCAAGCTACACCCACCCAATCACGTGACCAGCAAGCCACACCCTCAAATTAGGCCATGCCCACATAAATTTGAATCCAAACCCAGAGTGGGGGGAACTGAGGATGAGTTTGTAGCACCAAGAGGGCGATGGACTGAAAAAGTTTGGGAATCATTCTTTATCATCATCGTCATCGTCATTATCCATTTATCTATTCTTCAGATAATCAGGTCCATGCCATTGAGGTCTTTATCGGTAAAAACCAACATCTTGAATTGTACGTGGAAGGCAATTGCTGTCCAACATGTCAGGAATGACACATGAGTATAATGATGAATATTCATTACTTTGTGCACTACTAGATGTTGATTCATCTGTAAGTTCTACTACACTGATAGTTTGATTTGTGCAGTTAATAGTAATTTTTCATGCGGATTTATTATTATTCCATGGTTGACAAATATAATCATTTTTTTTCATCAGTTGCTACTAGCATTTCAGTGTCTTCCATATTAATTAGATTTAGCAGTTCTCATTTGGATCTCAGAATATCGAATATTGGCAAATGCCAAAGAACTAAGGCTTTTCTTAGACATCCCCCCAGTGTGCTTATTTATGATAACTAGATTAAAGATTAAGGGCCTGTCACATAGACCGACGGATGCAAAAAGTATATAAAAACGACACAGCGGACGAGAAAATTTTCCATCCATTGTTATCTGCTCTCAAAAGTGCCCCAAATTTGCATAAACAGAGCGGACAACAGCGGAAAGGAACGGACAGGGGGAGGATGTAGCCAGGATGTTAAGCGGATGCTCTACGGAAGCCTAGCAGATGGAAGTGGATGGAAGCAGATGGCACGTCCACAGGGCTTCTGGGGGAGCACAGCGAAGCGGATGCGCAGCGCAAGGAGCGGATGCCGAGCGGATGCCGAGCGGATGACGTAGATGCAGAGCGAACACCTAGCGGATGCCTAGTGGATACAAAGCATTCACTGCGTATGCGGGAAGGATACATTGCATCAGCCCCGCAGATATAAAAGGATGCAGCTCGCAAACAGGTCACCATTCAGAGGAAAGACCTGCTGCCAGACACATCTCCAGACAACAACCATGGGGAAGAAGAGGAAACCTGTGCCATCTTCTGCCAGCTCTGGCAAGAAGGACAGGGCCACCATCCCACCCCCTGGCCCTGACTCTGCTTCTGCTGTGGCTTCTGCTGCTCGGGCTGACTCTGCTGGTGCTGGTGCTTCTGCTGGCGCTGCTCCTGGTGCTGGTGCTTCTGCTGGTGCTGCTCCTGGTCCTGCTGGTGCTGCTGGTGCTCCTGGTCCTTCTGGTGCTGCTGGTGCTCTTGGTCCTGCTGGTGCTGCTGGTGCTTACTCTGCTGCTGCTGATCCTGATGCTGCTGGTGGTGCTGGTGCTGCTGGTGGTGCTGGTGCTCCTGGTGCTGCTGGTCCTGCTGGTTCTGCTTGTACTCCTGGTCCTGCTTGTGCTGCTGGTGCTGCTGGTGCTGCTGGTGCTGCTGGTGCTTACTCTGCTGCTGGTCCTGCTGGTGCTGCTGGTGCTGCTGGTCCTGCTTTTGCTGCTACTGTTATTGTTGCTGCTGGTGGTGGTGGTGGTGTGGTGGAGCAGTCCCTAGAACCTTGAAGCCCCTCTGATGAGGGCCCAGAAGGCCCTGCCAGAGGGAGGAAGAGGCATACGCGAGAACGGGAGAGGAGTCAATGCTCCATCGAAGAGGAACATGAGGATGAGGTGCTTGAATGGCTGAGGGAGAACGAGTACCTATGACGGAAGGGACACAGGCTCTATTGAGACACCAAGAGGAAGCAGGCGGTTTGGAGAGAGAAGGCGGAGAGCCTGGGCTACACTTCGGAGGTCCTCCTCAGGTGGTGGAAGCACATGCACACCTGGTACGGGAAGCTGCACCTCAAGAAGTCTGGCCAGGCCGTAGTCAAGCTCACTGACCGGGAGACCTACGTGATGGCCAAGTGCAGCTTCTTGGAGGGTGAGATCCGCCACCGAGGAGCAGCCCCTCTGTCTACCCTCTTTCTCAGGCAGCCCACAGAGAGCCAGTCCTCTTCTGGCCAAGAGTCAATTCCTGTGTCCAGGCAGTTATCTGTGGAGCGTCCCACGACGGAGACCCCTCCGACAGCTGCACTCCCCATGGTGGAGAGCATGGAGGACCCCCTGACACAGTGGGAGCAAGGAGAGGGCACTTCCACCAGAGACCAACCCACACCCACCCCAGCTCCACCTCCACAGAAAGCAGGCAGAGAGGCAGACCGGAGGGACAGAGCCACACTGTCCTGCTGGAGATCAGGGACAACATCAAAAGCAGCATAGATCTCCTCTCTCAGCTGGTACACACCGACATACCATCCTCAAACTGCAAGCCCTTCCTCACCTACGTCAACCAGACCCTCATGGACATGTCCGAATCACAGTACCAAGTGATAAAGGAGAGGATCACAGGTCTTCTGCACAACCCTCCAGGCCCAGAGGAACCTGGTCTGACCCAGTCCAGGTCTGCTCCTCCACCCCAGGTGATGTCACAGCCCTTCCAAGGCTTTCCACAGGCCCTCCCCAACCAAGGCTACGGCTACCAGGAGTCCCAGCAGCACAGGCAGCCCTTCCCAGTCCATGCACAGGTTCTTCGAACAACACCTATGTCACCGATACCACTGATGCCACTGACGCTGCCACCCACACCACAGATGCCACCCACGCCACAAATGCCATCCATGCCACAGATGCCACCCATGCCACAGATGCCACCCACGGCTCACCTCATTCAGCTGCAGACCAGACAACCCCACTACACTCCTCCTTCCTCCACCCTACAGCCAAGCCCGGCCTCAGAACATCTGTCATCAGTCTTGGGACTGACACCCCATGTCATGGAGGAAGGGGCTCTCAACATCACAGGACTGAGCCAACTCTTTGAGAGCTTCCTCCACACACCATCCCCTGTTGTCCTCTCGGGGCCAGGCACCCCAATGGCGCCTCAGACCAGCACTCCAGCAGCAGCCACCTCCACAGCACCTGGACCCTTCACCCCTGAGATGATGGGCACGCCTCAGAGTGACTGAGAAGAGTGCCAGAGACTGGGTGGCTACCTGTTGACTTTATCTTTGCTTGGGACACTTTTCTTGGGTCATTTTGCTTTTACAGTTTGTTATTAATAAAGATTATCTTTGCTTCACACACTTGGTTCATTTATTTTAGTCAATAAAGTCCTGGTGGAAACTTTTAGAAATGGTTTAAGCCTTTGCATGCTTGTGGGATGGGTAAGGATAGCAGTGGGATGGGCAGGGATACCTGTGGGATGGGCAGGGATACCTGTGAGATGGGTAATAGCTATGGGATGGGTTAGGATAGCAGTGGGATGGACAGGGATACCTGTGGAATGGGTAATAGCTGTGGGATGGGTAAGGATAGCAGTCGGATAGATAAACATCCAGTGCAAGCATAGTGGGACTGTATGGTCCACCCTCCCAGGTGCCACACCTATGACCCTTTATTATCAATAACAATGTAATCATTCATCAACACATTTCAACATAAACACAACTCTTTATTAAATGCCCTGTTCATTGTAGGGCCACTCAACATACATGGCACAATCTCATCAGTGTGATGAGACAGGCTGAAGGAAGCATCCATTAAGCATCTACCATCCTGTCTTGCCACTCCACTGCTCCAGCTGGGGAGTTGCACCAGTGTTTCAGGAGGTTGCGCTGCTTCTTCCCTTCATGTGAAGTTCTGTTGGGGCCTTGCACATCCACAGTATCTATCAGGTTTCGCCCTTGCCTCCATTCCCCAGGCTCCATGTCCCTATTCCCTTGTTGGTGGTCCATGAGCCTGTTCTACAAGACTGGGTAGCGGGTGCTCATGAGATTGTGCAGGATGCAGCAAGCTTCCACTATCCTCCTCACGGTCTCTGGGCGATGCTGCATGGTGGTGAGAAGTACCTGGAACCTGTTGGCCAGGATTCCAAAGGCGTTCTCCACCACCCGCCTTGCCCTGGCCAGCCTGTAGTAGAAGATCCTCTCTTCACGGGTGAGGCATCTGGAAGTGTAGGGCTTCATGAGGTAGGTTCTGAGGGAGAAGGCGTCATCCCCCACGATGAAGTAGGGCACATCTTGTGTGTCGCTGGGCAGAGGGTCTGGATCTGGGAAGCCCACCATGAGGTTGCATTGCAGCCCCTCCTTGAGGTGACTGGCGTTGTACACCTGGGCATCTGAAGTTGACCCGTTGCCTGAAGCATCGATGTACATGAATTTGTAGTCAGCATCGACCATGGCGAAGAGGATGATGCTGAAGAAGCCCTCGTAGTTGTGATAAGTGGACCCTGAGTTGGCTGGAGCTTTGCAGGCCACGTGCTTGCCATCTATGGCTCCAACGGCGTGGGGGAAGTTCCACTTCTGATACCAGGTGGCGCAGAGTCAGTGCCACCTTCAGCCCAGGGTCCAAGCTGAGCCGGAAGTTGATGTTTGCCTTGGTCAACCTGGGTCTCAGCCACTCCACAACTTCATCAAACATGGCTGGCGGCATCCTCATGAAGTTCTGGAATGCACAAGAGTCTTCGTTCCTCAGCTCCACCATCAGCTTGTTATACAGTCCGTACTCGGCTCTTCTCGCGATCCATCTTTGGACCCAGACACTTCTTGGACACCTCCTTTTCTTCACTTAGAACAGGTGAAAGAATCTGAAGAGGGCTTCGCACTGTTGTAGAACGATGGCGGCTTCCAAAAGGAATGTGCGACGATCCATGGTGGAGATGACTGGATGCTGTGGAAGAGCAAGAGCAAGATGAAGGCTGAAGAGGTCTGCACCGCAGGGCTGCTGGACTGAAAGTGAGATCCAGGTGATTTCTCCCCCTTTTTATAGGAAATATAGGTTTTCCACTAGGTGTCCTTTTGTATCCTCTAGGCATCCTGCAGACATCCTAAGTATCTGAGATACGTCCCCTATACGAACACTTTAATGCTTTGTATGCGAGCTGCATCCACTGTCATCCTTTCTACGTCCGTGCTACTAACGTTGCGTGTCCGTTCCGCATCCGTTTCGCTTCCTCCCTGTGTCCGTTTTCCGCTGGATCAGATGCGAGTTGCGCGGATCCACAGCGGATGCCTAGCAGATATAGCGGACGTGTAATGGATGACGACGGACATATAACGGATTTTCCCCATATGCGTAGTGGATGTATAACGGACGCGTTGGAAACTTTTTCCGTTCAAAAAGTTTTGTGCAGCTCAAAACTTTTTGAGCGGATGAAATGTCAGTAGACGGATGCTGGATGGATACAGAGTATGAAAAATGGACGCAGTGACTACAGAACGGATGCATCACGTCAACCAACGGATGGCAAGTGTTTCTCTCCGTTTTACATCATCTTCCCATCCGTTGGTGCTGTGTGACAGGGGCTTTACTAGATGAAGTGGAGCAAAAGTAGCAGAACCCTGAGCAATTCTCAAATATTATACGTTTCTATAGTGCTTTGCATATACTACCTTTTCACTTTCTGTCCATATACTGCCTTTTCACTCTGTATCCATAAGGCGATTAAGTTCCACATTCTGCCTTCTCTGCAGCTTCTAGCTGCAATATCATTAAAGGAAAATCCTCTTCATGCTATGCATTCAGCCATGAACGTTGACAAATGTGTTGATGGTTATGAATCAATTCTTGCACCTCAGAAAAAAAAAGGTGCAACTAGACGCAACTCTCTTTACAGAAAGAAGCTTACATAGAGATTTTTATTGTTACACTTGAAGTCTGCTTCAGCAGAGATGGAGCTACCTACCAGTAATAAACAGTTCTTTTCATGTATCATATAGGTGTCTCGTGACTTTTTCCCTCTTTAACTCATTTGGATTTTTTTCCAACCTACGATATTTTTGGCCATGTGATAAATGACCAGTTCTGATTCAGAATGGAAGCCATTGTTTAATCTAAAAAAAAGTAAAGTAAAACTTAAGTGCCATTGATGTTAATTGGAGATACTGCATTATGATTTCTTGGAAGATCTCTTCCAGAAGCTGAACAGAATGCTTAAATAGATGTTGCAAAAAAGAATCCAAAAATGAATCCAGAGAGAGACACTGCAAGGACAGATGAACAGACATTTTAGGTAAGATTGAGAAGAAAATATGCTGAAAAAAATCCTTAACAATTGCTCTTTACTGATGAATTTCCAGAGAAGCATGACAGATTGAAGCTAGTTCCACTTTCACCCAAAAAGAGGAGCCAATGCATGGATTGACTCCTCAATCTTCTTCTTTGGATTAAGTTTTACTTATAAGTTTGCTTCACACAGAATCTCCCTGATAAATCTCACTCTCCATACTTCTGAGAACTGGGAGAAAAACATCTCAGCTACGCTGTGGTTTGAAGCCTTCAAAAGAGTATTGGGTTTGCGCATTTCCTCTCTTAACTAAGTTAGAAAGTTATTATTGATTTTCTAGATGTTAAAAACCTTCTAAAGGGCAAGCTTTATTATGCTGGAAGAATCTCCTTCTACCCCGAATAGAAGAAGTTTTATGTACGTTTAAGGTTTAAAAAGAAAAACTTTAATTTTTGGACTTGGAAAGTCAAGGGGTTACATGGACTTGAAAGAATATTTTCTGTAAGATGCTTACTGTTTTACAAAAAGAATGTATGAAGTTTTTGAAATTAAAAAACCATCCCATGACAAAGTTTCGCTGATTGGAAAATATATAGATGATAAGAAAGGAAACTGGAGATTCACTAGAGGGAACCAGAGACAGCTGAGAATTACAATTAAAGCAGAAGAGAGCTACTAACATAATGGAACAATACTATTTGAGAATACAAATTAAGGCCGTTTGGGAACAATGTACTCAAAAATCACTTATAAGATTGTCTGATACTACGATAGAGGGTTGTAAAAGAATAACAGATTTTATTGGATAAAACAGAGACTGGGGCTTTTTTGAGTGTGGATTTGGATTTTTTAAAAACAAAATTATAAAATTGCAAAAAAGATTACAAAAATACTGGAATTTAAGAGTGATAGATGACATAGTAGATTTACAAATGAAACCAGCTGATACCCAAATAATTAAAAGAGACATAAAAATACTACACCAAAAGAATGTATTGGAGATCCTTCTTATTTTGGATTTACAAAACAGACATATTAAACTAATGAAACTATTCCTGAAGGAGACAAAAAGGGAGAATTTTCTTTTGCTTTATTTCTTAGAAAAAGAATGGAACTGGATTGCAATCTTGGAATTATTAGATTATGATTAAAATATAATCTGTATTACTATTTCTGATAGTCTTTTTGCTGATTAGGAAAGAATTAGTTTTTAGAATCTGATTATTGATAAAGAATGAAATATGAGAAGATTATTATTTTTTATTGAAATATTACAGAAAATTTTAACTTACTGAAATTGTTTATACTTGCCTAGAGGGAGAGGGGACTCACTCATGTATCATTTTTCTTTTCTTCTTTCTTTTCTTTTTTTTTTATTTCTTTGCACTTCTCCTTTTCTTTCTTTTACCTTTATATTTTCCTTAGTTTGTATTAGTCTTTTATCTTTGTATTAGTAAACTCCAATAAAATTATTATAAAAAATATAATTGCTCTTATTTTATTTTTTATTTTATTTGGTTTGTCAATTGCTTACAAGATAATAGGTAAAGATCAAAATATAGTTATGAATACATGGATACATGTAAGAAAAATCAAAGAAACAAAAGAATAGGGACGGTAGGCACATTGGTGCGGTTATGCACGCCCCCTACAGACCTCTTAGGAAAGGGGTGAGGTCAATAGTAGAAAGTCTAAGTTTAAAGTTTTTGGGGTTTGGGGAAGAAACCACAGAGTCAGGTAAAGTATTCCAGACATTGACCACTCTGTTGCTGAAGTCGTATTTCCTGCAATCAAGTTTGGTGTGATTAACCTTGAGTTTGTATCTATTGTTTGCTCTTGTGTTATGAAGGTGGCGTAGTTCTAGGTTTTCTAGGTCTAGAATTTCAAGTCTGATGGTATAAGGTATTCTGCAGCAAGTAGAGTTCACAACTCTTCTTGTGAAATATTTCTGGACTTTCTCAACTGTGTTAATATCAGATACGTAATGTGGGTTCCAGACTGATGAGCTGCATTTGAGTATTGGTCTAGCAAATGTTTTGTATGCTCTAATTAGTAGTGTAATATTATCAGAGAAAAAGCTACTTAAGATTAAGTTAACAACTCTTAATGCCTTAATATAGTTACAGTGGGCTGTAGCACTTAGATCATTAGAGATGAGTATTCCAAGATCCTTGACAAAGTTTGGATCATCAACAAGGTCTTGACTATTCAGCCTCTATTTTATTTTCTGGGTTTTTTTTTGCCAATACGTAAGACAGAGCATTTATTTGTTGAGATTTGAAGTTGCCATTTGTTTGACCATTCTGATACATAGTCAAGATCTTTTTGAAGGGTAGCAGTATTGTCTGTGATGTTGAATAGCTTTACATCGTCAGTGAAGAGAACGCAGTTGCTCTTGATATGACCACAGAGGTCATTTATGTAGAGTATAAAGAGAGTTTGTCCTAGAACACTGCCTTGGGGGACACCACTGTTGAAAGGTACAGAATTTGATAGGACACTCCAAATTTTGACCATTTGTTGTCTGTTTGACAGGAATGCTTCTATCCAGTAATGCAGGTGTCCAGAGATCCCGTAAGATTTTAGTTTTAGGAGTAGTTTGTCATATACCACTGAATCATAGGCTTTACAGAAGTCTATGTAGATTGCGTCTATTGCTTTGTGCTGATTGAGTTGTGTAGTCCATATGTTTTTGCAGTGTAAGAGTTGCAGATTACAGGATTGTTTTTTTCTGAAACCAAATTGTTTATTAGTAGGTTGTTTGTCTCTAAGTAGAGGATAATGGATTTATTTTTTCTTTATTTTTACTTTATTATTGAAGAAGGCAGTACCTCATTATAGCAGAAGGCAGTACCTCATTACTGCAGCTTGTTGGCTACAAGACTTAAATTTATTTCTGTCTGATTACTTGCTTACTAATTCAAGCAAATAAAACATAGTCTATAATTTATATGTAAATTACAATTTAGAGGTGTGTATTTTAAGGAACTGCCTCAATTACTTTTACTCCCATTCAGGAGCTTATTTGGATTTTTGTTGAAGATTTTCATCCCATGGAATATATCTTTTCCTTTAAACATTGGCTTTTAACTTCGTATGTTTAAAATCCCCAATTTGAATTTCTCTCGACTTTCATTTCTTTTATCTTCTGGCAATGCTGCTACAACTCTCAATTACTTCTTCTGATAAATATTGTTCTGGGTCCTTGTAATTTGTAAAATTCCAAACATAGTAATTTTTATTGAATGGTCATTTGAAACACCTATGAATTCTGCATCAATTTAAGCATTAATAAATATATCATCATGTAGGCTTCAAAAAGTAGATTTAATACATATTAAACAAAACCTCTAGCTGAAAAGTGTGAATGGATCGGGGTATGGGGAGAATGGGAGTGTGCCCAAATTGCTTAAAGTCCTGATATTTTACAGCTCAGTTCAAATTTAGAAGCCTGATAAAGAATCAGTGCAAAAATTGGTGGTATGGTTGAAACAGGGAGACTTTGCAAAATAGAAAGCTATGAAGGATTGTAAAGAATGGTGTTGGTAATACATTATTTTTAACTTGTGTTTCATTTTCTTTTCTATCTCATGACTTTAAAATTTATTTGGTAGTATTAATATAAAATAAATGCCATTAAAAACATTTTTTACTCCTTTTCCAACCGCTGCACATTGTCACTTTGAAAGGGAATAGCACGAGAAATAAATATATATTTGCTAACAAGGTCAGTGATCATTCACAACAATTTCTTATACCTTAATATGACAAAGGCAATTTCTTCACTAATTCAAGCAAAGAAAACATGTTCTACAATTTATATGTAAATAACAATTCAGATCATACGATATTATGATAAAGCCAATTAACACTACCTGGAACAGAAAATCATAATTTTCATTTGTCCCCCAATGAATAATATTTTTTCAGTAAGATTGAATTTTACACTTTCACATTGAAGTCTCTTTCTGAAGGATTTAGGACTAAGGTTTTTGGTGAACTACAAACAAATTACTCATGAAATTTCTAGACTAGAAAAGTCAAATTTAGGGTTGTACTCAAGGAAAATTTTACTGTGTGCACAGGCTTGAAGTATAAACTGTTCTTTTAATTTTTTTTTGCTCTGAACACATATTCTATAGTTTAGAAGTAACACATAGTCAAATACATTGAAAAAAATGAGAAAATAATGCCTAAAGCCCCTGTCACACTGCACCAACGGATGCAAAGAGGATGTAAAACGGACAAAAAACCTTGCCATCCGTTCGAAAACGTGATGTACTCACTGCCTCCGTTTGGCTTCCTCTCTATCCGTCCAGCATCTGTTCATTGACATTTCATCCGCTCAAAAAGTTTTAGGCTGCTTAAAACTTTTGCGCAGAAAATGTATCCAGTTCGTCCGTTCTGCATCCGCTACGCATCCGCTACACATCCGTTACGCATCCGCTATATCCGCTAGGCATCCGCTGCGCATCCGCGCAACTCGCATTCACCCGGACGCAGGGAGGAAGCGGAACGGACGCGGAACAGATGCAGAACGGATGCAGAATGGATGCAGCATGGAAACAAAGCATTTAAAACGGAAAAAACATTCGCAGAGGGGGCCTATCTCGGATATTAAGGATGTCTAGAGGATGCCTAGAGGATGCCTAGAGGATGCCTAGAGGATGCAAAGGGACACCTATACTGCCTATAAAAAGGGGGAGCAACTCGTCTGCATCTCACTTTCAGACCAGCAGCCCAGCGGTGCAGACCTCTGCAGCCTTCATTTGACTCTTGCTCTTCCACAGCATCCAGTCATGTCCACCGTGGATTGCGACAAAATCCTTTCGGCAGCCAACATCCTTCTGCAACACTGCGAAACCATCTACAGTCTCTGTGAACAGTACTACGGGAAGAAAAGGAGGCACCCAAAAAAAGTCTGGCTCTGAAGATGGTTCGCCAGAAGAGCACAGTACGTACTTTACGACAAGCTGATGGTGGAGCTCAGGAGCGAAGACCCTCGGGCGTTCCAGAACTTCATGAGGATGCCTCCAGCCATGTTTGACGAAGTTGTGCAGCGTCTGACACCCAGGTTGAACAAGACAAACACCAACTCCCCGCCCAGCCTGGACCCTGGGCTGAAGGTGGCACTGACTCTGCGCCACCTGGCCTCAGGGACCACCTACAGGAGCATGCAGTATGGCTGGAGGGTGCCACCCAGCACCATCAGCTTTGTGGTCAGAGAAGTGGTGCAGGCCATCATTGAAGAGTACATGGAGGAGCTCCTCCTGTGCCCCTCCACTGAAGAAGGATGGAAGAAAGTTGCAGAGCAGTGGTATCAGAAGTTAAACTTCCCCCACACCGTTGCAGCCATCGATGGCAAGCACGTGGCCTGCAAAGCGCCAGCCAAGTCGGGGTCCACTTATCACAACTCCAAGGGCTTCTTCAGCATCATCCTCTTCGCCATGGTCAATGCTGACTACAAGTTCATGTACATCGATGTTTCAGGCAACGGCTCATCTTCAGATACCCAGGTATACAACAACAGCCACCTCAAGGAGGGGCTGGAAAGCAACCTCATGGTGGGCTTCCCAGATCCAGACCCGCTGCCTAATGACACGCAAAATGTGCCCTACTTCACCGTGGGGGATGACGCCTTCTCCCTCACAACCTACCTCATGAAGCCCTACACCTCCAGATGCCTCACCCGTGAAGAGAGGATCTTCAACTACAGGCTGTCCAGGGCAAGGCGGGTGGTGGAGAACGCCTTTGGCATCCTGGCCAACAGGTTCCAGGTACTTCTCACCACCATGCAGAATCGGCCAGAGACCATGAGGAGGATCGTGAAAGCTTGCTGCATCCTGCACAATCTCATGCGCACCCGCTACCCAGTCTTGCAGAACAGGCTCGTGGATCTCCAGCAAGGCAATGGGGACATGGAGCCTGGGGAATGGAGGCAAGGGCAAAACCTGATCAACACTGAGGATGTGCAAGGCCCCAACAGAGCCTCACGTGAGGCGAAGAAGCAGCGCAACCTCCTGAGACACTGGTGCAACTCCCCAGCTGGAGCAGTGGAGTGGCAAGACAGGATGGTAGATGCTTAATGGATGCTTCCTTGAGCCTGTCTCATCACACGGATGAGATTGGGCCATGTATGTTTGGTTGGCTTACAACGAACAGGGCGTTTAATAAAGAGTTGTGTTTATGTTGACATGTGTGGATCAATGCTTACATTGTAATTGATAATGAAAGGCCATAGGTGTGGCACCTGGGAGGGTGGACCATACAGTCCCACTATGCTTTCACTGGAGGTTTATCTATCCCACAACTATCACCCATCCCATAGGTATCCCTGCCCATCCCACAGGTATCCCTTCCCACCCCACAGCTATCTTCACCCATCCCAAAGGTATCCCTGCCCATCCCACTGCTATCTTAACCCATCCCACAAGCATGCAAAGGCTAAACCATTTCTAAAAGTTTCCACCCAGACTTTATAGAAAAAAATTAATGAAGCAAGTGTGTGAAACAAAGATAAACTTTATTAATAACAAGCTGTAAAATAAACATGACCCAAGTCAAGTGTCCAAATAAAGTCCACAAATATCCAGGCAGCCAGTCTCTTGCACTCCTCTTGGTCACTCGGAGGTGTGTGCCCAGTCTAAGGTGTTAGGGAGCAGGTGCTGTGGAGGTGGGTGCTGCTGCAGTGCTGGTCTGAGATGTTATTGGAGTGCCTAGCCCCGAGAGGACAACAGGGGACGGTGTGTTGAGGAAGGTGTCGGACAGCTGGCTCAGCCCCGTGATGCTGAGAGGTCCTTCCTCCATGCCATGGGGTGTCAGCCCCAGTACTGAGGACAGATGTACTGAGGCCGGGCTTGGCTGTGGGATGGAGGAAGGAGCAGTGTAGTGGGGCTGCCTGCTCTGCAGCGGGGTGAGGACTGTCGTGGTTGGCATCGGTGGCATCATTGGAACCGGTGGCAACGGTGTGTCACCCGATGACTCTGTGCCTGCATTTGTAAGGGCTGCTGTCTGTGCTGCTGGACCTCCGGGTAGCTGTAGCCCTGGTAGGTGAGGGGCTGTGGGAAGCCTTGGTATGGGAGGGACATCACCTGGGGTGGAGGAGCAGACCTGGACTGGGTGGGAGCAGGTGCCTCTGGGTCTGGAGGGTTGTTAAGCAGCGTGGTGATCCTCTCCTTCACCACCTGGTACTGGGGATCCGCCATCTCCTTGAGGGTCTGGTTCACATAATTGAGGAAGGGCTTGCGGTTGGAGGAGGAGGATTCGATGGGGACCAGCTGAGAGAGGAGACCTATGCTGGTGCGGATGGTGTCCCTGATCTCCACCAGGACCTTGTGGCTCTGCCCCTCCTGCGGTCTGGCTCTCTGCCTTACTGTGGTGGCGGAGGTGTGGGTGGATGCGGCTTCGGCAGCGGTGGACTCGATGTCTCCTTTCTCCCACCGCACCAGGGAGTCCTCATCGCTCTCAACACCTGCCCAGGGGTTCTCCGCCGTGGCACGCTCCACAGATACCTGCATGGAGACAAGGACTGACTCTCGGCCGCCAGAGGACTGGCTCCCAGCAGGCTGCCGGAGAGAGAGAGTAGAGATTTGGGCTCCTGGTGCTCCTCGGTGGCGGACCTCACCCTCCAGGAAGCTGCACTTGGCCATGACATAGTTCTCTCTGTCCGTCAGCTTAACCCTGGCCTGGCCAGATTTCTTGCGGTGCAGCTTCCCGTACCAGGTGTGCATGTGCTTCCACCAGCCGAGGAGCACCTCCGAAGTGTAGCCCAGACTCTCCGCCCTCTCTCTCCAAGCAGCCTGCTTCCGCTTGGTGTCCCTGTACAGCCGGTGTCCCTTCCGCCACAGATAGTCGTTCTCTCTCAGCCACTCCAGCACCTCATCCTTGTGCGCTTCCTCAATGTAGTACTGCCTCCTCTCCCGTTGTTGCATACACCTCTTCCTCCCTTTGGCAGGACCAGATGGGCCCTCATCAGAGGGGCTTCCAGGTTGTAGGGGCTGCTCCTCCACACCAACAGCAGCAGCAGCAGCAGCATCACCAGCAGGATCATAATCATCATCATCATAATCACCAGCAGGATCATAAGCTGCAGCAGCAGGATCAGCAGCAGCACCAGCAGCACCAGCAGCATCAGCAGCAAGACCAGGATGAGCAGCAGCAGAGTAAGCACCAGCAGCAGGGTCAGCAAGACCAGGAGCACAAGCAGAACGAGCAGGACCAGCAGGACCAGCAGGACCTGGAGCAGCTTCAGCAGAGTACGCAGCAGAAGCACCACTGCCAGGAGCAGCTCCAGCAGAAGCTCCAGCAACAGAAGAGCGAGCCCAAGCAGCAGAAGCCCCAGCAGAAGATGAGTCAGGGACATGGGGCGGGAGGGTGGCCCTGTCCCTCTTGCCAGGGATGGCGGCAGGTTGCTGAGACTTTCACTTCTTCCCCATGGTTGTGGGGTTGCTGGCTGGCAGGAAGGCTGGCAGGCACCAAGGCTGGCAGGAAGGCTGGCACCAAGGCTGGCAGGAAGCCTGTTAGGAAGCCTGGCAGGAAGGCTGGCAGGAAGGCAGGCACCAATGCTGGCAGACAGACTGGCTGGCAGGGAGGCTGGAAGGCAGGCTGGCAGCAAGGCTGGCAGGCAGGCTGGCAGCAAGGCTGGCAGGGAGGCTGGAAGGCAGGCTGACAGCAAGGCTGGAAGGGAGGCTGGAAGGCAGGCTGGCAGCAAGGCTGGCAGGGAGGCTGCCCAGGAGGCTGGGAGGCAGGCTGGGAGGCAGGCTGGGAGGCAGACTGGCAGCAAGGCTTGCAGGCAGACATGCAGGCAAGAACTCGAGGTATCCAGCAGCAGGTCTTTCCTCGGAATGCTGGCCACGTGCGAGCTGCTTCCCTTTATATCCGGGAGGCTTGCGCAATGCATCCCCCCCACATGCGCAATTAACGCCAGGCATCCTCTAGGCTTCCGCTGTGCATCCGCTTCATCCGCTGTGCATCCGTTCTGCATCCGCTTTTTCCATTCCGCGTCCGCTTTGCTGAGGCCCCCCGGAAGCCTAGCGGACGCGCCATCTGCTTCAATCCGCTGTGCTTCCGTTCCACATCCGCTTTGCATCCGCCCTGCGTCCTCCCCGTGTCCGTGTTGTCCGCTCCAATTATGCAAATTTTTGCCCCTTTTGAGCGCGGATACAACGGATGTAACATTTTTCTCTTTCGTTGTGTCCTTTTTGCATCCGTTGGGCAGTGTGACACGGCCTTTAGGTATTCAGTCTTTCTCAAACATATATCTTTCATGACCTTGAATAAAATCCTTTCCCCACACTTTACTGCAAGGTTTTTAATTGTTTGTATTTTTCTGTACATGGTTTTTTTGCAATAAATTTTTTATTTTTATTTTTTAAAAAACATCTCTTTAGGTGAACAATGTAGTTCCAGGTTTTTATGTTTCAATACAAACATGACCATGTTTACATATTCAGCTTTCATATTCAATTTCATATCATATTATTACTTATTGCATTTTTCTTTAAATATTCTCATATGTTATTATATTCATTACACTCATTATATCCAATTTCAATTCATATTGTAGCTTATTCATTTTTCTTTAAATATTCTCATGCCTTAGTTTACAATATTATCTAAATTCTTGTTTCATTTCTATATTCATTACACATATTTACTTTTATCTTTCACGTTTGAAAGTTTATCACATACTATTATTCCATTCATTGTTCAATGAATTTCATCCTAATTCTAATTATCCAAAAAGTTATCCCCTTTCATTGTCAATTCGAATTTGCCACCCCTTTACCTAATAATTTCCCCCATTTTATTCCCTTTAACTCATTGTAAAAAATTTTCCATGATATAGTCATTTTTTAATTACCACATTCTACATTAATAACAATAATATCCTCACTGCTACATGTCACATATGCATATATATATCTTTTAAGTCAGATTCCGCATGGTATTCTCTTTTCTCAATTACATTCTAAATCATCTATTTATTTCAAAGGTATTAATCTGTTCATTTAATTTTGGGAGCTGATAATATTCTTTCCATTGCAATTCTCACAATTCCTTTTAACTTTATTCATCGCTTTATTATTATTTATTATTTAAACTTTATTTAAATATAAATTAATATTCTTATAGTAAATTCCCATTGCCATATCTATTTCAGTTAAATCTATATCTAGTTTAACAGTAATCCTTAAAAAAAATCAGTTCCAATCTTTTCTATTTTTAACTCCATATTCTTAAGTATCACAACTCCTTTCCATGCAGAATCCCCCTTCCTATTCCTCTTCTACCCATTGTCTGTCATCCTCCTGACTATATAATTTCTTTTCATTTTTGCTTGCTTTCTGTTTTCTATCATTTTCTGGTCCTTTCTCTTAATTTCCCTTTTTTCCTCTATTGTTTCCTTCCATTTCTTACTCCAATTATTTATTTTATCTCCCTCCCTGTCTTGTTCTTTCCTCTGTAATTCCCTCTTATGTTGTTTCCTTTTCCTTTGTTTAACTTTCCAAACAATTTCCCCTTTATTTATCACATCAAACCTCAATATTTTAGGTTTAATTGTTTTTTTTTTCTTGTTTTAATGTTAGTTGTTCCACTTGTCCTTTAGGGCTGGTTTCTTCTTTCTTTAACTCCTCCCCTTCTGGGTCTCTTTGTTCATCTTTACTTTGCATCGCCATTTCTAATTTTTGTACTATAATACTATACTTTTCCAAGCTTTCTTTCATCATTTCCTTCATATTTTTCAGTTCCGATCTTATTTCCACACATATTTCACTCATTTTGTGCACTTCTTTTTTTCCTTTTTCAATATTTATATCCAGTCTGATTGTTCGGTAATAAATTTTAACTAGTGTCTTTTATATTTAGTTTCAACAATCAGTGTCTATAAATCTGTGTTTCCAAGTTTCCTTCTGTTCATTTCTTTCCCAACTTTTTTCAAAATTACCAAACAATCCTGGGGCAATTTCTTCACATATCTCTTTTCTATAATGTTCTCATATTTCATTTTTGGTTTTTTTTTATTTTATTATAGTAGAATTCCTCTTATTTCATTTCACATTCCAATTTTAAACAGACCAAGCAATTTTCAAAGAGTCACTGAAATGCTGTCAATTCTGTTTCCATGTTCTACCCTTTATTTTCTCTTTTTTAAGCTTTTATTAATTTTACTAATTACAATTATTAGTTATTATTTCTTTTTAACACATTCAATTCCAGCAGTTGATTAATGCCTATTTAGTGCCAAAATCCAAATAATTATTCAGATCAATTTCCAAGGTTTTATAGTCAAACGTTTTCCTCTAAATTTTCCACATCCACTAATTTTCCACATCCACATTAATTCTTTTCAAAGTCCAAAGCCAATTTCATACATTTCCAATTTTCTTCTCTCTCTTTCTGGTCGCCACTTCTACAATCTTTGATAAAAATTATTTCTGTTAATTCCGTGGTATCTTTTAATGTCCAATTATTTTGCCTGGTCCACACACTATTCAGAGCTTCACTGCTCCAGCACAGTCTTAGTTTCCTGGCCTGCCTCCCATCTTCAAGGTGGCCATTTTAAGCCACCCTGCAGATCATCTTCAGAGGGAGTTTTCCTTCCTGGAGAGGGGGGATGCAGCTCCCCTTTCTTCACCACCCCATCAAGGTGGTTCTTGATTGGGAACCTCCAATGAGAGACCATGGAGCGAAACCGCACATAATCGCAGATTCCGTTCCATTGCAACAGGGGCACAACCAGAAGTCCCACCTTGAATAAAATCCTTGAGGCAGCTTTCCCCAAATCAATTAATATGGATATACTTGAATTTAAAATGGCTTCAAAAGTACTGATTTTTACTTTGAGCCTTTGATTTATGAACCAGGCCAAATATTGTCCAGTGTTTTATTTTCCCTTCCACATATTTGTAAACAGTACATTGTGAAGATTAATAAATGTTAGCAAAGTACTTGCAAGTTGCAGCATAGAAACCATCAGGGCATATAAATGGATGGAATCTCAGAACAGTAATCCAGAGTTTGCAAGGGGAAAATCCTATACTAAGCGTTCCCAATTATATGAGAAATATATTTAGAGACAAAGTCATAACCATGTATTACTGGTGAATAATACTTACTTCCTAACAGATTTGTGTAAACATACAACAAGTGAAAATTCTTTCTAGCATTCACTTTCCTCCACTCATTCATTAGAATATGGCTGGCTGGGATTCAATTCTGAGAGTTGAAGTCCCTGAATCTTAAAGTTGACAAGGTTGGACACCCCGGTTCTACAGATATTCAGCTCTCTCTTTCTATGGAATTCTGTCTATTCTGTCTAATTTAAAATCCCCATCTTCTCCTTGCCAAAGGAGATTATTTCTTGGAGATTTCCTTAGCTTTGATTCAATAATCTTCATCATCTCCAATCCCAGGGAGAATTAGCTTTCTTCTGACTGTAGTTCTGTGAAGATCCAGCTTGAGAATCCAAATAAAACTCTAGGATCATTCTCTTTTTAAAAATCTTACTATTCATTGAATACACAGCAAGGTGATGTCAAGGCAAAACTAACTCTGAGGTTCCCAAATACCAGTCCATAGAATAAAACAATACTTTCCCCAGCCAAATTCCAACATCTCATGTAGTCTAGGTAAATAAGTTCTCTTTGTTATGTGAACCGTCTGCTTCAACTCCACACCTGTTGTGATGTCCTTGAAAAGATTCCAGGCTCCCACGGCCTTCAGCAGAATCGTAGAAATTTTGTTTCTCCATCTAACCCATTCAAAAGCAATACCTTCCCCCTTACTCTAATGGCAGGTTGAAACAAAGAGGCACATAGCTGCCAAAATTTCATCCTTGACAAGTTCACTCCCATGCAAGATGAATCTGTCATTGGAATTGCTTAATAATTTTCTTCTCTTGAAAACTAGCTTGCTAAAATAATGTGGCTGGTTTAAATCTCCATTTTGTCTTCATCTTCCTGCAATTATTCTTTCTTTCCCACATGCTATTTCTCCTTGGTCTTCTCCCATGTGATTTGCTCCCTCTTAGATTAGATTAACAGAGTTGGAAGGGACCTTGTAGGTCATCTAGTCCAACCCCCAATCTAAGCAGGAGATTTTACACCATTTCTGACAAATGGCAGTCCAAATGGCCAGTCTCTTCTTGAAAGCCTCCAGTGATGAAGCTCCAACAACTTCCAAAGCCAAGCTCTTCCACTGGTTGATTATTCTCACTGTCAGAAAATTTCTCCTTATTTCTGGGTTGAATCTCTCCTTGATCAGTTTCCATCCATTGTTCCTTGTCTGGCTTTCAGGTTCTTTGGAAAACAGCTTGACCTCTTCCTTTCTGTGGCAGCCCCTCAAATATTGGAACACAGCTATCATGTCTCCCTTGGTATTTCTCTTCACTATTCCAAACTGTCTTTCTCTTTGGCTCAAGGCAAAGCTTTTTTTTTTTTTAAACAGAAGAGTGGTTTTGCTCTTCCTCTTGGGGGCCAAATTCCAAAAAAATACTAAAGCTGTTTTTTTCTGTAGTCCAAAGGAAGTTGTTCTGGATAATCCCTGGTGCCTGGTATACATGCTTGCATTTGAACCCATGATGGATCCTCCTGCCGGTTTCTGGCTCTTTGCTTCCATGCAGCAAAGGCTTGAATGAATGACTGAGGGAAGTGGAGATGTCCATACACTATTGTGAGGTGGAAGCAGTTAAAAAACCACCAAAAGATTCGTTGATCCGAGGAAAACAAGAGTTTATTCACGTGTCTGCAGAGACGGGTTCCCTCAGGCATTGAAGGAAACCAGAGCAAAATTCAGGCAGCATTTTTATACCCTAACTGTCTGCCCCCTCGTACGAGGGCTTGGCTCACATTCTTTGTTTTCAAATTGACACATATATTTCGAAGGTTCATACTAGCTCCCTGTCTAGCAAAAGCAGTTACATGGTTTCTGACATTGCAGCACTTTATAACAATTCCCCATTGTTCTAGCCTTATCTTGTTTTTTTCTCTTGTGCACAAACTGGAACACTTTCTTATTTAGCAGAGCTACTGAATTTGAGACACACTTCCTTATTTATTTCAATGGGTCATCCAACATGACTTCGGTTCTGCTCACAATCCCCCCTTTTTCTTTTTCCACTCTTGTCTCAAACTCAAATAGCAGATCCTCTGCTTCTTTCAGAGTGATTTCTATCTGTTACATCATTAGAGGTTCTGCTTCCTGCTTCTTCTCAAATCTTGAACCCAAGGATTTCCCTGTTCTTCCCACACGTTGTTATTGCACCAAGGAGACACTGAATACAACAACCAACAATACACAGCATATAATAATCAATATAATTCCCATTATGGTAGATCTAAACCAAGTGGAACTGGGAAGCCAAGACCATAGTGCTCCCCACAGGTCTGGCAATGAGGAGTCACCTCTTTGTGATAATGGATTAGAGCGAATACATTCTTCCATTACTTTTACTGTCTTTGTAATATTGGGTTGGAAATCATGGATGTATACACAGCAATGTGAATGAATCAGAGCACACACACACCCTTTTGTAGCTAATACAACATCTAAAGCATACCTATTTTGTAGAGCAACCTGTCTTACTTCAGAAAGCTCGGTGTTGATCATTTTAATATTTTTTATTGTTACATTGTTACCGTGAAGTTATTTAGAATATGTATATCTCGGTAGTTCATGGCTACTCCCAATGGTGTTATTATACCACGGGAGATTTGGGTCCAGAGTCTCTGGGTAAGGCCAGATTCTGAATCTCTTTTATTATGTATCCGGCCTTGGGGAAGGCCATCAAGTTTATATCACATACCCGATTGTACATGTGCCACTCCAGTTCACCTGTTCTTCCTGACATGTGCATGCATAACCAGCAATTGGTGATGTTCAAGGAATGTGACATCTTCTTGAGATCCTTTATGAACACATTGTCATCCCACAAGTCTGTTCCCAAATCACCCGCAGGTCCAACATATTGTGAACTTCTTTGATGTATTAATGTAAATATAGTTGCAACAAATAGTCCTCTCCAGAGTTCAGCCGACATCTCCATGGTGGTTTCTGCTGGCTATTTCTTCAAGGTTATCTTTAGCGGCTGACCGTCCACTGGCATTGCCTTCCAAGGTTTCTCAGGTTCTGGTGCTTTCTTGACTCTGCTGTAATGCGTCCAGTCTCCTTCCCGAGTACGGACTGCAGATTCAGTCCTAAGTAGCACTTGGTACGGACCTTCCCAGCTAGGTTGCAGTTTTTCACTTCTCCAAGTCTTTATCAGGACCCAGTCTCCAGCCTCATGTGGGTGTTGGCTACCAGCCAAAGGTGGTCATTGCACCAACAGTCCCTGTTTGTGAAGAGAAAGCAAAGACCGAGACAGTGCCAGCAAATATTTCCGAAGAAACAAGTCCCTGCACTCTAGTATGGGATTGCCTAGTTTGGCCAAATAGGGTCTCCCCATCAGCATTTCAAAGGGAGAAACCCCTGTGTCTTTCCTTGGACAAGTTCTGATCCTGAGCAGAGCTAAGGGAAGATTCTTTCCAACCCCCCTTTTCTGGCAACTCAGTTAAATCAATTTGTGCTCTCTGAAAAGGCCAACCCACTAGGGGTCGCCCTCCCATCTCTTTCTTGCGTGCCGCTTTCTTATTTACTTTCAAACCAAACATTTCCAGCAGATGCTCTGAGCTACCATCCACATTCTCTGACTCCAATAGTGAGATTTAATGGACATGACCAAGGCCTCCGTTCCCCAATGTCCTCCTTCATTAACTTTCTCCAATATTCCCCTCATGACAATGGATGACACCACCTTGACTCCCTCCGACGTCTGCCATCCCTCTGGGGTTTTGACACATCTCTCTTTCTCCAACTCCAACTTTTCCTTTTTCTCTGGCTCCCATTCCTTCCTCTCGTCCTCCTTTTCCAGTATTGGTATAGATACCATTACCAACTCTATCTCCCCTGCAGCTTCCTTCGCCCATTTGTCCACCCATCGGTTTTCCACAACCTCCAGTGTGTTCCCCTTCTGATGTGCGCTCACATGGACAATTGATACTCGGCTGGGGAGTTGCAATGCCTCTAAGGCTTGCTCTACTAACTGCACTTGCTCTATTTGCTTCCCATCTGCCTTGATATACCCTCTTTCTCTCCAGATTTTCCCAAATGTGTGCACACACACCCATGCATACTTGGAATCAGTCCAAATCGTTACTTCCATCCCCTCAGCCAATTCCAAGGCTCTGGTCAGGGCAAGCAATTCACATTTCTGGGCTGACCAAGCAGTTGGGAGTGACCCTTTCTCTATTACCTCACCTTCCCTGGTTACTATTGCAAACCCAGATTTTCGCTTTCCATTTTCCACCCTGCTAGATCCATCTATAAACCACTTCTCTCCCTTCTCCAATGGAATCTCTTCCAAGTCCTCTCTAACCTTCATCATGAGATCCACTTGCAATAGACAATCATGGTCTTCCGGTTCCCACACCTGCCTTCTCCGCTCCACGAATTCTGCTGGATTTAGATTCTTGTCTGTTCCTATTACCACAATCAGGACTGGTTCTCAAAATGGTTTCATAGTTCAATATCCTCCCTTTGGTCATCCAAGTGGTAGCCAGCTGGCTCAACACTGAGTTGACCTGATGAGGCGAATGCACCACCAAAGCTCCCCCAAAGGTTAACTTTTTGCTCTCCACCACCAACATTGCTATTGCTGCCACCGCCTGAACACAAACTGGCCATCCTTTCACAACCGGCTCCAAACCCTTGCTTAGGAAGGCTACCGGCTGGTACTGTCCCTCCCCTCTTTTGGGCAAGGACTCCAACTGCTGTTCCCTGAGCCACTGCCACATACAAATGAAACGGTAATTTCAGGTTTGGCAAGGCTAAAACTGGAGCAGTTGACAAAGCCTTCTTCAGCTCTTCCCACCTTTCACTTTCTCCTTCCTCCCATTCTATGTGCTCTCCCTTTCTAGGCAACTTTCAATGCAAAAACTGTGCCAACAATGTGAATTGGTCTACCCAGATTCTACAATACCCCAATAATCCCAATGCTTTCCGCACCTCTGTATTGCTCCTGGGAGGAGCCAAGCTCATGATCCCCTTCATCCTTTCAGTTTCCAAGGACCTCACCCCCTGCTGAATGTAATGTCCCAAATATTTCACCTTTTTTTTTCCTACTAACCCCTTCACCTCCTGCCCACACATCTGATGATATCTTCTCCTCATCTTCCGTTGTTAACATACACATGCGAACTTCTTTCCTTCTATCCCACAATTCTATTCCAAAAACATCCAACAAGTCTCTTCCTAGCAAGTTCACCCCTGAATCAGGAATATACAATATTTCGGTTTCAGTAACCACGTCATTCAATTCCAATCTCACCTCTTCCAAAATCTTGACCTCTTGGGATTTTCCACTCACCCCAACCACCTTTAAAGTCTGCTTTGACCTGCATGCTCCCTCTTCCGGATCGCATACAGATGTCTGGCTTACGCCGGTGTCGATCAGGAACAGCCGTTCCTGATGGTCAGGACCCACTAACACATTTACCAATGGCTCCCCGCGGGTCCCTCTTGGGGAGCCGGAACCTCCCTAATCGTATAGGGCATAGCTTCGTTCCTCCGGGGTTTTGGGACATTCACGCGCAAAATGTCCCTCCTTCCCGCATCTGAAGCAAGTTCTACTCTGGGACGGCCGTTGGAATTGACCGCCTCGATTGCCCCCTGGACCTCCTCGCCTAACCGGGGGGTCTCCACTCCCTGCTGGGAGATCTTTCATCTCTCCACCTTGGCCTCGGATCTGACATCTGGGTCTCCCTGTTTTTCCTAACTTCATTCTTGGCTGCCGTTTGCACAGCAGCTACTATCATCTGAGACTTCTGTTTGGTTTTAATGAGTCTCGGTTCACAAAAACTTGTTGGGCTACTCTCATCAAATCTGTCATGCCCAAATCAGTCCATCCCTCTGTATTCTGGATCTTTTTCTGGATGTCTGGCCATGCTTTGGTGATGAATTGCATCTTCAGGAGAGTTTCAAAGGCAGGGGTTTCAGGCTCCACTCCGGAGTACTTGGTTAACCCTTTACGGAGCCAAGCACAGAAATCCCCCGGGGACTCATCCTTTCCTTGTGTTATTTTGAATGCTTTGGTCAAGTTTTTCCCTGGAGGGATGGCCAATTTAATTCCTTCAATGATCATGTGTTTCATATCTCTCATGTGTTCCCTATGAGCGTTATTATTGATGTTCCAATTTGGATCGGCTATGGGGAACTTTGTGTCTGCAGCCACTGCTCCCTGTTGCCCTGCATGTCTCCTATCCCAGGCAGACATTGCTGCCTTCCTAATGAGATTCCTCTCTTCGGGGGTGAAAAGGTATCCAAGAATATACATCAGTTCTTGGTATGTGTATTCATTGGGCCCCAGAAACAATTCCAACTGTTCCGCCACTTCATGAACATTCTCATGGAGTTTCGGAAGGGTCTTTTTTAGATCCCGTAACTCAGCAGATTTTATGGGGACAGCCACGAAAACGGTGACTGGATTCCCCTGCGCATTCATGCCATTTGGGACTTCTCTGACTGGGAAGGCCGACACGGGATTGGCCGACCTTCCTCCTAGAGGCAAATTCTCTAGGTCCTTGTTTAATTGAGCCAGTTCCCTTCTGAGTCCTGGATATGCAGGTGGAAGTGGAGCCTGGGCAAATGGAGCCAGCAGGGGCGATGGTGCCGGGACTGCCGGAGCCAATGCCAGTGGACTCCCCATCCAGTCCTCAGTTTCGCTTTCCTCCACCTTGCTGACAAACTGTCCTACTTCTGTTTCTGGTGGAACTGGACCTTCGAAATGAACATGATACTATACCTCCACGTAGGGTATTTGCTCCTTCATCCGGTGTTTCACTATATACTCTTTCAACTGAGTTATCCAGTACGTGCTGGTATTCCCTTCGGGATCCCAGTGGAAAGGAAACTCAGGGTCTACTATGGGATACTTCGGCCACCTATATTGGCATAGATAGATCATTTTCTCCAGACTCCGAGTGTAAGTCCTCAGATGGGGCAACGACCATTGTTGTAGTAGTTGACCCAATGGGGAGTCAGTCGGAATCAGCCTTCTCGGGGTCTTTTCTATCTCAATACCCGTTCCCTCTTGGAATGTCTCACACTTGCTTTGTCCCTTTCCCATTCTCCACGCTACCCGCCAACAATTTCCCAGAGATTCCCAACTCAGGGATTTACACTGTCCTCCAGCAGTCTCTGGATTCCCAGAGTTTAAGGACAGTATATCCCTTCTTCTATCCCGAAAGGCAACAAACTCACCTGATACACCCCTGGTCTCCCGGAGACGAAAGGAGCGTGGGTGTCCCCACTTCAGGTGATCAACGACACTCCCAGAGTGTCAGGATGGCTTCTCTCTCACTTGTTTCCAAGGATCGTCTGCTGAGTGCAGTTACCCCAGGATCCAACTGAGACAAGGGAGGGCCCCCTCTACAATGGGAGGCGGTGGTGCTACACTTACCCAGTCCCTTTTCTCCAGTCGAAATTCCATCGGGCCCCACGTTGGGTGCCAAATTGTGAGGTGGAACTGATGAAAAGACCACCAAAAGATTCGTTGACCCAAGGAAAACAAGGTTTTATTCACGTGTCTGCAGAGACGGGTTCCCTCAGGCATTGAAGGAACCCAGAGCAAAATTCAGGCAGCATTTTTATACCCTAACTGTCCACCCCCTCGTATGAGGGCTTGGCTCACATTCTTTCTGTTTTCAAATTGACACATATATTTCAAAGGTTCATACTAGCTCCCTATCTGACAAAAGCAGTTACATGGTTTCTGACATCACAGCACTTTATTACAATTCCCCATTGTTCTAGCCTTATCTTGTTTTTTTCTCTTGTGCACAAACTGGGACACTTTCTTATTTAGCAGAGCTGCTGAGTTTGAGACACACTTCCTTATTTAATTCAATGGGTCATCCAACATGACTTCGGTTCTGCTCACACTATTGATGATAAAAGGAACATGTGTGACAGTATAGTTCCTGTTGTTGATAAGCCAAACCTCTCCTGTTCTATCCCTAGTTTGTGATTGGAAGCAGCTAGTATTTAATTTATTTACAAAAGGAAATATTGTCATTTTTCCCCTAAACATTTGTATATGCATTGTACAATTAGACATTGGAAATCAATACACTACTGAGTCTTCCTGACTTCTTCTTGAATAAAATTAAAATTTGTTTACTATGTCCTTTGGAATTTTTTTTTTTTTTTAATGTCAGCAAATTAATGACATTAATGTAGATGTCTGTCTTGGAAACAAAAGGGTACTGGGGAAAATTCCTAGATGCAGCATTCCAAAGTTGTGCTTCTTTTCTCTGCTTACAATTAATAAATCATATTTGATGAAGATAAAAGAGCCAATGATCAAGTGAGTGAAGGCTGACATTCATAAAGGAGGCTTTTCTATGCAAAGAAGTCAAAAATGGGCTTGAAAATGAAGTTAGAATGAGAGAAAACAAAATTGTACTGAACAGAAGAAGTCAAAGGGGATATAAGGAAGGAGAGGGTCCAGTTGTTTTGCACATTCAATTGTATGATTCCATTTAATCTGCAGTATTTGAAAATATCACTTGTGACTGCTGAAAATTGGACCTACCATCAGAGATAGGAATTTGACTTTTTTTTTTAATGCATACTGCACTTCTGAGAAAAATCTGTTCTCTGAAGCTAATATTTGCATGGAAAAGAAATCACCCATTGTTGTGTGCAAATGCCAGCTTCAAAGCCTGACTTTTCTTAGGTCCATAGCAGGAGAGGAAAGGATTAGTTCATTGTTGCTTATCTTCTCTGATTCTATAATTTTTGTTTACAGTAGTCATCTGCCATCATCAGGCTTCTGTATTGAATATTGAGACCCTGACCCACATACAAACTCAATACAGAAGCCTGATAATGGCAGATGAGATTCTGCTGAAACGTTGCTACAACTTTAACAGAACTACAATGACGTGGGATAATACCCGAAGGAAGCTGAACAGCACATATATATATATATATATATAT
>BLBF01000054.1:10060591-10079000 GCA_015471245.1 Laticauda colubrina | reverse complement strand
GAACAGCACACATGTAAGTACCCGCGATAACTTAAAAAAACAAATATATATATATATAGAGATAGATAGATAGATAGATAGATAGATAGATAGATATAGATATAGATATATAGATATAGATATAGATATAGATATAGATATAGATATAGATATAGATATAGATATAGATATAGATATAGATATAGATATAGATATAGATATCTACATCATCTATATCTATATCTACATCATCTATATCTATATCTATATCTGTCTGTCTGTCTATCTATCTATCTATCTATCTATCTATCTATCTATCTATCTATCTAATTTCAATTGCATCAAATTTGGTTTGTTACTATGGCAAAAAATTCTAGAGTCGTAAAAATGAATATAAAGATATTCCAACTGATGATATGAAAGCAGTGCTAAAACTAAAAACCTTGTTTTATTAAGTGAATGTATTATTTCAGAACAGTTGTTAAATTAACATGCATGCCAGCAGTTTTATTTGTAACCCTTGATGCTGATTTTAAAATAGTAGTACCAGTATTAACGGTAGGC
This sequence comes from Laticauda colubrina, assembly GCA_015471245.1. Taxonomy (NCBI): domain Eukaryota; kingdom Metazoa; phylum Chordata; class Lepidosauria; order Squamata; family Elapidae; genus Laticauda; species Laticauda colubrina. Next base: position 10,078,457 of record BLBF01000054.1, on the reverse strand, counting down.
CTTCATTTTCAAGTGTTTTACTCTGGCAATATATAAAAAACAGAAAATCTGTTTCAAGCTTGGAATAAAATTTGAGATACTTTGACTGTTCCAGCCATAGGAAACAGTAGGAAGTCTTTAGTTTGCACTTTGGACTAGAAGGGTAATCATGATTTTTTTAAAAAAAAATTATAAAATGGTGGGAAAGAGACACAGCCTTCAATCATCAGAAAGAACCCCCCCCCCCCAATTCTCATCAGTAGAACTTTAAATCAGAAATGGGAGGGAAACAGAGACATAGTCTTAGCCCGTTCCTCTTGGCACATTCATGTGCATTATATCATTCTTTGAGTCTGCAAAAAATATATGCCAGTGTAAACTGTGCTGCTCTGATTGCTGAATGCTAACCTCTGTAAAAACAAGACCCAGATGACTGAGAATCTCCATAGACATTTAGTTGAAAAATGTGCTCAGTGTGTATGGTGTGTGGGGATGTGTTTTTCCAAAAAGGCAAGATGGTGATTATGACATTGTACTTGGAGTCCCCATTGCTTTTGTACATGTGTCAATGTTGCACAAATGTACAAAAGGGTTCGGCTTTAGTTGTAAGGCCATATCCCCCTATTTTCCCTTACTGAGGAGAAGTATACTATGGCTTGATATTCTAAAGGCTGAAGTGAGTTTAAGAGGGATGGAAAATTGTGAAAAATGATACACTGAAAACCTAGGCACATACGATCCCCCTGTGAAAAGAAGGAACAATTTAAGGGACCTGTGTGGATGAATAGCGAGCAGACTGATAAGCTGAATAGCAGAAAATAGATATATAGAAAATGGAAGTAGGTGCTGATAACAGGAAGGCTAAATAAAATGAAAGTTGACGGGGAATTCAAAATACAATAAGAGGGCGGTTTTGAAATTCTATCCAAAATAAAAGAAGAGTCCATCAAGTTGGCTCATTGTTCATAATTTTCATTTATTGTACAGAAAGAGAGATAAGCAATAGCAAGGAATAAGTGAAGTTGAAACTGGATAACTTTTTTTTTCAGTTTGTCCTCTCAGAACAGAGAGAGAGAGAGAGAGAGAGAGAGAGAGACTTTTCACAGGAATCAGAAATCATGAGAAATGCTGTGTATAACTAATTAAGATACAGTGAGTATTTTAAAGAAAGTCCGTCTAATAACGGTTGAGACCCAAGACAAGAAACACAGAAATTGTCAATTTTAGTTCTATCTTAGGCATGAAAGCCAGTTAGGTGACTTTTGGCCAGTCACTCTTCTCAGCCCTAGGAAGCAGGCAAGAGTTAACATGAAGGCATTCTCCCTGAATATATACAGTATATATGAACTTTAAACAAGTTAAGAATCCAAAGCCAGATTAATTGTGTCAGAATATTCATGAACTGGCAGAGACATGGTAACAAGGTCAGTCAATGAGAGCTGAATTAGAAACTGAAGCTTGAAGAGTGAGTCTGGGCATGGAACTTGAAGAGTGAGTCTGGGCATGGCTTATCTCTTCTATCTGCTCTGAGCTCTGAAGCTGCTGCTTATGTTTTGCTTGTAACCTTTACCATGTTGGAAGAATTTACTATTAGTATTGTAAACTTTATTTCAAATGTTGTTATGTACATAAAGAAGTTAATGAATCCTGCTGAATCAGTCAACTGTGGTGTGCTTTCTGGATTTGAATTTCTGCTGCAAAATCTAACAAACTGCATCTCAGAATATAAACGGAGTTATCCGATGGAATTTCAGAACAACTTTGGTAATTCCTGGAGAAAAGTAAACATAGTTGTTGTGTATAAGAATTAGAATACTCCAAATACTTAAATCTGATTGGCCGAGCAGGCAGCAATAGGATTAGTTAATAAAGTACCGTTACAATTGGCCCGTCTGATGGCGGGAAATCTTAAAGAGCTGTCATTGGCTGCAAGCCACGAGCAACTGCTATAAAAAGGGCTGCCGCAGCTCCAGCAAATGTTCTGTTATGAAGTCACTGAATTTATAATAAAGAGTTGTTTGATGAACACCGGTCTCGAGTACTTCTATTTCCAGAACAGAACACTGGTGACGAGGATGGGATCGTCTTAGAAGAGCAAGACCGAAACACGTGGCAATAAGAACCGAGCAACCAAAATGGCCAGTAACAATGCACCGCCCGCACCATTCAACCCAGCCGAAGAAGATTGGGAGTCATACACTGACCACTTCCTGATGTTTTTAGAAAGTAACGAGCTACAAGGAATAACCGACTAGAGGAAGAGAGCCATATTCCTCATGCATTGTGGCCCTACCATTTTCAAGATGGCCAAGGCATTAGCCAAACTGCGGGACATAAAATAAATGGCATGGCCAGAATTAAACTGAATGCTACAAGCCCATTATGCGCCTGTGGTCTCCAATCTTATTAAAAGACATGAATTCTATAAGCGAGATCAACGAGAAGACGAGAGCATCGGAGATTTCGTAGCAGCCCTAAGAGATATCAGAGGACCCTGCGAATTTCTCAACATGGACGAGGCCATGAGAGACTGCCTGGTCCTTGGATTGAAGGACGCTACACTCCAAAGCAAGCTACTAAACAGACCGAATATCACAGTGGCTGAGGCCATCGTAGAAGCCACCGCCACTGAAGCAGCCAAGAAATCCACAGCCACCATGCGCCAAATAAACTCAACAAATCCAGAACCACAAAACCAAGCTCGAGAGAAGAAGGCAGAAGGAACACAAAAACAAACCACCGCGACTGCCCACCATGAAAACCTCGACTCCCTGAGTGACACCAATGATGACAATGAAGACATACATAGGCTTCAGTCGGAAAGAAAATGGCGGGAAAAAAGAGGAAGGAGGTGAGAATTCCAGTGTGCTGGATGCGGAGGGGACTACCCGCGTTCTGAATGCAGATTCCTGGATGCCATTAGCAGATTTTGTGAGAAACGGTCACATTGCAAGGGTCTGCCGGAACAAAAAGAGCTATAGTCCAAAAAGACATGGCAGCATCTCCCCCAGAAACAGAGATAAACAAGCCAGAAGACGATGGAGCTGAGAGAACAGAAGTCGGCAAATGAACGACAAAGAAGAAACACACCAAACAATAATCATAGGAAATGCCAGGGCAGCAAACGCAAAAAAGGTCCGAATAAATATAAAAATAGAAGGAAAGCCCTGTGAAATGGAAGTAGACTCTGGATCATACCTGTCAATGGTATCATGGAACACCATCAGAAATCTGATACCAGACATGAAGTGAAGAGAACTGGAACAGCAAAGCCTAATATTCAAAGATTACCAGGGAAACCGAATCCCGGTAGTGGGTCTTGGACATTTCCTAATAGAATTCAAAAACCACGCTGAAGTACTTCCTCTGACAATTGTCGACCATGATCACCCTAGCTTGCTAGGAATTGAATGGTTCACACCCCTGGGAATCGGAGTGACAGGAATCAACAGCGTCGCCAAGACTGATTGGGAGGAGAGCCTGCTGAAAGAGTTCCAGGACGTATTCGACGGGACCCTAGGCAAGTACAAGGGGACCCCTATAACATTCAACCTAGACCCTAAGATAGCTCCTATCAGGCTCAAAGCCAGATGCGTTCCCTTTGCCTTAAAGCCGAAAATAGATGAGCAGCTTAACAAACTAATCGCACAAGGGGTGTTAGAGCCAATTGACCATGCCAGGTAGGAAACTCCCATTGTGATTCCTGTCAAACCAGATGGGTCAGTACACATCTGTGGTGACTATAAGGCCACCCTCAATCATGCACTCCAGGAAAGCGCGTACTCTGTTCCAGTAGTTCAACAGGGAGGAAAAATTTTCATGAAACTTGATGTCGCACAAGCATACCAACAGCTGCCGGTTGACCCCGAAACTGCAGAAGCACAGACTATAGTCACACACGAAGGGGCATTCAAATGCAACAGACTTAAATTTGGTTGCCCCAGGTGTTTTCCAAAGCCGAATGGAGTGCCTTCTAAATGGACTAAAAGGGGTCCTTCCCTATTTTGATGATGTATTAAAACAAACATCAATTAGAAGAGAAACTGAGAGAAGTCTTGCAAAGATTCAGGGAAGCAGTGCTTAAAGTCAAAAGTGAAAAATGTCAACTAGCCACCAATCAAGTCAAATTCTTAGGCTACCTTATAGATGAGAAAGGGATACACCCCACTGAAAGAAAGTAAAAGCAATTAAAGACGCACCCAGACCTAAGAACAAAACAGACCTACAGGCGTTCTTAGGTCTCATTAACTTCTACAATGTCTTCCTGCTCCAAAAGGCAACCATAGCAGAGCCATTACATCGGCTATTAGATAAAAAAACTGTCTGGAATTGGGGCCACTGAGAACAAGTAGTATTCCAAAACATTAAGGACTTATTAACATCCAACACCGTTTTAATACAGTACAGCAACACCCTGCCATTGATGGTCACCTATGATGCATCATCTTTTGGAATCGGCGCCATACTGAGCCACAAGCTACCATATGGCAGAGAACCACCAATTGCCTTCTATTCCAAAACGCTTTCAAAATCTGAAAGGAACGACAGCCAACCTGACCGAGAAGCCCTCGCAATCATAGCAGGCATCAAAAGATTCCACAAATACCTATATGGTAGGACATTTTCTGTAATCACAGACCACAACCCCCTGCTAGGAATTCTGGCAGGGAACAAACCAACTCCAAACATCCTATCGCCAAGAATGACGAGATGGTCAGAATTCCTGCATACAATTACACACTCATACATCACCCAGAAAAAAACATCACCCATGAGGATGCCTTAAGCCGTTCCCCTCTGCCCAACAAGGAAGATGACCCAGCTCCCACCATCTCCACTCTTCAGATTGAGACATGGCCGAATCTGCCACTAACCATAGCAGATGTTGCTAAAGCTACCACGAAAGACCCGCTGACAGCCCGGATTCTGCATTGGATAGGTAGGGGCTGGCCGAATGAGGATAGAGGTGAGACTTTTAAACCTTTTTGCACCTGGCAGACTGAACTGTCCCTTGAAAAGGATTGTATACTGTGGGGGTACAGGGTGGTAATTCCCAACAAATTGCAGGGGGAAGTATTGTGCATGTTGCACGAGGGACACCCGGGCATAGTAAAAATGAAAGCCCTGGCCAGGAATTATGTCTGGTGGCCAGGGCTGGACAAAGACATTGAAAAATGGGTGACAACATGCCATAACTGCCAGAAATCAAGGCCTACCGCCCCTCTTGTACTATTCCTAGAATGGGAAACTCCCAGAGGCCCCTGGTCGAGACTCCATATTGATTTTGCAGGGCCAACAAAAGGGAATACATATTTGATAATTGTTGACGCTTATTCAAACTGGCTAGAGGTTATTCTTATGGCGTCCACAACTACTGAGGCAGTTATAAAACAATTGAACAAACTCTTCACAACACATGGACTGCCAGATGCAGTAGTATCTGACAGTGGCCCCCAATTTATTGCCTTAGCTTTCAAGCAATACCTAGCGGCACAAGGCATCCAACATGCCCTAACAGCGCCAGCTCATCTGGCTTCAAATGGATGAGCTGAACGCATGGTTTGTTATACAAAAGAAGCCCTAGACAAACTGGACACTGGGGACATCCAAGATAGACTAAACAAACTGTTAGCAATTCAGCATATCACCCCTAGCACAACCACTAACAAAAGCCCAGCAGAACTCCTCATGGGCAGAAAATTGCGTTCCTACCTAACCCCTCAAGTAAATACCGCTCCTTTACCACTGGAGACCTAGTCTACGCCAAAAATCTTACCGGGGACCTAATATGGCTTCCAGCCACAATTACACAAATTACAGGGCCCCAGTCATACTGACTTGAACTGGACGACGGCAGAACATGGAAATGACACATCGACCAGCTTCGCTCTAGGACATTGGAACGCAACACTAACCTGCCTAGCTCCGAAGCACTGCCGCAAAAACCACCCCCAACAAACAATCCAAAAACAACCAAGGAGGGGGGAAACACAAAATAATAAAAAAGGGAGAGAAGAACCACCAATAACATGACAAAAGACACAACACAAACCCGATTTAGAACCCCCGGTAAGACAAAAAGAGCACTTTCCCATAGACGACCTCCGGAGAAGAGAACCGGTAGCAAGGACGCGAGGCGAGGCCTTCCAGAAAGGAGGCAGCCAGGCCAGCTTGACCAACCCGGGCAGACTAGGAGGGAGCGGCAGAGCCAACTCAACCAGCCCGAGAGGCCCAAGCGGGAGCGGCAAGGCTGACTCACCCTTCTAGGAGGTTCCATGGAGAAGACACGGAGAAAAGGCGATCCTGACCGAACCGATGGAAGACCATGCTGAGACTGAGCTGTGCAGGTCAAGTAGGACCTGCAAAAGCCCCACCTACCTGTGTGACTACGTTACGCACGTTGGACGAAACCAAGAGGGGAGAGGTGTTGTGTATAAGAATTAGAATACTCCAAATACTTAAATCTGATTGGCCGAGCAGGCCACAATAGGATTGGTTAATAAAGTACTGTTACAATTGGCCCGCCTGACGGTGGGAAATCTTAAAGAGCTGTCACTGGCTGCAAGCCGTGAGCAGCTGCTATAAAAAGGGCTGCTGCGGCTCCGGCAAATGTTCTGTTACGAAGTCACTGAGTTTATAATCAAGAGTTGTTTGATGAACACCTGTCTCGGGTACTTCTATTCCCAGAACAGAACAATAGTCTCAATATTAAAAGAAAGAAAGAAAAAAAAAACCCTCTTATGTAAGATTTGGAAAACTAGGAATGATTTAGTTCATCACCTGTAATAGGCAAGGTTATCAGCAGTATATGTCTGGAGCAGCGGTGGTATTCAGCAGGTTCTGATCAGTTCTGGAGAACCGGAAGTGGAAATTTTGAGTAGTTCAGAGAACCGGTGGTAACTTTTCCCCAGTAGTGGGGAGGGAATGGAGATTTTACAGTATCCTTCCCCTGGAGTGGGGTGGAAATGGAGATTTTACATTATCCTTCCCCTGCCATGCCCACCAAGCCATACTACGCCCACTAAGCCATGCCCACAGAACCGGTAGTAAAAGATTTTGAATCCCACCACTGTCTGAGAGGACTTAAAAGAGAATGCTTCCATCACCAGAGGCTAATATAAGTTTGTTAGAAAGTCATGTCACATTAATCTTGTCTCTTTGCAACAGAGTGATTAGTTTGTTAGACCTAAGAAATGGTGTACGTTGTAGTAAACCATGATATTAATGGAACATTTGACATTGTCTGCTATGCTTATGGATTAGGTGGATGAATGCGGAATACATAGGTAGCCCTTGTTTTATGACCACAATTGGGGCCAGAATTTCCATTACTAAGCAAGGAGGCTGTTAAGTGAATTTTTAAGTGAATCATAGGGTCATTAAGCAAATCTGGATTCCCTCATGGACTTTACTTGTCAGAAGTTGGCTGGAAAGGATGCAAGTGGCAATCACATGACGCCAGGATACTGCAACAGTAATAAATATATGCTGGTTGCCAAGAGCCCAAATTATGATAACATGGCCACGAGGTGCTGCTACAGTAGTAAGTATGAGGACCAGTCATAAGTCACTTTTTTCAGTGCACAGAAAAGGGGACCTACCTCTTCTCAGCAGAAACTGAGAGCAAAACAAAGACCGGTGGCTGGACGCCAAATGGAAGTAGATAAAGTGTGATAGAAAATGCTGCTAAATAGTGAAACTACCTACTTAAAATAATGATGGCCTCTCCTTACTAGATGTATCCAGTTTAATGAATTCCTTCCTTGTGCAAAATGATCTATAAAGTCTCCTCCATTTCAGACATACGATGATTTTCAATAGAGAAATCAGATTTTTTTTCCTTTCCTTTTTAAAAGAAGCTTCCTTGGGCACTTGTCCAAACTTTACAATTGCAGAAAAACGACAGTTTATCCCTCTTGTTTTTAGCCAGCATTTAAGATTTAGTTGGAGGAAGCCAACTAGTTAACCATAGAAACACATTCATGTGTTCCATTGCTATTGTGTTTGTTGTTTTGTTTTCAATAATTCTTTAGAATATTTTTTTAAGCCAAGTGCTACATTCTGAAAAGCTTTGATAAGAATATGACTCATGAGTTAGCAAAAGATAAACAGAAGAACAGTGCATGAATAAAAGCTCATCAAGCAATCTGTAGCAAATAGAATGTCTTCAGTCTTGATGTTTTAAAAGCACACAGAGCACCAGAGGATACACCCCCCCAAAAAATAGAATAATCTAGCCCCTTCTAAAACATAGAGGGTATGTATTCCCATAGGCAGTGTAGAAACTCAGCATTAATGACAGACACATTGTGGGAAGTTTCTGAAAGTTTAATATACCAGCCAGAACTTTTATTAGCAGACTTCTAATTTACAAGATAAAAAGCTATAATATCTGCATGTAAAGGCCCGGTCCCACTGGCCGATGGACACAAAACATATGCATAAAGGACACAGCGGATGAGCAAAATTTTGGGGGTGGCTCCATCCATTGTCATCCGCTCCAAAAAGTGGTGAAAATTTGCATAAACAGAACGGAAAAGAACAGAAAAGAACGGACGTGGGTAGAATGTAGCGGGGATGTTAAACGGATGTTCATAGGAAGCCTAGCGGATGAAAGCGGATGGAAGCCGATGACACCTCCAAAGGGTTCCGGGGGAGAATTTAAAAGCGGATGCATAACAGAAGGGGTGGATGCATAGCGGATGAAGTGGATGCATCATGGACGCCTATAGGAAACAAAGTGGATGCTGCGCGGATGTATATTGGATGCAAAGCGTTCACTGCGAATGCGGGGAGTATGAATTGCATCAGCTCCATGGATATAAAAGGATGCAGTACGCACGCAGTCAGCATACAGGGGAAAGACGTGCTGCCACATACATCTTGCAGGAACACCATGGTTCATCAGTCAGGCAAGAAGAGGAAGCCCGTGCCTACTCGTTCAAGCCCTGGTAAGGTGAAGAAGGGCAGAACCAGTATCCCACCCCCTGGCACTGACTCTGAAGCTGCTGCTGCTGCTGCTGTGGTGGACAAGCCCCAAGGCCCTCAAGCCCCTCAAAGCCCTGATGTTGAAGGCCCTGCTGTTCAAGCCCCTGAAGGCCCTGAACAATCTCCAAAAGGCTCTGATACTGAAGGCCCTGCTGAAGCTCCTGCCAGAGGGAGGAAGAGGCAAGGGAAGGAGAAGGGAGAGAGGAAACAGTACACCGTTTCCGAGGAGCATGAGGATGAGGTGCTGAATGGCTGAGGGAGAACGAGTACCTCTGGAGAAAGGGCCACAGACTGTCTCGGAACACCAAGAAGAAGCAGGCAGCTTGGAGAGACAAGGCAGAGAGCCTGGGGTACACTGCAGAAGTACTCCTTGGATGGTGGAAGCACATGCACACCTGGTATGGCAAGCTGACCTCAAGAAATCCGGGCAGGCCACTATCAAGCTCACTGACCAGGAGATGTACGTCATGACCAAGTGCAGTTTCCTAGAGGGTGAGATCTGCCACCGAGGAGCAGCCCCTCTGAGACCCCTCTCCCTCAGACAGCCCACAGACAGCCAGTCCTCTTCCAGCCAGGAGCCAGCTACCCTGTCCAGGCAGGTGTCTTCAGAGGGCCCCACAGCAGAGACCCCCCCGACAGCTGCACTCCCCATGCTGGCGGACTTGGAGGATCTCATGGAGGATGACGCCCTGCTCTCACAAATGGAGGAAGAAGCAGCAGCCACCAGAGGCCAACTTCTCTCTCAGCTGGTCCACTTGGACAGAGCATCCTCGGGCCGGAACACCTTCATCACCTACGTGAGCCAGACCCTGAGGAACCTGCCCGAGGTCCAGTACCAGGTGATGAAGCAGAAGATCACAGCACTTCTGCACAACCCTCAAGGCCCAGCTGAAGCTGCTCCTACCCAGTCCAGGTCTGCTCCTCCACCCCAGGCAATGTCACAGCCCTTCCACGGCTTTCAACAGCCCCTCACCTACCAAGGCTACAACTACCAGGACTTCCCACAGCAGAAACAGACCTTCCCAGTCCAGGTCCAGGTTCATCGCACGCCACAGATGCCAGTCCTCACCCAGCTGCAGATCAGACAGCCCAACTACACTCCTCCCAACCCTTCCTCCACCCCACAGCCAAGCCCGTCAATGGACAATCTGTCATCAGTATTGGGCCTGACATCTCAAGTCCTTGATGAAGGGCCTCTCAACCTCACGGGACTGAGTCAGCTCTCGGGTAGCTTCCTGAACACACCACCACCTGTTGTACCCTCGGGGCCAAGCACCCCAATGGTGCCTCAGACCAGCACTCAAGCCACAGCCACCTCCACAGTCCCTGCCCGCTTAATAGCTGAGACCATGGACATGACTCAGAGTGACTGAGAATAGTGTCAGAGACTGAGTTGTTTACCTGTTAAGTTTATTTTTGCTTAAGACACTTTACTTGGTTCATTTTGCTTATTTAATACAGTCATAAAGTTTACCTAAGAAAGTTTATCTTTGCTTAAGACACTTAATACAGTTTACTTGGTTCATTTTGCTTATTTAATAAAGTCATAAAGTTTACCTAAGAAAGTTAATAAAGGTTATCTTTGCTTAAGGCACTTAGTTTACTTGGTTCATTTTGTTTACTTCATAAAGTGTTGGTGAAAACTTTGAAAAAATGGTTAAGCCTTTGCATGCTTGTGGAATAGATAAGGATAGTTGTGGGATAGATAAACCTCCAGTGCAACCATAGTGGGACTGTATGGTCCACCATCCCAGCGATCCAGATGATTTTCTCCCCCTTTTTATAGAAAATATCAGTTGTCCGCTATGGGGCCTTCTACATACTCTAGACATACTGCAGACATCCTAAATATATGAGATACATCCCAGATACAAACGTTTTGTCTGTTTTGAATACTTTATATACTAGATGCATATGCTTGCATCCTTTCTATTTCCGTGCTACTAACGCTGTGTAGACATTCCGTGTACCTTTCATTTCCTCCCTCTTTCCGTTTTCAGCTGCAGTGCATTTGAATTGAGGGGATGGCCAGAGGATGCAGAGAGGATACAGCGGACATTTAACAGATGATAACGGACACAGAACGTTTGTTGCCCATATATGTCGCGGATGTACATCGTACGTGGTGGAAAGTTCATCCGTTCACAAAGTTTTGTGCAGCTCAAAACTTCTTGCGCGGATGAAATTGCAGTGGATGGATGCTCGACGGATAGAGCATATGAAACACGTATGCAGTGAGTACACAACAGATGCATCGTGTTTTCCAATGGATGGCAAGCTTTTTTTAACGTTTTACATCCTCTTTGCATCCGTAAATGCAGTGGGACTGGGCCTTAAGGCCAAGTTGTGTCCTTTAATACAAACCTGATTCCTTCCTTCCTTCCTCCCTCCCTCCCAACTTCCTCCTAGCAAAAATCTTTAAATAATGGCAGTAGATATTTTAAAGATGAAGCAGGCAAATGCCAAGGAGCTGTAAACTTCAAGTAGTTCTGTCATTTCTCCCCCTTTCCTAGTAATCTAGGAAGGCCCTGGCTGTTTGTTAAAGAGGGTGCAACAATCTGGTAGTTGGAATAAATAGCTGAAGGGTTGTTAATCCAAAATTACCATTTGTGCAATGAGTTGCATTAAGTCTGAGGCCTTTTTCTGGCCACTTGATCATCAATGGCTATTTCAAATGTTTCATAATTACCTGGCTCTGTCTGAGAGCATATAATATGCTGCTAACTGACAAGATAGCTGTCTAAAGACATCATGAAGCCTTAGCAAATGCCAACCTCCACAAGACTGAAAGACACTCAATATTCTTCCTTTTGTTGACCCTTGTTTGCAGTAGATATAAAAATAGAGATTGGGATTTTAAGCTTGAAAAAGTTCTTGTATTGTCCAGCTGTAAGTTTGCTTTTGATGATGATGAGTTTTCTCCTTCTCCTTCTCTTTCTTGGTTTCCTTTCTTGGTTTCTTGGTTTTCATGCAGTAGAGGAACTGTTTGGATTCATTCAAAGATAGCTTCTTCTTCAGACCTCATTCTTTGTTTCTGGGTTCCTAAGGTAGTGTTCTCAACCTCAGTAATTCTAAGATGTATTGGTGGCTGGGGAATTCTGGGAATTGAACTCCAGTTCGACTAAGTGTGCTAGAGTAAAGTATTTTTATACAGTTATTTTCTGTGTGTGGTGTGTCCAGTCTTTGGAAAACAAAGAAGCTTCACAAGTGTACAAACTATGATGGTTGTCATGAGCTGCTATATAAACATTCATACAGATACTCCTTCTTCGAGCATATCTAACAACAATAGCTTTAGCCTGCTAGAAAGAAAGCTAAAAATTCTCTCTCTCTCTCTCTTTTTTAAAAGGAACCTAATTTCAAACCTCAACAGAACACTCAAAATGTTCTGACCACAAAATAACAATCTTTTTACCTTGAAGCAAGCTTGAAATAGAACCTTTTTGTTTCTTGTTCAGAGTGCTCAGGATTGCCTTCTTCATACAGAAAATGACTTTTTTAGTGTTGGAAATTACAGTGGTCTTCCTCTATTGTTGTCACAGAATATAGGTTTTATAGGCATTTTCATGAATTAAACTTCCATTTCTTATGCCTCGGAAAAGATTCCTACAAATAGCATGCAGGCTTTCATTTGCAATGTGTTTTTTGCTGATCAGATAAAAATTGTTTTCTTGCTATGTGGCCTTGTGAGAGACAAATCGCCTAAATGGTATCATCTAGATATATTTAATTTAGACTCATCTGGCCGGTGAAGAAGTTTCAAGCGTGAACAGAATCTATTGAAAATAGATAGAAGCCAAACTTTCTTGTAAAGATGGAAGACCAAGGAGAAAAAAAACACCCCCACAATACTTCAGATTCATGCATCTGGCTATATTTGTAATAGAATTGACTGTAATTGTATTGATCTTCTGTACAAATGCAAATTAATTCAAGATATAAGTGTGTTGGTAAAAAAAGGAGAAAATAATGTTTTCTATCAAGCTTAAATATTTAAATATAGAACACAGAGCATAGAATAATAGAGTTGGAAGGGACTTTGAAGGTCTTCTAGTCCAACCTCCTGCTCAAGTTATTTCAAACTAATGCCTGTCCAGTCTCTTTTTTAAATCTTCAGTGATGGAGCACCCACAACTTTGGAGGCAAGTCATTCTAACTGTCAGAAAATTTCTCCTGAGTTCTAGGTTGCTTTTCTCCTTGATTAGTTTCAAACCATCATTAGTATTATGACAATTAGCCATGAAAGCCAGCTGGCTGGCTTTGGGCTAATCACAATCTCTCAACACAATCCACTTCACAGGATTGTTGTTGTGGGGAAAATAGGAGGAGGAAAGAGTATGTCTTAGGTGTGTTCATCAACTTATTTGTACAAATAATAATAAAGGCAGAAAATAAATAACTAAATATGTATATTTCCCCCTGAAATGATATGACATTTATGTGTTGTTTTACTTATGTAAATGGGTCATCAAACAAAGATTACAAATTTATTTATTTATTTGTTTGTTTATTTATTTATTTATTTATTTGTTCGTTCATTCATTCATTCATTCATTCATTCATTTATTCATTCATTTATCTGTCCATCCATCCTTTATTATTTTTACAAATAACTCAAGAATAGCATATCCAACACATCTTCTTCTTCCATATTATTTTTCTGCATAACAACAACCCTATGTGGTGGGGTGGGCTTGAAAGAGAGTGACTGGCCTAAAGTCAACCAGCCGGCTTTCATGACTAAGGTGGAAATTGAACTCATGGCCTTCCATTTTCTAGCCTGGTATCTTAATCACTAGACCAAACTGGCTTTCTATACTCCTCAGTATGATATATTCCTTAATTTGATATCTCTAAAAATATGTATTAAGAGTCATGGGTAATACAGAGTCTGAGCAATAAACTCTTATGACATAATCACATACAGGTGTGTACAGTTTGAAAATCTAGCCTAATGTGCCTAAGATAGCACATTTTAAGAATGTTGATACAATAGTGGTATTTTGATATGGTGTGCATTTATATTTAAGGTAAAATCTAGTTCACTGCTTCAGTACTTTTTGCCCCTTGAAGACATATGTTTGTAGACTTCAAGGATGCCATCCCTGTCTATTTTCATGGGGTAAGTGGTTTTACACTTACAGTTTTTCACCATCCGAAACTCTTCATGCTGACAATTATGCTGCAATCGTACTTTGCTGCACGGCTATTTTACTGTACTGTTTTCCCTAACAGTAGCAGTTGCCAAAATCACATACTCCAGTATTGTTAAAGAGAAAAGAGCAAAACAGCTACCTCAGGATGAGGACACCAGATTGTCAATTCAGACACAACATTGTCCTCATTCACAATTAGCTTTGTCTGTGCTCTTTCATGTAGTGAAAGACGAAATATTATTGGCAGTGTGATGATACAACTGTGGCAAGAAGGAATGTTGTCCCCAAATATTCTTAATCAGAAATATGTCTTGGATAACATTTCTCCTTATTGAAAAGACGTATATTTAACCGTATTTGTGATTCAAAGCGATGACAAAACACTGAGAATTTGTGAGGGTTTCTTTGTAATAGATAATTTGTTCCACTGATGTTTCTATGGTGAATAGAATTTTTTAAATTATACTACGAGCAGAGAAGACTCTTGTTACAGTATTGTGTTGGCAATTGTCATATCAAAATGTTGAAGGAAAGCTTTTATATTTGTTGGTTTCTGTTTCCATTTCTATTTTATGACTTTTTTTTTTTTTACAGAAAAGGCATCTGAAAGGGAGGGATGTCAGATGTCATGGAAGGTTCTATTGCGTTTAATTCATGTGAATTTCCTGTAGTAGTATGAGATTTATTACTGTTGGATTCTCATGCTGAAAGAGTATAAGTCAGAACAAGGTTGCAGAAGACAAATAAATCAGTGGGTGACACTGGAATTTATGGCCCTCCACAGAAGGCAGAATGGGAGTATGATTTATATATTTATTTACTTTAATAAATTTAAAAAAATAAAGTATGATGTTATTTATAGGGGGCTGGGGCAGTGAACAATGACAGTTCAATTTATTTTTGTCAGTGCTGTAGACATGTCTTTCCCTGGAAGAAGGTCCTGAGCAATGGACTAAGGAGTTTGTGAATACAAAGTGTCCACTAAATGGTCCCTCTGTGAAAACGATGTCCAGACATAGAAAAAAATAGAGTACAGGTTAGTAGTACCAGATAGGATCTGTGAGCACAAAGTCTGTGAAAATGAATAACTTAAATTCTTTTTCATGAGGAATAAGTAAAAAATTTTTTTTTAAAGATTTAGGAGTTCCTGCTTGCCTCTCTTCTTAGTAATGACTTGATAGCCATTGTTAACAAGGGATTGCTCATTTGAGAGAAAAGGCTACTTCACTTTGACTTCCACTATGATAAGCTTTCATCCTTTACACAGTCTTTCTTAAATTTAGCAACTTTTAAGACATGTGGATTTCAACATGAATTCTAGCCAGCAGAGGAATGATCATTTTTGAAAAACACTTCCTTACAGCAACTTTCAACGTACACAAGTGGTTTACAAGGATCTCATGACTGCAATACAAGGATCCCAAGACTGCAATACATGAACAGTGGAAGGAAGGTGAAGTAAATTATCATGTATTAGCCTGCAGCTCAATCAGTTCTGACCCCTGACTCTAATTTTATTTTTATTCCAATTTGCAGACAATACTAAGCTGACAGAAATAGCCAACACCCCAAATAATAGGCTCAAGATCCACCTGGATCTTGACAGGCTTGAACACTGGGCCCTATCCAACAAAATGAAATTCAGTGTAAAGAAAAGTAAAGTTTTACTATGAGGCAAGAAAGCCCAAGTACAGGTTAGGTGAAACCTGGCTCAAAAGCAGTAACTGTGAGAAGGATCTTGGAGTCCTAGTGGATAATCACTTATATATGAGCCAGGAACTGGCAAAAAAGCCTGTGCAATCTTAGGTTGTATAAGCAGAGGGAAAGAATGAAGATCATATGAAATATTAGTACTGCTTTATAAAACTTTAGTAAGAGCACAGCTGGAATACTGAATCTACTTTTGATCACCACATTATAAAGACATGTTGAGACTCTGGAAAAAATGCAGAGAAGAGCAACAAAAATGATTAAGGGTTTGGAGACTAAAACATATGAAGAACATTTATAAGAATTGGAATGGCTAGTTTAGTGAAAAGAAGGATTGGGGTGACATGATAACAATGCAGCCCTGCCAACTCTCACGGTTCTGCCGTGAGTCTCACGATTTTTTGTCATTTCTTTTTTTTTTGAAAATTTTTTTATTAATTTTTTAACAAACAAACATATACCAACAAAACACAAAACATAAAAAACATAAAATATCTTTTTGGACGGCAGTTTGATCCCGAGTTACATCTTTTTGTACAGACATAAATTCAAGTTCATGCTTACTTTTATATAGCAATTCCATTTCTTATTTACTATTTTACATTTTCTATATAGCTTCTCCCCTCTTTTCACTCTCTTGATTCTATTATATTTATTTCATCTCAATTTAAATCATTATACTTATATCTTTTGTCTGTCCTGTTTCAGCTGTCTATTATTTTTTCTCATTAACACAAAATTTCTTCTGTAATGACTGATTGGAGTATAATGCCTTGTCATACTTATCCTTCCCCTAGTTTTAAAGCTTAACATAACACATAATTTTCATTCGGATTCTGCGTAATACATTCTAAAAATAAACTCAATATTTTAAAACAGGAAAAAAAATTTTTGTTTTGATATATAATATAATTAAAACAACAATCCATAGCAATTGAAATTATATCATTAAAATTAATATTCATTTAAGTCTTAAACATTTTACACAATCCTTTCTAAATAAATATCATACTTCTATGGGAACACTTATAGATTTTGCTTAGTTACTTTCTTTAATTCAATTCTCTCATATTTAATTTCATTTATTTTATTTAAAAAAAAAATTCGCTAAGTTACATTAAATATTTTGTCCCATTTTATAATCATATATTATTCCAATTTTCTAACATTATTTCAAATACAGATACAACAACACAATCTTATGTACCTTTGCAGAATCTCTTTTTCAGTTATATGTTTACCCATTATCTCTAAATAAAATCTGTTTCTTTACATCTAGTTTCAAACCTTTGTAGCTTCTCTTCCCTTCTTTCCTCCCTTGTTTCTCCCCTCTACCCTTTTTACCCCCTTGTCTCTTAATCTCCACCCTCTTGTGTATTCCTCTTTTCTGTTGCTTTCTGATATTGTGTCCACTTTTCACCTTGTTTTTCCCTTTTTTGGTTGTTTTTTTAAGTCTTAAATTCTCCATTCTCTTTCTCCTCTTTCCCCTTTCTTCCCCAAATAAAGTTGCTTGTTCATTAAGGATGGTTTCTTCTTCATCCCAATCTTCTTGTTCTTGTAGTTTCTCATATGTAGAAATTGCCATTTCTAAAAAATGAAAAATAGAGCCAAAAGAATCCTTCCCTTCTTGTTTCTCTTGATTATATTTTATAAATTCCATTTTCAGTTCATCCATAAGTAATGCCATTGTAAAAAAAAAGAAAAAATTTAAATGACCCAAATGATTTTAATGATTCAAATAAGAATTTCCAAAAGTCCCAAAGTCACCAAGCAATCCAAATACACACAGTCTATTTCATTTAACACTTTCTTCTTTTTCTCACTTTTTTTTTCATTTTAATGCTTCAAAAAACTTCAAATTCTTTTTGACCTTCAATCCATCTGATAGAGTAGTCAATTATGATCCAAAATGTAAAAATCCAATAATAAAAAGGCCCAAAAAACCAAAGAAGAAAAAGGGTAAAATAAAAAGCAAAAATAAAAATATTACTAAAATTGAAATATACAAAAAGGCTGGCGAGTAGAGGTTTCAC
>BLBF01000054.1:9965277-10060491 GCA_015471245.1 Laticauda colubrina | reverse complement strand
ATATATATATATATATATATATATGGACTGCACACTGCACTTTATTTATTTATCCAAGGCTCTTATTATGACTCTCTTCTCCAGCAGCTTCAAAGCCAAGCCTCAAGTGTTGAAATATTGATAAGAGTCCAGGAAAACACCTGTAATAATATTTTTCTGTGCTCTCCCTCCATCTTATCACATTAAAATGTCCTTGAGAAGGAGTGTTTATACATTTCTCCCCAATTCAAATAAAGTACTTTCAAGCCTCTAGTTGGCAGTGTTGCAAGATCTCTTAATACTTTTTCCCCCCCCAGCCAGAAAAAAGAGTAATGTATACAAAACTCAGAGGAAAAGAAAAAAAAATCAAAGGGGGCCTCTATCCTAAAGAAAATTAAAAAATCAAAAGAAGCATAAAATATATATATAAGAAAAAATTCAATCTGGTTACCTACACAGTCACATTAAAGTCCTCAGAAAAAAAAAATAGTAAGGAAAGAATCCAAGCCTCAATTTGACATCACTTAAAAAACGCCGCTCAACCAGATTCCAGTCAGACAAAAATAAAGCCACAGGTTTCTTCTTTGTTCAGGATATCCTTTCAGGTCTCAACCAATTTGCAATACAAAAGAAGTTTCTCACCCAGCCGACACACCCTCGCTCCAGCCACTTTCTTTTCGGAGCTGTCCCGACTTCAGCAGCTTTGGAGGCTGCCTTTCCACTGCCAGCAAAAGGGCTTCTCCCGGATCAAACCAGAGATTTGCGATATCTCTGGGATCCTGGGACTGTGCCCTTCACAATCCCCGTCTCTACGGGACGGTTTAGGTCCGTTAGGACCGACCAGGGGTGAAAATATCAGCTGAGATCTCAGAGCCCCGAGATCTCAGCTGTAGCACCGAGACAAAGCTCCGCCTTCTCCCGATTTTTTGTCATTTCTCACGGTCTCACGACAAGGCTCCTCAATCTCACGCCGAATTTAAAACAATTTTTTTTAAAAAAAAAATTTGGGGTTGGCTTATATGCGAGTATATACGGTAATTGTTTTTCTTCGTGTCCATCATTTGGAAAGGGGAGTAGGCCCTGGGAACTAGGCTAGTTTCCCAGTAGTCTTTGTAAGTTCAGCATGAGAAAACGATCGCAATTGTATAAACATGGCGAAAAGAGGTGGTGATTTTTCAATAGAAGAAAGAAAGCTGCATCTTCTTACAACAGGGAACACAAATAAAACATTTAAATAAACTGTTAATGACTTTCCTCGATGGAAAAGGGGTTTGTTTAATCTTGATCGGAGAAAAAATAGAATTTCACTATTTTTTATAGAATCTCCAGATTCTTTTTTCATGGGTCTCCAGATTTTCCTTTATCAGGGGTTGGCAGGTCTGACAATGTTCCAACATTTGAGGGTGTGCCACAAAAAAGAGGGGGTCAACCCATTTTCCAAAGCATCAGAAGGCAAGACAAGACAAGAAGGCAAGATGGAAACTAATCAAGGAGAGAAGCAACCTAGAATAAAGGAGAAATTTCTTAACAGTGAGAACAATTAATCCCTGGAACAGCTTGCCTTCAGAAGTTGTGGGTGCTCCCTCTTAAGAAGAGCCAGACAGCCACTTGTCTGAAATGGTATGGGATCTCCTGCTTGAGCAGTGGGTTGGACTAGGTGACTGTTCTGAAATTTCAGTGCTAAGAAAATTATTTCCAAAATGGTTTGTTCAGTAATGTTAAAGAGGGTACCTATCCATTTATTTGATAAGTACATCTTTTTAAGATAATCAGTTTGATTGTGTATTGCAGATACTGTTTTGCTATTGCTGGTTTTATTTTTATCTATTTTTTCCTTCTTTTTTTTACTGTAGTAAACTTTTCATTGATATAGGTGTTATTGTCTCATAATGTTACACTCATTTTGTCGACCATCCAGAGATTTAAGTTGCTGAGTAAGGATGTATCCAGGGGTGGGATTCAAATTTTTTAACAACCAGTTCTGTGAGTGTGGCTTAGTAGGTGGGCATGGCTTGGTGGTCATGTTATTGCCTGGGCATGGCCAACTCAATATCACTCACATCGAAGCATGCTTCTCCTTGCTTGGCCTCTCATGACTGTGGGGATGCTGCAACAGTTGTAAGTGTGAAAAATGGTCATAAGTCACTTTTTTCAGTGCCATTGTAACTTTGAATGGTCACTCCACACAAGCAAAGTACCAGCAAAGGAGAGGGAAAAAACTCCAGAGATGTTCCTGAGACAGGGAGAGGCAGTTTCTGTAATTAACACTAGTATGTTTCCTTCCTGCCTTCCTTACCGGATTAGGTCAGTAATTTCTTCTAACAACCGGTTTTCCGAACTGCTTAGAATGTTAACAACCGGTTCTAGAAAATAGGTGTGAACTGTTAGAATCCCACCCCTGGATGTATCTGCTGAAAAGGAAGGAAGCATATTAAATAATACCTTCTGAAACTTCTCAGTTCTGTTATAATTAGGGCCATTTTGGACCATTTTAACTATGTCCTGGAAATGTGCCTCATTTCTGGAGGTTCCCTTTGGTTAAGGTGGTGCTTTTTTCATGTTTGTGTCTCTCTCTGTTTCTTTTCTTTTTTTTTAAATAAAAGTTTTATTTAAGTTTTCACAAAATGTACAAATAAAAATAAAATATCTTTTTTGGGGAACAGCGTGGCCCCAGGTTATCACTTCTCCATACAGGTATAAACTCAATACATATTTATCTTATACATTCTAATTCATATCTTATAACTATTTTCACAATTTTTTCAGTAGCTTTTCCCTTTCTTTACTTCCTATAGCCTTATTTTAAATTATCTCATTACTTTCTTAATTCAATTACATATCTTTTTCTAATTTTTAAAATATTTCTAATCAATGTTTTTATACTTTTGTCTGTCCTGTTTACAATTTCATATTATCTTTTCTCATAAAACAAATTTTCCTCTGTAATTACTAGACTGGAGTGTAACACTTTTTGTATCTTTTTTCAAATCTTATTTAAAAATTTAAGTTATGTCTTTACAGTTATAACATTCATTTTCTAACTTCTATTTTATAACACATTCCTATTTTCAATCGAATTCTGTTTAGTACATTCCCTTAAAATACGCACTAAATTCTTAAAAGAAAAAAAGTATAACTGTGTATATATGTATACCAATAGTAAATGGAATAATTATTCTATTCAAGTACAGCTCTGCCATTAATATTAATAACAATCTTTTACATTTCTATTTCTTTTAACAAACATTACCTAGTCATATCAGTTGTCTTTCACTTTAATCATCTATATTTTATATTTTACTTATCACTGTCTTTAAATAAAAAAACAAACAATAGTTATTAACAGTAGTCAGTAAAGTTATGATTCTTATTCAAGTTCATCTTATCAACTGATAAAAATCTTCTGTTTCTTTTCAGTTTTTTTTAAATGTTCTTTTTAAATCATTGAGAGCTTTATTCTCTTTACAAACAAATATTCCACTACACATCAATAGAATTTTTTTCTATCACTTTAATCACCTAACATATTTTCTAACCCTTTTCTATTTCTAATATAACAATGCTATCCCGTGCACCCTTGCAGAATCCTCCCCTTAAGTTAAATATTCACCATTGTCTCTGTGTCTTTTAAATAGGTTTATACTTTGAATTCTTGTATGTTTTTCCTGTACCTCTATATCTTGTTTCTGTCTTTTATAGCTTCTTTTCCTTCCCCTCTTCCCTCTCTTCTTCTCCCTCCCCTTTTTATTCCCTTTTCTATCTGATTCTCCTTTCTGTGAACCTCCCTTCTGCTTCTTCTTGATATTATGATTACTTTTCAAATTACTCTTTTTTTGGTTGTTGCTTCAGTGCTTAAGTTTTTAACTCCCTTTCCCCCCTTTCCCTTTTTTACCCCACTTAAAATTGCTTGGTCATTAAAGATGGCTTCTTTGTTGTCCCACCCTTCTTGTTCTGCCAGCGTTTCTGGTTTTTTATAGTTCAAGATCTCCATTTCTGAAAATTGAAAAACAACAACCCCCAATTGATTTTATTTTATTTCATTAGGATGGTCCATCCAAAGTTCCAGGAATCATCCAATAATCCAAAACTGTTTCTTGCTTCATTTCTCACTTTCTCTTTCATGGGGCTTTGTTATCTTGTAACAAAGTTTCAGCTACAATGTATCTTTTGCAAGCCTTGTTAAAGGGCCTGTCACATTGGCCGACGGATGCAAAACATTTGTAAAAAGGACACAGCGGACGAGAAAATGTTCCATCCATTGTTATCCGCTCTCAAAAATGCCCCGAATTTGCATAAGCAGAGCGGACAGCGGAAAGGAACGGACGGGGGGAGGATGTAGAGGGGATGGAAAGCGGATGTCCCACGGAAGCCTAGTGGATGGAAGGAGATGGGAGCAGATGGCACATCCACAGGGCTTCCGGGGGAGCACAGTGAAGTGGACATGCAGCGGAAAGAGCGGATGCAGAGCGGATGTCGAGCGGATGAAGCGGATGCAGAGCGGAAGCCTAGCGGATGCCTAGTGGATGCACAGCATTCACTGCGCATGCGGGGAGGATGCATTGCATCAGCCCCGCGGATATAAAGGGAAGCAGCTCTCAAGTAGGTCACCATTCAGAGGAAAGACCTGCTGCCAGACACAGCTCCAGCCAGCCAGCAAGCCAACAACCCAACAACCATGGGGAAGAAGAGAAAGCCTCTGCCATCTGCTGCCAGCCCTGGCAAGAGGGACAGGGCCACCATCCCACCCCCTGGCCCTGACTCTGCTTCTGCTGGAGCTTCTGCTGCTCGGGCTCGCTCTTCTGGTGCTGGAACTTCTGCTGGCGCTGCTCCTGGTGCTGGTGCTTCTGCTGGTGCTTACTCTGCTGGCGTTGCTCTTGGTGCTGGTGCTTCTGCTGGTGCTTACTCTGCTGGCACTGCTCCTGGTGCTGGTGCTTCTGCTGGTGCTTACTCTGCTGGTGCTGCTCCTGGTCCTGCTGGTGCTCCTGGTCCTGCTGGTGCTGCTGGTTCTCCTGGTCCTGCTGATCCTGCTGGTGCTCCTGGTGCTCCTGGTGCTGCTGGTGCTGCTGGTGCTTACTCTGCTGGTGCTGCTCCTGGTGCTGCTGCTGCTGCTGCTGGTCCTGCTGGTCCTGCTTTTGCTGCTACTGTTGTTGTTGCTTCTGCTGCTGCTGGTGGTGTGAAGGAGCAGCCCCTACAACCTCAAAGCCCCTCTGATGAGGGCCCATATGGCCCTGCCAGAGGGAGGAAGAGGCAGATGCGTGAACGGGAGAGGAGGGAATACTCAATCAAAGAGGAACATGAGGATGAGGTGCTGGAATGGCTGAGGAAGAACGAATATCTATGGCGGAAGGGACACAGGCTCTATCGAGACACTAAAAGGAAGCAGGCTGCTTGGAGAGAGAAGGCTACACTTCGGAGGTGCTGCACTTCGGAGGTGCTCCTCGGCTGGTGGAAGCACATGCACACCTGGTACGGGAAGCTGCACCTGAAGAAATCTGGCCAGGCCACGGTCAAGCTGACGGACCGAGAGACCTACGTGATGGCCAAGTGCAGCTTCTTGGAGGGTGAGATCCGCCACCGAGGAGCAGCCCCTCTCACAACCCTCTCTCTCAGGCAGCCTGCTGAGAGCCAGTCCTCTTCTGGCCAAGAGTCAGCTCCTGTGTCCAGGCAGGTATCTGTGGAGCGTCCCATGGCGGAGAACCCCCCGACAGCTGCACTACCCATGGTGGAGCACATGGAGGACCCCCTGACGCAGTGGGAGCAAGGAGAGGGCACTTCAACCACAGGCCAACCCACATCCACCCCCAGCTCCACCTCCACAGAAAGGCAGAAAGGCAGACCGGAGGGACAGAGCCACACTGTCCTGCTGGAGATCAGGGACACCATCAGAAGCAGCGTAGATCTCCTCTCTCAGCTGATACACACCGACGTCCCATCCTCCAACCACAAGCCCTTCCTCACCTACGTCAACCAGACCCTCATGAACATGTCGGAATCACAGTACCAGGTGTTAAAGGACAGGATCACCGATCTTCTTCACAACCCTCTAGACCCAGCTGAACCTGCTCCCACCCAGTCCAGGCCTGCTCCTCCACCCCAGGTGATGTCACTGCCCTTCCAAGGCTTTCCACAGGCCCTCACCTACCAAGGCTATGGTTACCAGGAGGTCCAGCAGCACAGGCAGCCCTTCCCAGTCCAGGCATAGGTACATCGTATGCCACCGGTGCCACCGATGCCACTGATGCCACCCATGCCACAGATGCCACCCACGCCACAGATGCCACCCATGCCACAGATGCCACCCATGCCTCACCTCGCTCAGCTGCAGACCAGACATCCCCACTACACTGCTCCTTCCTCCACCCCACAGCCAAGCCCGGCCTCAGAACATCTGTCATCGGTCTTGGGGCTGACACCCCATGTCCTGAAGGAAGCGGCTCTCAACATCACAGGACTGAGCCATCTCTCTGAGAGCTTCCTCCACACACCGTCCCCTGTTGTCCTCTCGGGGCCAGGCACCCCAATGAAACCTCAGACCAGCACTCCAGCAGCAGCCACCTCCACAGTACCTGGACCCTTCACCCCTGAGAGTGGGCACGCCGCAGAGTGACCAAGTAGAGTGCCAGAGACTGGGTGGCTACCTGTTGACTTTATCTTTGCTTTGGACACTTGACTTGGGTCATTTTGCTTCTTACAGCTTGTTATTAATAAAGATTATCTTTGCTTCACACACTTGCTTCATTTATTTTAATCAATAAAGTCTTGATGGAAACTTTTAGAAATGGTTTAACCCTTGCATGCTTGTGGGATGGGTTACGATAGCTGTGGGATGGGCAGGGATACCTTTGGGATGGGCAGGGATATCTTTGGGATGGGTAATAGCTGTGGGATGGGCAGGGATACCTTTGGCATGGGTAATAGCTGTGGGATGGGCAGGGATACCTGTTGGATGGGTAATAGCTGTGGGATGGGTTAGGATACCTGTGGGATGGGTAATAGGTGTGGGATAGATAAGCCTCCAGTGCAAGCATAGTGGGACTGTATGGTCCACCCTCCCAGGTGCCACACCTACGGCCCTTTATTATCAATAACAATGTAAACATTGATCCACACATTTCAACATAAACACAACTCTTTATTAAATGCCCTGTTCATTGTAGGGCCACTCAACATACATGGCCCAATCTCATCCGTGTGATGAGACAGGCTGAAGGAAGCATCCATTAAGCATCTATCATCCTGTCAAGCCACTCCACTACTCCAGCTGGGGAGTTGCACCAGTGTTTCAGGAGGTTGCGCTGCTTCTTCCCTTCATGTGAAGCTCTGTTGGGGCCTTGCACATCCAGAGTATCTATCAGGTTTCGCCCTTGCCTCCATTTACCAGGCTCCATGTCCCCATTCCCTTGTGGGAGGTCCACGAGCCTGTTCTGCAACACTGGGTAGCGGGTGCGCATGAGATTGTGCAGGATGCAGCAAGCTTCCACGATGCTCCTCACGGTCTGTGGGCGATGCTGCATGGTGGTGAGAAGTACCTGGAACCTGTTGGCCAGGATGCCAAAGGCGTTCTCCACCACCCGCCTTGTCCTGGACAGCCTGTAGTTGAAGATCCTCTCTTCACGGGTGAGGCATCTGGAGGTGTAGGTCTTCATGAGGTAGGTTCTGAGGGAGAAGGTGTCATCCCCCATGATGAAGTAGGGCACATCTTGTGTGTCGTTGGGCAGGGGGTCTGGATCTGGGAAGCCCATGATGAGGTTGCGTTCCAGCCCCTACTTGAGGTGACTGGCGTTGTATACCTGGGCATCTGAAGAAGAGCCGTTGCCTGAAGCATCGATGTACATGAACTTGTAGTCAGCATTGACCATGGCGAAGAGGATGATGCTGAAGAAGCCCTTGTAATTGAAATAAGTGGACCCTGATTTGGCTGGAGCTTTGCAGGCCACGTGCTTGCCATCTACGGCTCCAACGGTGTGGGGCCACTTCTGATACCAGAAGTTCCACTTCTGATACCACTGCTCTGCAACTTTCTTCTAGCCTTCTTCAGTGGTGGGGCACTGGAGGAGCTCCTCCAGGTATTCTTCGATGATGGCCTGCACCACTTCTCTGACCACAATGCTGATGGTGTTGGATGGCACCCTCCAGCCATACTGCATGCTCCTGTACGTGGTCCCTGAGGCCAGGTGGTGCAGAGTCAGTGCCACCTTGAGCCCAGGGTCCGGGCTGGGCCGGAAGTTGGTGCTCTGCTTGGTCAACCTGGGTGTCAGCTGCTGCACAACTTCGTCAAACATGGCTGGAGGCATCCTCATGAAGTTCTGGAATGCATGAGGGTCTTCGTTCCTCAGCTCCACCATCAGCTTGTTGTACAGTCTGTACTCTGCTCTTCTGGTGATCCATCTTCGGACCCAGACACTTCTTGGCCGCCTCCTTTTCTTCGCGTAGAACAGGTGAAAGAGCCTGTAGATGGCTTCGCACTGTTGTAGAACGATGGTGGCTACCAAAAGGAGTGTGCGATGATCCATGGTGGAGATGACTGGATGCTGTGGAAGAGCAAGAGCCAGATGAAGGCTGAAGAGATCTGCACTGCAGGGCTGCTGGACTGAAAGTGAGATCCAGGTGAGTTCCTCCCCCTTTTTTTAGGAAATATAGGTTTTCCACTGGATGTCCTTTTGCATCCTCTAGCCATCCTGCAGACATCCTAAATATCCGAGATAGGTCCCCTCTGCGAACGTTTTTTCCGTTTTAAATGCTTTGTATGTGAGCTGCATCGGCTTTCATCCTTTCTATGTCCGTGCTACGAACGCTTTGTGTCCATTCCGTGTCCGTTTCGCTTCCTCCCTGTGTCCGTTTTCCGCTGGAGCGGATTTGAGTTGCGCGTATGCACAGCAGATGCCTAGCGGACATAGCGGATGTGTAACGGATGGCGACGGATGTAGAATGGATGTTCCCCGTATGCGTTGCGGATGCAGAACGGATGCGTTGGATACATTTTCCGCTCAAAAAGTTTTGAGCAGCTCAAAACTTTTTGAGCGGATGGAATCTCAGTCGACAGATGCTGGACGGATAGAGAGGATGAAAAACGCTTGCAGTGAGTACAGAACGGAAGCATCGCGTTAACCAACGGATGGCAAGTGTTTCTCTCTGTTTTACATCCTCTTTCCATCCATTGGTGCAGTGTGACATGGGCTCAAAATTCCACTATCAATTTTTTTTTTAAGTTCCAGGTGGTCTCCTCCATTTTCCAGATTCCACCCTCTTTTTTCCTTTTTCCCTCCGCTACTTTTTTTTTTTAAAGAAAGTTTTTAAATTATCCAAGAATCTTTATCCCTTTGAAACTTTATTTTCAGCTAGAAATAGCCTATTAATATCAAAGTGGATTAGTATCAATTTCTTATTCGAATATCTTCTTCTTAATGTTCCAAATCAGTTAAAACTGTCGATGTTGTAGGAAAAAAAGCCAATTCCATTTCCTTTCTCTTTCTCTTTTGCAGCTTAAAATCTTTTTTAGGAATAGTATTAGTCTTTAAAATTCTGGTTCCAGGTACCTTAAATAGATGTTCTCTATTCAACCCAGTCAGTCAAACTTTCTCCTTTAAACTTCCTCTTGCACAATCTTGTCTAGTTGGGTTCTTCTTTGAGGTGGCCATTTCTGACCACCACTGCAACCGCCTTTGGTAAAGGGGATAATGGCCAACTGAGGAGGAGAGATGCGGCTCTCCTCAACTCTGCTGACGGCTCCCCCTTCTTCACCACCTCTACGGGGTGGCTTTAGCCCCGAATCCAGGCAGATTGGGGCGCTCCAGAAGCGAGCATGGATCAAAACCGCGGATGATCGTGATTTTGGTCTGTTACCGAAGAAGTCCAAACCAGAAGTCTATCTCTCTCTGTTTCTTATTGAACTTTTGGTAACTCATTTAAGACAAGGACTGTCTGTGTGCATACTGATGATTAAAAATAAATTTGTCAAAGAAATAGACCATAACTGAAACCAGCTATTTAACCTAAAGATGGCAGTTTTTTTTGTTTTACATTAATGAAAGGAGAAAAATCCCCTGCTAAGCTTCTCCTATGTTTCTTTTCATAACTTGTTAGAGGTATTTTTCCTTGGAGTGCCTTTTCAGAAAGATTATACACTACAACACATGTAGAGACCTTACAATCCTCCAAATGCTAATACTAGTTCTGTTGACACAGCTCACTGGTTAGCAGAGATGACATAACTCTAAGCCCCTGTCTTTCATTCAGAAGATGCAACAGGGAAAGTGTAGTGTTAATTAGCAATCAAAAGAACAGGATTGACACTTGCAGAATAAATGAGATTTTCCTAGGGGTTTCCTTTGCGGGTGGATCAAGTTGAATAACAATGATTTGAGGCTTCTGTATTCTTTATCTGTCTAATTTTTAAAGGGTTTCATAAGATAGTATATAAAAACAGCCCTTAATAAAACTGCAGACACTGTAAAACAACAGCAATATAATCAGACCAAACAAAGAGTAGAAAATAGACAGGGCAATGCAAATTATTAAATGACCAATAAAGTAAAAAAATTAAAAAGTAGGCAAAACAGATAACAATAAGATCTGACATTGACTAAGCATAGGAAAGTTGAAAAAAAAGGCAGAGGGACTAATTCTGGCTGTGCAAGACCAAGCATTGAGAACAAATACATATCAGAGGTGGTATTCAATAGATTTTGACCAGTTAGGAAGAACTGGTAGTGGAAATTTTGAATAATTCAGAGAACCGGCAAATACCACCTCTGACTGGCCCTGCCTCCATCTCTTTTCTGCCTCCCAAGTCCCAGCTGATCAGCTGGATCTTCTTTTGTTGCCCTGCACAGGAGAACGGAGCTGGAAAGCAGGTTAGTGGGGTATGGAGGAAATGGGATTTTGCAGTAACCTTCCCCCAGGAGTGGGGAAAGAATGGGGATTTTACAGTATCCTTCCCTGTCACACCCACCAAGCCACGCCTACCAAGCCACACCACAGGTAATTTTTTTTAATCCCACCACAGATGCATATAGTCAGAATTGAGAAGACAGCAATATACACCAAGTGCAAAGAAGCTGAAGAAAGATTGGGTCATCGAGTTAGCTACTGCAAGAAGAAAGCACAAAGTGACTTTAAACAATGGCATGATAAAGTAGTGGCAAGGGTGCATTGGAATATCTGCAGGAAATACCATTTGCCTGCAAGCTAGACCTTGGAACCACAAAATATTCAAAGAAAATGAAGAAGCTGAAGGGTGCTTTCATGGACAATCACTTACCACATAACTCTCCAGATTTAACAACTGTCAATAAGAAAAACAAAAAAGTCTGGACAGTGAACATTGCAAATGTTCTTGTGATGGCCTGGTGTGTAACACAAACATAACAAAATCCAAAACGTAAATAAATGTCCTTTAATGCCTCCAATGTGGCCCCACTGTTCAATAATTCTCAGATGGAGATAAAACTTATTCAAAAATAGTCTTCAAAAGAAAGCTATACAGTCCGAACTTAATGAGCAGATAGAGGTGAAATAAAAAGCTAAAAATACAATGAAGGAATTTCCACAACGGATCAGGATAAGTAATTACTAACTTCAAGGAGATAACAAGACACAGTCTGTTGGAAGTAATACCAAAATAACATCAGCCCAAAACAACATATGCTTTGCTTCTGGCAATGCTGTGTTATAACTGTCTCTCTTATATAGTATTCTCCCCAGCTACAACCAATGAGGGGGATCATGGCAGCTTCCTCTCTTGTATGCCAAGTTGTTTCCTTTTAAGTTCCTCCCTGCATGTCCAAGGATGAAGAGGAGATGGGCCTGGTTCTTCCTCTACTGCCCAGCCAGTTTCTGCTCTTCCCCAGTCTCCTCCACAACCTCTAGAGCCACACCTCCACTCCCTATCAGCTGTTCCTCCTCTCCCTCAGGGTCTGACTCTTACAAGGGCATGACACTTCTGCCTAGTAATGTTTCTGATTATTTCTGATTATTATTATGGTTCATTGCATACTCAGACAGATGTTTAGACTGGATTTGGGATTTATTTTCACCTAGTGAATCCTTCCCAGGGACATGGGCAATGGTGATATTCTACCAGTTTGGCCCGGTTCAGCTGAATCAGTAGATCCGACAATCATCTGTGAGTGAACCGGTTCACTCCAATGATCAGCTGTTGGACCCTCCCATCTGCCCTGGTTCTATACTGACTTTTATTTCCTGCTTTTCAACCTCAGCTGCTTCGCGCAGCTCAGCTGATTGCCACATGTCAGCTGTTGAAGACACAGGGAGAGTACAGGATTGCAGAAGAAGGTTAGTAGCAAACCCTCTGCATGGTGCACAAAGTGTGTGCTTGACCTGCATGCATGCAAAGCATACCCACCAAGCCACACCCACAGAACCGGTGGTAAAAAAAATTGAAACCTACCACTAGACATGGGGTAGGCAGATGTTTGATAATATTAAAAGTATCATTGCAGGATGTAAGTTGTTCCAAGTAAGGCTGCCTTTTGCAATTGACTGATGATGAATTTGTCAGTGCCAATGATGTTCAACTGGTGCTCCAGTTATTTTGAGATTTCATCTATTAATAGATAGTAATTAATATTACTATTAATATTAGTAATACCTTTGCTATCTTCTGTCACAGTCATTCTATTTTGTCCCTTCCAAATCTGTTATTCTATTCTGTTTTATTCTATTACTATTATTATGCTTAAGATATTTTAGTGCATGTATTTAGAAGTATTTCTTAAGCATTTTATATAAGTAAACTGTTCTGATTTGCATGCAAATTCTTATAAATATAGATTTAGGAATGGCTCTTGTTCTTAACCCAGGTTTGCCTGTACATCCTTACTTTAAAGTTTGCAGATTTTCAACCAATTTCTTATGTGATAAAATTATAAAAGATGGGATTTTTAAGGGTCAAGTCAGCTTTCTAAAACATATCTAATTGCTCCCAGACTCTTAGTGGTATTTTGTTTGCAGAGTAGTTATGCAATAGGCTTGCAGATGCAATATAATATTTTCAGGGGTATCCAGTTGTGTGAAGGAGTAGAAAGGTTACAGCTGAAAAAAGTGCTAGAGTTTTCACACTCAAGACATCTTAATGATTTTCAGTTCTTTTCCTGCAAGTTTTATACATGTTCATGAAAAAGAAGTCCCAATGAAGCCAATAGAATATATTCTCAAGTAGTTGCATGTAATATCTTATTATTATGTTAAAACTTGTTGAAAGGCATTATGTCATTCTTCCTTCGGACAATAAATTTCGCTTCAAAATTAAGTTCTGAAAACAATGCATAGGCACACATACAAAGCATCTCTTTTCAACTAGTTAAGCAGCCTTGTCTTCGTTACAGATTCACAGAACTGCTTTGGAAGCAATTTCCAGCTGTCTTCACATTTGTGCACGTTCTTTGTATTTTTCCCAAAGAAGTGAAATGATTCTGTATCTGCATGAATGTAGGGAGGTAGTCAAAACACCTGGACAAACTTGGAAAATAAAATAACTGCATTCACAATTTGAGGAAAGCTGATCTTGTATGTTCCAAGCACCTCTATCAAAGGATGTGCACAGCCATGCTATAGTATAATGCTTTGTATTTTGCGTATGGAAAATATTTGTCTCTGGAGACAAATTTTCCTTTCGCATTATAATTTCTTCTGCTATCACTACAATTTATTTTCTTTGCAGAGTAGTTTCAGAGACACTTGAACATGAATTTTGTTAATCTTTCTTCTAGAGGTAGTCTTAGCACTGACTCCTTTGAGTAAAAGAAAAACAATGATTGTATTTGTCTGATAGAGAAACTAAATTTCATGCTTCCCCAAGTTTTTTCCCAGTAATGTGTCTCCTGCCTACCTAGACTATGAATGTAAGGCCATCTTTCCTCACAAAAGGGATTGGATTAACATATATTCCTTTTCTTTAGAAATTTTTTGAATAAGCTCTGGTTGGATAACTCAGCTAATTGTTCCTGCTTGCATTGTCCTAAATTGTTGTTAGTTTTATATTTGTACAAAGATAAAACTAGCAACAATTTAGGATAATGCAAGCAGGAAAATGATTTTCTCTGTGTGTAACTTTGGATTGGCGATGTAAGAAGTTTAAGAAAAGGTAAATGGGGTCTGGATTAGATATAATGAACAATATTGAAAAGACAGATCAAAAATATCAGTTGGTTAGGCTAGGGAAATAGGAAGATTACATCTGAAATGGATTAAACAACTTGTTTTGCCACCCTTTGAACAAGTCTAGGGATCTGGAAAGCATTAAGTGTAATTACTTAATTAGATTTTAAGAGACTAAATATTTCAGTCTGGTCAGTATTATAACTGCAATGCTAATTAGTGTGTGTTGTCCATGCAGTGAATTCCTGATGTATTTTTGTATGGCAAAAAGTATTTGGTACAAGTAGTCCTTGACTTACAATCACCATTGAGCCCAACATTTCTTTTGCTAAGTGAGACAGTTGTTAATTTTGTCCCATATTATGTCCTTTCTTGCCACAGTTGTTAATTGAATCACTGCAGTTAAGTTAGGAGCAAGTTTGTTAAGTGAATCTGGCTTCCCTATTGACTTTGCTTGTCAGAAGATCACAAAAGGTGATCACATGATCCCGGGACTCTGCAACCATCTTAGATATGAATCAGTTGCCAAGCATCTGAATTTTGATCATGTGACCATGGGAATGGTCTTAAGTCACCTTTTTAAAGTACCACTCTAACTTCAAATAGTCACTACACAAACTGAAAACCATCATGGATCAGTTGTTAGATCCCATGCAGTTTGCATACTGAGCAAATAGATCAACAGATGATGCTGTTAATATGGCTCTGCACTACATTCTACAACACCTTGAATCTCCAAATGCAAGGGTCCTCTTTGTAGATTTCAGTTCAGCATTCAATACCATCATTCCAGACATTCTTCTAAGTAAATTAAACCAACTAGCAGTACCTGAACACACTAGTTAGTGGATCATAAGCTTCCTAACAGACAGGAAGCAGCAGATGAAGCTAGGCAGAATCACATCTGATACCTGTACAGTTAGCACAAGGGTCCTCCCAAGGCTCTGTACTTTCTGCACTTCTCCCTATATACCAATGACTGCATCTCAAATGGTCCATCTGTTAAAATACCGATGGATACAATAGTGATTGGTCTCATTCAAGATAATGATGAATCTGCATGCAGACAGGATGTTGTACAACTTGCCTTGTGGTGTAACCAGAACAATCTGGAACTGAACACACTCAAAACCGTAGGAATGGTGGTAGACCTTAGGAGAAACTCTCCCATACTACCACCTCTTACAATACTAGACAACACTGTATCAACAGTAGAGACCTTCAGTTTTCTAGGTTCTCTCATATCACAAGACTTAAAATGGACACCTAACATCAAAACCATCATCAAAAAAGCACAACAAAGAATGTTCTTTCTGCGCCAATTTAAAAAGCTCAAATTGCTCAAGGAGCTGCTGATACAGTTCTACAGAGGAATTATTGAGTCTGCACCTCCATAATTGTCTGGTTTGGTTCTGCAACACAAGAAGACAGACACAGACTTCAGAGAGTAATTAGGATTGCAGAAAAAAACAATTAACACCAACCTGCCTTCAATTGAGGACCTGTATACCACACAAGTCAAAAAGAGGACTGTGAAAATATTTACAGACCCCTCACATTCTGGACATAAACTGTTTTAACTCCTACCCTCAAAATGATGCGATAGAGCAGGGGTCACCAACTTTTTGGACCTCAGGGACCACCAAACTCATAATTTTAAATCCCGTGGACCAGAGACCCTGAGAAAATCCCCCCAAAAGTCTGCAGGAAAATCCCCCACTCCATTTTCCTACAAATCTATCATTATTTGGGATCGCAGGATACCGTCTCCAGCTCCGTTCTCAGAGAGAGAGAGAGAGAGAGAGAGAGAGAGAGAGAGAGAGAGAGAGAGAGAGAGAACGAGAGAGAGAGAACGAGAACGAGAACTTTGTCGTTTGTATCCTTATGATTTATATTGACTGTTCCCTAGTATGATTTGATTGCTTATTGTACCCTACGACTATCATTAAGTGTCGTACTTGATTATTCTTGACTCTTGACAAATGTATCTTTTTTATTATATGTACACTGAGAGTATTTGCACCAAGACATATTCCTTATGTGTCCAATCATACTTGGCCAATAAAGAATTCTATTCTGTTCTGTTCTGTTGTATCCTCTCTGTGATTTTGGCTTATAACTGAGTAAGGAATCTGCTTTAGTGGCCAGACTAAAAATTTGGTATTACATGCCACCCTGGCTATGTTTTAAATCAAACTTCAATCATGATAGGTTTCTTGTCATATTTTCTCGTTTTCTTAGAGCATGTATTATGAAGGAGAAAATCTCATCCTTCTCCTCTACCTTTCAAATCTAGTTTCTGTACTTGTGTTTTCTCTGCTTAGAAAGGGAATAATGCCACTGAATTAGCTCTTTGAAATTAACTGGGGAGATGGAAGCATATTTTGCATATTAAGCATGCTGTATTTATCCTATCCCAGTTCTGAAGTAGCACTGTAAATAAATATTTATTTATAAATATTATAGATAGATTTGTAGAGATGATTTATACATCCAAGCAATATATACGTTTGAAAAAAAGCAGTTGCTCTTTTTAAATATCAGTTGTTCTTCATTTTACTTAATACAATAATATGTTACCATAAATACATCATGCCAAAAATACATTTGCACGACCAAGTACATATATGCTCAGCTTTGCAACTTACAGTTACCTTCTAATTTTCCACCATTTGCATAATGCTTGCCCTCCCCTTGTTGTGCTTTCCTTATATCCTCATGCATCCCTGCACACCCCAATGCACCCTTCCCAACCCATGCCACATCCCTGCACACTCTCTGCAACCCTCACAGTGCCTGCATGCAAATCTGCATACCCCACATACCCTTGTGACCTGCACATTCCCTCTTGCAACTCCCTCCCTGACCCACCTGACATCTCTTGTGCACCCTAAGCACCCTCTCTGACCTGTATGGCACCTCTTGTATATTCCTTTGTCTCTCCTTTGATCCAATGGCACCCCTTCCACCCCTCTGTGCATCCTCTCCCTTGCTCCCCCATGCACCATAGTTTACTTTCCTACCTGCCATTTACTTTCATGCCTGCCATTTTATCTGCCTGCCGGCTTGGGACTTCTCACTACCTGTCAGTTTTTCCATTTACTTTCCTTGAAGGGAGCTTGAAAATCCAATCACACGACCATGCCTGACTGCAGCAGCATGACAGCCTAGCTGAGGTGGTATTCAGCAGGTTCTGAGCAGTTCTGGAGAACCAGTAGTGGAAATTTTGAGTAGTTCGGAGAACCGGCAAATACCACCTCTGACTGGCCCCTCCCCCATCTATTCTCTGCCTCCCAAGTCCCAGCTGATTGGCTGGGTCTCCATTTGTTGCCCTGCACAAGAGAACGAAGCTGGAAAGCAGGTTAGTGGGGTGGGGAGGGAATGGGGATTTTACAGTATCTTTCCCCTGCCACGCCCACCAAGCATCATGCCCACCAAGCTATACCCACAGAACCGGTAGTAAAAAAAATTTAATCCCACCACTGCAGCCTAGCAACATTAAAGTGACCACAACTTTTGCCAAATTTCACTTCCATGGATGTCATATGTTCCTGATTGTGAATATATTCTGTAAGTTAGCCCATCTGAGATACATTGGTTTAAAAATGATTGCTGTATGATGGATAGTTTCAACCAATTGAAGGTTTCATATAGATATGAGAGTTTTAGTCATCTATAAATATACCGCTAGCTAATGGCAAGACTTATGTGGATATGGAGAATGCAAAAAACAGCAAATTGATTTTAGGTATGTCAGAATGACTGCAGTGGTGGGTTAATCCTTGAAGTTTTTGTGTGTGTGTATGTGTGTCCTTACCAATGGGAAAAGAATCATAGTTACAGCTGTTATATATCACAATTCTGGCTCCCAACTATTGCAAATAGTACCAGGCTGAACAGATGCAAGTGACCTTTAGTGGCATAAAAAATGGAGCCTGATCTGTATAAGAGGAAATGTTCAGCTGTCAACCTTTGCTGTCTCGTACAAGAAACAAGGTGAGGAAATGAGGACAATTTGCGCCAGTACAAGTTGGCATGTTGAATAACAGCTGTGAAAATATGCTGTCAACCATGTCCTTTTAAACTGCAGCCCTAACAAATAAGGAGAAGGGCTGTGTAACTGCTGGGGTGGTAATAACAATTGTTTCTCCAGGTGTCTATCTGCACATGGTTCTTTCTGCTAACACAGCATTTCCTTGTAAAACATGTTTTATGGATCCTTTCTCTGAAATCCCTTTTCTGCACAGAAATAGGCATTCTGTGCCTAAATGGTGAAACGAAACTCAAGAGAAAGGAATTTTAAAACAAAAGTTAAGTGGCAAAAATTTAACATGCTTGCATACGAATAATTTCTTGATCCATCTCTTGGTTCTTTTTTTTTTTTTGCCAGCTTTCTAGAGAATTATTAGTAATCATGAACCATATTGCCTTTTTTATTTAGTTATAAAACTGTTTGAGGTTTGCCTTTTACATCAGTTTCTGAAGCATCTGGGAAATTACAAGCTTGATTTTCAAACAAGTGTTATGTTTTATTATGAAAAACACAACTCAATTCAGATGGAATCCAAGTAAAGCTGTTTCAAATTAGTGTCCACAATAGTAATCTTTTGAAGCCCTTCCCATTCAACCTGCTCGGGAGAGATAACAGTTTATACAATGGGAGAAAATACCAAGTCCTCCCCTCTGTTCCAAGCCTAATAAAAGGCATGGGAGAACAAGAGATGATGTCAGTGTTCAGCTTACTAATTCAAATACAGCAGTCATTGAAAAACATCATGCAATCCTAGATGCTGATCAACATCTTCATTCATGTCAAAAGATTAGTCTGTTCGGCCAGTCGGGTCTGCAGGTGAAGGTTGCACATCCAAATCCTATTCATTGAGGTTGGTAACGTATGCAGATATTTCCTGATGAATTGAAGTAAATGCTTGTACCCCATTTGCAAAAGATGAATAAAATAATTTTGTTTTGCGGTGTTAAAGAATACAAGTAACTGAAATCCAGTTTGGGGTAGTATCAGGCTAGAAACCAAGAGGCTGTGAGCACCAGTCCTATCTTAGGCACTCATGTGCTGGATGACTTTGGACCAGTCACTCACTCTTAAACCCAGGAAGGAGGCAAGGGCAAACCGCTTCAAAATCTTGCTAAGAAAACTGCTAGGACTGCCAGTTAGTATCTAGTAGTCAATACTGACTTAAAAGTACTATCCTCCCCCAAATACAAAGCAAAATACTCATATATATACATTCTTATATATCCAGGTGAGCAGAGGGAAGCTTCACTGTTGTCTCCATTGTTCCAAAGCAAAGGACCTGAAGGGTTTTCATTTTTAAGAGCATAGATTCCAGTTTTATATTGGAAAGTAAGAAGAGTTCAAAGTGAAATCAATTATCTAATTATCTTAGAGGTGGTAGCTCCCATTAATGAGGTATATTTAAGCAGAGCCTAAAGAGCTGTATATTTGGAATGTTTTGATTCTCAAATTGAGCAGGAATTGGACCCTAAAAACCCCTTCTATTCATATTATTTGATATGCAAAGATGATCCTAAAGCACTATCACTCTCAGTCCTTGATAATTAACTTGACAATTTGTGAGAAAACTCTTATCTGCTGGTCATTCTTGACACCATTTCTGTGTCATATAAAGGTGGCATATACATATTGGTGGCAAATAAGTAAACGTGAATTGAGGAGGTAAGTTTATCTTAGCCAGTGGAACAACATACCTCCAGAAGTTGTGAATTCTCCAACAGTGGAAGTTTTTAAGAAGAGATTGGACAACTATTTGTCTGAAATGGTATAGGGTTTCTTGCCTGAGCAGGGGTTAGACTAGAAGACCTCCAAGCTCCCTTCCAACTGTTCTGTTCTATTCTATTCTATTCTATTCTATTCTATTCTATTCCATTCCATTCCATTCCATTCCATTCCATTCCATTCCATTCCATTCTCTTAAAAAAATTAAAGCATATTATAGGAGCTGGGATTATTTAATGATTTTTCTGCACAATTCTCAGGGTAGGAAACAAGGTAATTTTTGTGGTCAGGTTTTGAAAGATAAAATTATGGAAGCTTTTTTTAAAAAAGCCTTAAAATGGGAGAAAGCCCTTTCTGTCAGGACAATTGGTTGCCTCTAACTGCTTGCAATGCCAGTTCTTCTTTCCCTCAGGGGACAGGGCCTCCGCACGGAGTCATACATGCTGCATGGTATTGTTAGATCGATAGATTGGAAAGCCCAGGACTAAACTGGAAAATAGTGGTACCCATACTGATGACTTAATAGAGAGGGAAAGGCATTTTTTTCCTCCTTTTTCCTCTGAGATGTTAATCATAATTGTTAGAGCTGATAAATTAAGCAGTGTGAAAATATGATTGTAGTCTTTTATGAGAATCATTTTCTTCTGTTAGTATTGATTGGATTGTCATGAATTGCAATAATGTACTTGTTAAAATGGTAATGAGTTGTAGATTCAAAAGGCTAAAATGCGCAAGAGATTCTATGAATGGAATTGATCGTCTTTCAGACTGAGGTTGTGTTAGAGGAATGCTTCTGTGGATCCATTCCAATTTGGATTCAGCTTAGGGTTTTATTTGGAATAAAAATAGTCATTACATCTTACATGGATGACTTACATATTGGGAAGAGGCAAAAAGCACCCCCCCCCCAGGAACATGTAGCTAGCCTACTCTGTAAAATAGTTTGCAGACTTATATTTTTTTAAAAAATATGTACTTAATTCAGGCTTTAATTGTACACTCTTTGGTCCTCTGACAAAGTAAGATACAGAATGAAGTGAAGCCCTGATGCCTATGTATGCTATCAGAAAATAATTGATAACAGAGGATATAACAATAAAGGAAAATATTTATCATAAGGACTGTAAGATATACATAATAATTAATAATTGTGGGCTGATGGCAATTATTTAATTTCCCCAAATAAATTTGCCATTTCTGACCAAACAGTTTTAGTCCTCCATGTCCAATGAATCTATTCTGCCTACCTAATTCCATTTTTACCTGACTGGAAAACCTGCTTTAAAAAAAAAAAAAGAATTCAAGAACTCCTGATGAAGAGGCAAAACTCTTGTGATAGAAGACTGGCTATATTTGAACAGAACCCCTCCCACTCCAAAACCTTTTATAAAATCCCATCAAATTCTTGTGGAATCTCAGGCTTCTGCAGATCAGTTTGGAAAACCCTGGTCTAATCAGTTTGTAAAGAGAGATAAGGGGGAAAATAGAGACTTGTTTGAGCTACAGAAGATCATGAGAAAATCTGGGCTAATATATTACTGGTAGTGGAGAACATCTCTAAAGAAACACTTCTTTCTTCTCTCATTATTTTGCTAATGCTGTGTGGTTCAGTGAATAAATGTCAAGGAATGATATAACTTTAGATAAGATATGGTGGGCTGTTTATAAGTATTTTGAAATGTGTATTCATGGGGCTACAAAAAATCACATTTTACAGAAATCACTTGAGTCTTTGTTGAATATAAGCTCTTTCTTTGCTGGATGCTTTCCAAGTTCTTAGGTTGTCATTGGTTAAAAAAAAGATTAATGCTGGGTTTTTAAATATAGAAATATTAGCTTGTTTCTGGCAAATATATGAAGAAAAGCTGGTAGAGTGTAATGAATACTGTTGGGTGAAGGGCTAGGATTGGAAGACCAAGGTCCAAGAATACCCTTAACCCTAGGAACTCACTGGATAACTTTGAGTCAATCACATACTCCCTTGGTTCAATCACCTCTCAGTCTCATTGTGGGAATAAAATAATGGACCACATGTAAGATACTTTGAGTTCTTGGCAGAAAGACAGAATACATGTATGTGATTTTGATCCTATAGTGAATGAATTTTTAATCTGAAATGGTCGTCATCTGTTTCCATGAACTAAGAAAGCAAAATAGCTTTTAGACTTTTTCTCATTTTGGTGAATTGCATATAGTTATAGTGATTGCTTAAGGATGACACATTTTCAGCCCACTAAATAAATATATTTACTTTTTAGTAAAAAGGCATTTTAATACTTGCTTATAAATATACATTTCTAAAAAAGAAAAGTTGCAATTTTGCCCAGGTTTGAGCATATTAGGGACACCATCCACTAAATGGTAATTTCTGTAGGTGATGATTGCTATGTCTTACTTAAAATACCATATTTTTCAAAAGATCAGATAAATAAACCCTATAAAAGAAATCATAGGAATTGATCATGATTTCTTTCTTTTTAAACCATATGTTAAATAAAATAAGTTTTCAGTGGTGATTTATAACAGACTGAGCAGCAAGTGGAAAAGTAAAGAATATCTCATGTGTATGCTATGGTCTTATGAGGAAATTCCTTAATATACACTGATCCATGATTACTTATATATGTGATGTATATGTGCACTGCGTTTATGTATTTGTGGAATATGCATATATGTGTAGAGTAATGATTTTGTTTTTGTTTTCCTTCCAATGAAAAATTATCCTTCAAAGTAAAAATGCCCGTGGTGATTTGCCCCCCCCCCCACAAAGCTATGCCTATGAGAAACCTTTTCTTTTCCACTCTCTGAATCCTAAAAGAAAGGTCATAAATCTGTAGTATCATAATGTTGTACGAGAAAAACAGCGCTTATTTTGCCTTTTGCCATTCCAGATGGATAGTTCCCAATTTGTACCTGGCTAGTCCTTCTTTATGATAGCGTTATATATTGGTGGGTTGGTGAGGTGTACCAAAAGATATTGATTGAAGAATTGTCATTAACTCTGCACTGGGAATGGCCCAGGCGTGTTGTGATATGCACTCTAATGGTAATCTCTGATCAAACTCTTTATCTGCTAATTCTGCATGTTAATTGGATTATCATTATCATTATTCTAATTTAATTACTTAGGAAATCAGTGTTTGTTTTTTTAAAAAATATGTGGGTACCAACATCCATCTAAGCCGGTGCATTCCTGCTCTTCCAAATACAGCAGCTTTTATTTTTTGCCACTGAATAACAATATACTGGAGTGAAGCACTGAGGGGATCATTGGTATTATTAGCACTGTCAAATCATGGCAGTAGATGGCACCTTTCCATCTTGGATAAACATTTATATACCGGAAGAATTTGCAGACAAAATTGACATGCAGGATCATTGGCTTTTGAAACTTGAAATATGCTCAGTAGGATTTTAGTCTATGGACTACCATCAAACACAAGGAAAAATAAATTTTTTCAATCAGGTTGATGCAGCAGGCTTTAAAATGGGGATAGGCAACAGGGGACAATGTGGTACTATCAGGTTTCTTCAAAAGCTTCCAGGTAAGGCTTAATCCTAACCACCCCACCCCACCCCACAAAAGCCGAAGAAACTAGTATATATAGAGAAAAGTATGAATGTGTGTTTTGGAGTAGTGAAGATTTCTCTTCTGTAAAAAGAAATTTGTGAATGAACACAGCATAGTAGTGTTGGGAGTTTAGTAACATCAATTAAAAATGGAAATGAGAAGTTTGTTGAGATCAGTCAAGGCAAGGTGGATTTCATAAGAGGATATGCAGGTGCTATGCTGGATACTAATCAGTTTCAAGATGGGTACTCAACCATTTTATTCTGTAACTGAATGCAGTTAATTTGTGTGTAGATACTATAACTGCATAAAATAATTATATATCAGATAATGGTATAATTAACATGAATTAAGATAGCCTTCTGGGATACCTAACCATGACCTTGGGTAAGCTGGAGGAAGGCCAGGTTTGACCCAGGGATGGGATGCAATTATTTTTACTACTGGTTTTGTGGACGTGGCTAGGTGGGAACGGCTAGATGGGCATGGCCATGTGATTGGGTAGGTGTGGCTTCTTCATTTTTTTGGTAGCATCCCCCTGTATTCCATTTTTTTTTGCCTCCTGGGCCTCAGGGAAGCCTCCTGGGCAAAGCAGAAAGACAGCGAGGGGATCCTGACACAGCTGATTGTCGGAACAGCTGATCGTCGGGAAGAAAAAAAGAGAAATACTGTAAGGAGTAACTGGGGGGGGTGGGCGGGAGAGAATGCAGTCAGCAATGTCATGCATCTGCTCAATGTCACACATGTGCAATAAGGACTGACTGGGCGGAGAGAGGAGGGGTAGGTGGAGAGAGGAAGGGCCAGCCAGAGGCATGATTTGCTGGCTCTCTGAACTGTGCAGGATCATAACAACCAGTTCTACCGAACCTGTAGGATCCCAAACTTGGTTTGACCTTTCTTGGAATTATGCCATCTGGGTTTTACATCTGCTGAGACCTGGAGAGAGTTTGTCTGTTTTCATCCATGAATACATGAACTCTTGCAAAGGCTGTGCTCCACAGAGAACTGAACGTGAGGTGCTCTTATTTAAGCTAATCTCTAGGGAATAGTTGGGATAACAGCTCAAGCTTTGGATTCTATTGCCATGCTATATTCTACTCATGCTGGCCATTGACTCCCTAAGGATATTGGCACTCAAAAGATTTCAGTTTAATACTTGGAAGTTTTGAATCTGGACTGGTTTAGGGGATTGTGACTCTATGGCAACCATGGACCTGTCCCAAGCCATCTAGTGGCTACTAGATTAGATCAGGTTTTTATCTCAGGGCAGTTGTAACAGGATCCAATAACAGAGAAAATCAATATTAGTCCATTGCTATAGTCTGATCACTCTCTGATTGCCTTCAGGCTCATTGTGTCATCCTCCCCTGTAGGGAGACAGGGGCTGTCAATCAGTCTGCCCCAGGTGACGAAAGGACTCAGTGATATCTTTGCTATTAGTATGATAGCTCTGCATTTTAATATTTTATGCAACTCCATCATCCTCTTTCTTGCAAGTAGGAATATCTCTTTATTTCAAAGCCACAGTAAGAATCCCTGAGAATCTTTAAGCCAGAGAGGATAAAATCTATTTAGTATCTCTGTACAGGGCCATCAGTGCAATATCTGAGGAATTTGTAATCTGTAAGTCTCATTTTATTCAATCTTATTTATACTCTCTCCCATGGTGTTTGCTCAGCTGAAACAAGCTGATAGGATTGATGCACTTCAGGTCCTTTTAGTTAAATAGAATTGTGTATCAGGACTCAAAAAGTGTACCTTCTCTGTTGCAGCATCTCCTTCCGAAACAGCCCTACTGTCTTAAAATATCCCTCCGATATCCACCTGGCTCCCACCCTAATCAGGGGTGGGATTCTACCAGTTCACATCTATTCACTAGAATTGGTTGTTAACATTCTAAGTAGTTCAGAGAACTGGTTGTTAGAAGAAATTACTGGCCTAATCCTGCAAGGAAGGCAGGAAGGAAACATTCTGGTGTTGCTTACAGAAACTGCTTCTCCATTAACCCTTATTACATTCTGGGCAGGACTAGACTTCCTGTCTGAGGAACTTCTATGGAGTTTTTTCCCTTCCCTTCCCTTCCCTTCCCTTCCCTTCCCTTCCCTGGTACTTTGCTTGTGTGGAGTAACCATTCAAAGTTATAATGGCACTGAAAAAAGTGACTTATGATCATTTTTCACACTTACGACTGTTGTAGCATCCCCACAGTCTTGAGAGGCCAGGCGAGGAGATGTGTGCCTTGATGTGAGTGATATTGAGTTGGCCACATCCAGCCAATAACATGACCACCAAGCCATGTTCACCCAGTCACATGACCACCAAGCCACACCCACCACCTAAGCCATGCCCATAGAACTGGTTGTTAAAAAATTGGAATCCCACCCCTGACCCTAATGGCATTCCAGAAAGCCTTAAAGGTTCTGCTAGGTCTTTAATCAGGTTGGTTGGAGCCCCTGTCAGATTTGTTTTGGAATATGGTTGCTGTTAGTTCTCACCTCTGGTTCTTGTTTCTTTTATAATGTTGTTACATTTACTGTATTTTCTAGAGATTGTTATCTTGGACTGCACATAGGAGGACAACCTATTGGGATCCTTACATTACAACAAATTATTTCATCTGTGGTCAGAATTAAAAAACCACATATAACACAGTCCTTTATTTGAATAAAACAGTTCAGCTGAGATCTGCATATATTGGTCTGAGGTAAATTGTAGGGTGGGTACAGAGATATGATTTATGTTCTTTATTGCTTGTACTTAATCTGTTTATTTTATTCCATTTTTATGTACAGACATATTAATGTCCTATGTTTTATATTTTGTATTTTCATATAACTCATTGGCTAATGTACTGTAAAGTTATTTTTATTTATTTTTATATTGTTTGTTTTTATTGTACATAACCCAGAATCAATTTGGAGTTAGGTGGTGCCTAAATTGAATAAATTAAATGAAACACAAGAGGAACAGGACTTCAGGGAAGAAATGGCAAACTGAAGATAGCTCAGCTAAATACAGAACGAGTGACTGTGGCAGAATGCAGGACCAGTGAATAAACCGGTTCTTCTAATTCCTCTTTGGACAAGGAGAAAACTTGGGGTTTACTCACAAGTACTACAGAGTACTTGTACTTGGTTCTTGCAAGAAGATCACAGAAGAGCAGTTTTTGGTAGGTTTAGAGCTCTGGGAGCTCTAAAAATATAGCCACTGGTCAAATTGCTGTTAGCGCTTTTCAAAAGAACACTGGGTTCACATTAGTGGTGGTATTCTACTGGTTCGGCCTGGTCTTGCGAAGCTG
Organism: Laticauda colubrina; assembly: GCA_015471245.1. Taxonomy (NCBI): domain Eukaryota; kingdom Metazoa; phylum Chordata; class Lepidosauria; order Squamata; family Elapidae; genus Laticauda; species Laticauda colubrina. The sequence continues at coordinate 10,033,770 of BLBF01000054.1, read as the reverse complement.
GTAGGGCCAAACTGGTTTTCTCCAATGCTCTGCTGTTGGGGCTACTCGCCTGTCTGGGCTCTCATGCTAACTTTTATTCCCTGCTTTTGAAACGCAGCCCCTCGCAAACTGTGCGCGAATGCACACAAAGCACGCCCACCAAGCTACGCCCACCAAACTGGTGATAAAAATATTTGAAATGCACCATTGGTTCACATACGCCTTGTGTAATCAGTTTTGGAAATTGCTTGTTAACTGCTTTTCAGTTATTAGGAATTAGTTCAATGAATTTTATAGCAATGGCTGATTTTCCCTCAATCCTTACCCTCCCAAAACTTTTCTTTTTCCTTTCTTTTCTGCACCCTCTATTTTTTATTTTTATTCTTTTTTTCTTATATTCTTATCTTTTTAATTGTAACACTTGATAGGATTAAGGAAAGAAACACAACAGGAAACTGATTGCAGTCATGGCTTCTGGCCACTATATTCTGAAATACTGTACTCCCTCATAGTTCCTCACATTTAAGTCTAATACTTTATCCTTGTACTTGATGGGAGAATTTGTCAGTATTTTTAGAGTAGAAAATAAATAGGAAAAAGATAAGTACTGACAGCTCTAAAAATCAGTTTTCCTAGTTATTCTGTGTTGCACAGAAAGGCCATAGGAGCTCATTTATACATTGTCTATGTCTCAGACATTTCATTAGTTCTCTGAGTATATGGATAATACAGTGATAGACACATGAAAGCAGTGAGAGAATTGAGTCACAGGAAGAGAACATTGCTCATTGAAAAGCTTTGTTGTAAACATTTTATGTATTGTTTATTCAGAACAAAATGAATTCAAATTATGTTGTTTACATTTTTAATGGGGGAGTCAGGCTTTATTATTTACTTATGAAAGAAACCGCTTCTAGGCTACAAGTGGAAATTGTTGAACAGGTTTTACCTAATTCAGGAGATGATGCTCATAGGCAAGTGATTGAAGTTGATGCGATGTGAGTGCAACTTTACTGGGAAAAGGGCATCTTGCTCTCCTTCTTAGCTCTTTGTTTTTCAAGGATTACTTTATTTGTGCAAAAATTATGCTACTGGGATAGGAGAGAATTAAATAAGAGTATGTTTTGTTCAGATGTTTCATATGTAATTGAGAGAATCCTAGACCACTTCTACATAGGGTCAGTATGTTGATAAGGAGCCAAGGCATAATTTAGGATGTGCAGCAGATTAAAACAGTGCCCAGAATGGAGCTTGCATAGGGGTCTGGGCAAAGTTAGAGTTGCCACTGACCAACATCAAATGAAGAAGCCTAAGGGAGCATTCGTTTTTTAAGGGGTAGCAAATATTTTAACTTTGCGTGAGGTGCTTCTTTTCTAGTGGAAAGGGAAGTTACCCCATATTTTATGGAACGATGTATGCAAAAGGTTGTTAAATTATTATTATTTATTTTATACTCCACCATTCTATTTTTGTCCAATCTTCAGAATGGTTATAAAAGACAACAAAGTTAATTCAATTAAAGGCAAACATAATTAGTAATTAATAGATTGGTGAAAGATATGTGTTTTTTAACCACCTTCTGAAACAGAGTGTGGAAGCTACATAAACGAGATAATTTGTTCCAGTGTCTTGTTAAACTCCTTTCCCAAATCTTTGATAGTTGAGCTTCTGGCAAGTAGGACATCTTTAGAAGAGTCTCTTGTGCTGATGTAGGAAATCAGACAAGTTGATAAGAGGAGAGGCAGACCTTCATGTTGTTGCTTAGTGACTATGGTGTTTAGTTAAGGACTATGATTCCTGAGCACCCACTATTATTAATATTGTTTTTATTAATGTTTGGCATTGCTATGCTAGTCAGGAGACTACAATGCCAATGCAGAGTCATAGTTTGGCTACCACTTTATTAGCTCTATTGTGGTACATGTTCACATCCTTCCCAAAGGTGTGCCACAGAAGAGCAAGTTAGCTTTTCACCAGAAAGAAAGACAAGTGCCTCTTCCTACAGTATCATTCAACCCCTCCTCCATCGGAGCTGCCTTGCAAATGGGCATCTCAGCTAGGAAGATTCAGAATTGGCAGAAATCCAACCACCTGCACAAAACACCAGCTTGTCTCCCCATAATAGTGGTACCTATTTATCTATTCGTATAGAATATGGTTTCAAAATGCTAAGTGAGCAGAAGCTATGAGGCACAGTGGCTTAATGTAAGTCTAAGTGTGATTGCTAATGATGCTGGAGGTGGTGTCTTCTTTAGTGGTTTGAGCCCTAGCACTGTGTGGTGGGGAAAACTCTTGTCACGTGTCCCACCACTTAGAAATACGCTTAAAACCCTGCTACAAATTGAGGGTTCCCAGTTTTCAAGAGCATTTCATTTAACATTGGAATGACAGCTATTTTTGAAAATATTAGTTACAATTTTCTAGTTTCTCCATAACCTAAAGCTGCTAAGAATTCAGAAATGCTTAGGGATAATATTGATCAATGATGTAGCATTCTTTGTTGGATCAAAATCAGCTGTGTGTAAACTTGAATCAAACACCTGAAGCTATTTGCAATTTTTTTTCCAGCACAACTATATAATATTGTTCAATTGCCATGTGTTTTTTATCAGATTTAAACTACCAATTTACTTGATTATTTAGACATTTCCATTATCATTGCTTAATGAAGTCAATTGTTTTAGTTTTGACTGAATAAAACAAATAGATTTTACCTGAAAATGTGTGAGAAACTTATTTTATTCTTCTTGTGGTCATTCAGGGGGTATTCTACCTCATAAAATACAGTATAAACTTACCCACTATTGGCAAGATTTTGATTTATGGATGATCCATCAACTTTTTATGAATTTTATACTGCATTCTCCAGCTAGAATGGCAGCTTTATAGAGTTACTTAGGAACAAAGGTGAATCCCGGTTCTCATGAAATAATTATAAAATAAGAGAGCGAGAGAGACAGGAACAAAAATAATAGTACAGTGGGGAAAATACTGTGGGAAAAATTTAACATATATCTAAAACTTGTTTATGGATGGAAACATCATCAAACGGCATGCTGTCTCTTAGAATTGGAAATCTGTTATCTCTGGTTTTTTTGATATGGCACAGAAAGACCTATGTTAGGAATATGAGTCACCTAACAGCTATTTGGGTTAGAAATATATAAACCAGGATAAACATTTTAGTACTATATCTTTAAGAGATTGCAAAAAACTACAATTGGGTGTGGTTTCTCAAATGGCGATAAGATGGAGCCAGAAACCTGATTTGTCTTAGTTTGAGTCTCAGAAGAGAGTGTGAGTATATCTTTGTTTTCTTCTGTTGGAAAGTATTGCTGTCGCTCCATTTTTCCTCATCGATTGACATTACTGGATTTAATGTAAGTCTAATACTGAACTGTTTTTGACACTGGACTTTTTTACTGGATTTTCCCTGGATTGAAAAACTGACTGATTAACCTGTGAATGACTTTTGGACTGGTTATTTTGGAAGTAAACCTTTCTGGAAGTAAAAAAACCTACATTTACTGTACAGTGTATCTGTGTACTGTGTGTGTATTATTCAAACACTTCTCTCAAATACATCTCTCTGTATGCACTCATTCTCCTAACGGGGAATTACCTCTACACTGGTTATGGGCCCAGGCCATACCAGGCTCAGATAACTGAGAGTTAGTGTGAATGCACAGTACTGTATACAGACAGCTGTTTATTGTTTAATTGTGGTTTACTATCATGGTAAAGATGGCACAAGTCACTTCAACAAGTCTACCACTGATAACCCAGTTGGATGGAACAAACTATGTTTCCTGGTCTATGAAATGCAGTCTATTTCTGCATAAAGAAGGTTTATGGAATGTAGTTCAAAATCCACCAGATGTAAATGCTTGGGATCCAGAAAATGAGGATGATGCCAAGAAGCTTGCTGACTTTAAACAGAACAACAAACGAGCTCTTTGTATAATTGGACTAACACTGAGTGACCAGCAGCTGGTCCATATTCATGGAGAAGAGTCTGCTGCTCAGTGTTGGGAGAATTTGAAGAAGATTTATGTTCATGACAGTGTAGGTGCACACATACATCTTACACGTAAATTGTTTAGAGCACATCTTCTGAAAAGTGGAGATATGTTAGCTCATTTAAACTTCGTGAAAAGTACTTTCCAAGAGCTATATGAAAAAGAACAGATATTTTCAGAGCTGCATCAAGTTTATATCATTCTTTCTTCATTGGATGAAAGTTATGATGATTATGTATCTTCACTGGAAGTCCTGCCCAGAGCTAATCTGACATTAACTGACATAACTGGAAGGTTGTTAGAAGAAGCAAGAAGACAACTGGATAGGGACCAACTGAGGAAGGAACAACCACAAAAAGAGGATTTATCTTCAGCTGCCTATAATGTTAAGAAATGTTTTTCTTGTGGGGCTAGGGGACATATAGCTAAATTCTGTAAGAAAGGAAAACAACAGAATACTAGTAAACACCAGAAGGTGAAGAAAAATGTTAGTTTAGCTATGTCTAGCAATTCACCTGTAAACAATGATGTGTGGGTTGTTGATAGTGGACCATCACAATGCATTATGAAAGATAGAAAAAGGTTTGTAAAGATGTCCACGAGTAAACAACATGTATCATTGACAAATGAATGGAAGATGAAAGCATCAGGTGAAGGTACTGCATATTGTTCTTGTATAAATGAACATTTAACTATGTTATATGTACCTAAACTAAAATTTAATTTGTAATCAGTAAGGGCTTTGGTTAATCTTGGTTATGTAGTAACCTTTAGAGGAGATAACTGTATAATGGAGAAAGGGGGTAAAGTTGTTATTGTTACTTTAAAAAATGATTTACATGTAATACATGATGACCAGTTAAAGATAGCTAACTCAGTTTATAACAATGTTAAAGACCATGTCACACTGCACCAACGGATGCAAAAAGGATGTAAAACATTAAAAAAAGCTTGCCATCCATTGGAAAACGCTATGCATCTGTTGTGTACTCACTGCATACGTGTTTCATATGCTCTATCCTTTGAGCATCTGTCCACTGAGATTTCATCCACTCAAGAAGTTTTGAGCTGTACAAAACTTTGTGAATGGATGAACTTTCCGCTCTGTACGATGTAAATCCGTGACATACGAGCAACAAACGTTCTATGTCCGTTTATCATCCATTAAACGTCCGCTGTATCCTCTCTGCATCCTCTGGCCATCCCCTCAACTCACATCCGCTGCAGCTGAAAACGGAAAGAGGGCGGAAACGAAAGGTACACGGAACGTCTACACAGGGTTAGTAGCACGGAAATAGAAAGGATGAGCAGTGAACGGTTTGCATCCTATATACATCCTGTAGGCTTCCTATGAACATCCCTTTAAAGGCTAGGTCACATTGCCCAACGGATGCAAAACGTATGTAAAAGGACATAGCGGACGGCCAAAAATCCAGGGGTGGCTCCATCCGTTCTTATCCGCTCTCAAAAGAGGTAAAAATTTGCATAAACAGAACGGAAAAAAACGGACAGGGGGAGGACATAGTGCAGATGTAAAATGGATGCTCAGCGGAAACCTAGCGGATGAAAGTGGACGGAAGCGGATGGCACATCCGCAGGGCTTCTGGGGGAGCATAGCAAAGCAGACGCATAGTGGAAAGAGCGGATGTGTAGCGGATGAAGCGGATGCGTAGCGGGTGCAGAGCGGATGTAGAGCGGATGCATAGCGGATGACGCGGATGCGTAGTGGATGCATAGTTGATGCAGAGCGGATGTGTAGTGTTCACTGCGCATGCGGGGAGTATGCATCGCGTCAGCCCCACGGATATAAAAGGAGGCAGCTCGCACGAGGCCAGCATTAAGAGGAAAGACCTGCTGCCAGAGACATCTTCATCAGAGACCATGGGGAAGAAGAGGAAGCCTGTGCCATCTTCTGCCAGCCCGAGCAAGAGGGAAAGATCCACCATCCCACCCCCTGCACTGACTCTGCTGCTGCTGCTGCTTCTTCTGCTGCTGGTGCTGCTCCTGCTGCTGCTGGTGCTTCTCCTGCTGCTTCTCTTGCTGCTACTGTGGTGGATCAGCCCCAAAGCCCTGAAAGCCCTGATGATGAAGACCCTGCTGCTGAAGGCCCTGCCAGAGGGAGGAAGAGGCAAGGCAAGGAGAAGGAGAAGGGAGAGAGGAAGCAGTACTCCATCGCAGAGGAGCATGAGGAGGAGGTGCTCGAATAGCTGAGGGAGAACAAGTACATATGGAGGAAGGGCCACAGGCTCTATCGAGACACCAAGTGGAAGCAGGCGGCTTGGAGACAAAAGGCACAGAGCCTGGGCTACACTGCTGATGTCCTCCTCGGGTGGTGGAAGCATATGCACACCTGGTATGGGAAGCTGCACCTCAAGAAGTCTGGCCAGGCTGCGGTCAAGCTCACCGACTGGGAGAGCTACATCGGGAGAGTTACATATGGCAAAGTGCAGCTTCCTGGAGGGTAAGATCTGCCACCGAGGAGCAGCCCCTCTGTCTACCCTCACTCTCAGGCAGCCCACAGACAGCCAGTCCTCTTCTCGCCAGGAGACAGCGACCGTGTCCAGGCAGGTGTCCACAGAGCACCCCGTGACAGAGACCCCCCCCCGACAGCTGCACACCCTATGCCTGAGGATGTGGAGGATTCTCTCTCACACACATGGAGCAAGAAGAAGCAGTGACCACCAGGGACCAACCCACCCCCACCCCCAGCTCCACCTCCACAGAAAGCAGGCAGAGAGGCAGACTGGAGGGACAGAGCCACACTGTCCTCCTGGAGATCAGGGATACGATCAAGACCAGTGCAGATCTCCTCTCTCAGCTGGTACACTTTGAGATTCCATCCTCAAACTGCAAGCCCTTCCTCACCTACGTGAACCAGACCCTCATGGACAGTCCCGAGGCCCAGTATCAGGTCATGAAGGAGACGATCACGGCGCTGCTGCACCACCCTCCAAGCCCAGCTGAACCTGCTCCCACCCACTCCAGGTCTGCTCCTCCACCCCAGGCGATGTCACAGCCCTTCCAAGGCTTTCAAGAGCCCCTCACCGACCAAGGCTACAGATACCAGGAGTTCCAGCAGCACAGGCAGCCTTTCCCAGTCCAGGCACAGGTTACTCGCATGCCACAGGTTCCACCGATGCCACTGATACCACTGATGCCACCAATGCCACCGATGCCACCAATGCCACCGATGCCACAGACACCACAGATGCCACTGCCGCCACAGATGTTTCCTCGCACACCACAGATGCCTCACCTCGTTCAGCTGCAGACCAGATATCCCCACTACACTCCTTCCTCCACCCCACAGCCAAGCCCGGCCTCAGAACATCTTTCATCGGTCCTGTGCCTGACCTCCCAGGTCCTGGATGAAGGGCCTCTCAACCTCATTGGGCTGAGCCAGCTTTCTGAGAGCTTCCTGAACACACCACCTCCTGTTGTCCTCTCGGGGCCAGGCACCCCAATGGTGCCTCATACCAGCACTCCAGCCACTGCCACCTCTACAGTCCCTGGACCCTTTATACCTGAGACCATGGACATGCCTCAGAGTGACTGAGAACATTGCCAGAGACTGAGTTGTTACTTGTTGACTTTATCTTTGCTTAGGACACTTTTCTTGGTTTCTTTTGCTTTTTAAATAAAGTCCTACACTTTACTTAACTGTTATTAATAAAGGTTATCTTTGCTTCACACACTTGCGTCATTTCTTTTACTTAATAAAGTGTTGGTGGAAACTTTTAGAAAATGGTTAAGCCTTTGCATGCTTGTGGGATGGGCAGGGATACCTGTGGGATGGGTAATAGTTGTGGGATGGGCAGGGATACCTGTGGGATGGGCAGGGATACCTGTGGGATGGGTAACAGCTGTGGGATGGGCAGGGATATCTATGGGATGGGTAATAGCTGTGGGATGGGCAGGGATACCTGTGGGATGGGTAATAGCTGTTGGATGGGTAATAGCTGTGGGATGGGTAATAGCTGTGGGATAGATAAGCCTCCAGTGCAAGCATAGTGGGACTGTATGGTCCACCCTCCCAGGTGCCACACCTATGGCCCTTTATTATCAATAACAATGTAATCATTGATCCACACATTTCAACATAAACACAACTCTTTATTAATGCCCTGTTCATTGTAGGGCCACTCAACATACATGGCACAACCTCATCAGTGTTATGCCACAGGCTGAAGGAAGCATCCATTAACCATCTATCATCCTATCTTGCCACTCCACTGCTCCAGCTGGGGAGTTGCACCAGTGTCTCAGGCGGTTGCGTTGCTTCTTCCCTTCATGTGAAGCTCTGTTGGGGCCTGGTACATCCACAGTGTCGATCAGGTTTCGCCCTTGCCTCTATTCACCAGGCTCCATGTCCCCATTCCCTTGTTGACAGTCCACAAGCCTGTTCTGCAACACTGGGTAGCGGGTGCGCATGAGATTGTGCAGGATGCAGCAAGCTTCCATGATGCTCCTCACGGTCTGTGGGCGATGCTGCATGGTGGTGAGAAGTACCTGGAACCTGTTGGCCAGGATGCCAAAGGCGTTCTCCACCACCCGCCTTGCCCTGGACAGCCTGTAGTTGAAGATCCTCTCGTCACGGGTAAGGTATCTGGAAGTGTAGGGCTTCATGAGGTAGGTTCGGAGGGAGAAGGCGTCATCCCCCACGATGAAGTAGGGCACATCTTGTGTGTCATTGGGTAGGGGGTCTGGATCTGGGAAGCCCATGATGAGGTTGCATTCCAGCCCCTCCTCGAGGTCACTGGCATTGTATACCTGGCTATCTGAAGCTGACCCGTTGCCTGAAGCATCGATGTACATGAACTTGTAGTCAGCATCGACCATGGCGAAGAGGATGATGCTGAAGAAGCCCTTGGAGTTGAAATAAGTGGACCCCGACTTGGCTGGAGATTTGCAGGCCACGTGCTTGCCATTTATGGCTCCAACGGTGTGGGGGAAGTTCCACCTCTGATACCATTGTTCTGCAACTTTCCTCCAGCCTTCTTCAGTGGTGGGACACTGGAGGAGCTCCTCCACGTATTCTTCGATGATGGCCTGCACCACTTCTCTGACCACAATGCTGATGGTGTTGTGTGGTACCCTCCAGGCATACTGCATGTTTCTGTACGTGGTCCCTGAGGCCAGGTGGCGCAGAGTCAGTGCCACCTTCAGCCCAGGGTCCAGGCTGGGCTGGAAGTTGGTGTTCGCCTTGGTCAACTATAGACTCAGATGCTCCACAACTTCGTCAAACATGGCTGGCGGCATCCTCATGAAGTTCTGGAATGCACAAGTGTCTTCGTTCCTCAGCTCCACCATCAGCTTGTCATGCAGTCCAAACTCCGCTCTTCTCCCGATCCATCATCAGACCCAGACACTTCTTGGCCACCTCCTTTTCTTCCCATAGAACAGGTGAAAGAGCCTGAAGAGGGCTTGGTTATGGTGTTGAATGATGGCAGCTACCAAAAGGAGCGTGCGATTATACATGGTGGAGAGGAATGGATGCTGTGGAAGAGCAAGAGCAAGGCTGAAGAGGTGTGTACCCCATGTCTGCTGGACTGAAAGTGAGATCCAGGTGATTTCCTCCCTATTTTTATAGAAAATATCGGTGTTCCGCTAGGTGTCCTGCATCCTCCAGACATCCTTCAGACATCCTAAATATCCGAGATACATCCCCTATATGAACGTTTTATCCGTTTTAATGCTTTATATCCGAGCTGCATCCACTTTCATCCTTTCTATGTCCGTGCTACTAACACTGTGTGTCTGTTCTGTGCCTGTTTCGCTTCCTCCCTGTTTCCGTTTTCCACTGGAGCAGATTTGAGTTGCGCGGATGCGCAGTGGATGCCTAGCGGATATAGCGGATGCGTAATGGATGACAACGGATGTATAATGGATGTTCCCTGTATGCCTGGCGGATGTAGAACGGACGCGTTGGATACTTCATCTGCTCAAAAAGTTTTGTGCAGCTCAAAATTTTTTGAGCGGATGAAATCACCGTAGACGGATGCTGGATGGATAGGGAGTATGAAAAACATATTCAGTGAGTATACAACGGATCCATCGCGTTTTCCAATGGATGGCAAGCTTTTTTGTCCGTTTTACATCCTCTTTCCATCCATTGGTGCAGTGTGACATGGGCTTAACAACCCTGCTACTTATTACCCGCGTCCGTTCTTTTCCTTTCTTTTCCGTTCTGTTTATGCAAATTTTTGCCACTTTTTGGAGCAGATGACAACGGATGGAGCCACCCCCGAAAATTTGTTTGTCCACTGTGTCCTTTTTGCATACGTTTTGCATCCGTTGGCCAGTGTGACCTAGCCTTAAGCCATATGATGAATGTATACATTTACTGAATAGACATCTGAGGCATATTAATTTCAAAATGCTCAAACAAACTGTTGAATTGGCAGAGGTAGTAAAATTGAAACCCTGTAGCAAGTATTTACACTGTAATGCTTGTAGTCAAGAAAAAATAAGGTTACTCCTGCAAACATACCAAATGGGTTTAAGACCAAAGAACCTTTAGAGGTTATGTTTGCTGACATAATTGGTCCTAAGAAACCAAATTTTGGAGGTACCTGTTGTATTTTGAGTATTATGGACCATTCATACGGTTTCTGCTATCTTATGAAGAACAAAACAGAAACATTCCAACATTTCTTTAATTGGCTAAGGTTTGCTTAGAGAAAAATGAAAAGTAAAGTAATTACTTTAGTAACTGATAATGGGACTGAGTTTGTTAAGAAAAGATTCCAAACTATGCTGAAATTGGCTGGTGTGGAGCATAAACGTTCTGCACCTTACAGACCACAACATAACTCATTTATAGAGCGAAGAGGGCAAACATTACAAGCCATGGCTCGCACCATTTTATCTTGACTCAGGTTTACCTGAAACACTGTGGGGTGAAGCCATAATGTGTTGTTACCATGTTTTAAACAATGTAGTTAATACAACAACTGGAGAATTGCCATTCACTCGTTGGCATGGCAGAAAACTAAATTTAAGTTATCTACACACATTTGGAGCTCCAGCATGGATGCATATTCCCTCACAAGTAAGACTGAAAGGGCAACATAGAGCTAATAAATTATTTTTTGTGGGTTATGAGGCCAACCATAGATCATTTAGATTCTGGGATCAAGGCACAGCTCATGTTTATTGTAATGCTAGTGCAAAATTTCTTGAGCACGTTGGGTGGGATAGACTGAAACAGGAATCCAGCAATGATATTATTATTGACACCCAAATAGTCCCTAAGGATAAAATCAGTACACCCCAAATAGCCATAAAAGAGGAAGAACAGGAGGAAGTAGGAGAACAAGCACAGGAAGAAATAGAAGAACAGGAGCAGGTGGCACATTAAAGTCCACCAGTAAGCCCTGTATTACCAAGACGTTCAACCCGAGTAACACGACCACCTGATAGATATCAGGCTAGTGTTGTATGCCAAGTGAATACAGTTCCAAGTAACTAAAGTGAATTAAAACTGTTTCCTGCTAAGGATCAGGCTGCTTGGCAGAAAGCAATGGATAAGGAACTGGAATCATTAAAAAGACTGGAGGTATACGAAAATGTTAAGTTACCACCAGATAAACATGCCATAGGATGCAAATGGATATATAAACTGAAGACAGGTATGGATGGGACTGTTACCCATAAAGCCAGGTTAGTAGCACAAGTATTTAATCAGACAGCAAATGACTATGATGAGGTGTTTGCACCTAGCCTGAAGGCTACTACATTAAGGGCAGCATTAGTGTGGGCAGCTAAGGAGAAATATATTGTAAATCATTTGGATGTAGAGACAGCTTATCTGCATGCACCGTTGCAACACACAATATTTAAAGAAACCTATGGGTCTCAAAAATGATAATACTGATAATAATGATTGCTAGAAATTGAAAAAGAGTCTTTATGGTTTGAAGCAATCAGGATATGAGTGGAACCAATGTATAATTAAAGAATTAACTAAAATAAGTTTTGTAGCTGGCATGGCTGATCCATGTTTATTTAAAAGTGAAAATAATTTTCACTTTTCATTATTGTTATTATTTACTGATGACATAGCATTAATCACCAAAACTGAAAAAGAAGCTACTGAGATAATCTCATTGCTGGAAAATAAATTTAAGATAAAACAGGAGAAATCAAACATTATCTTGGTTTGAAGATAGATAGAACTAGGGGAGGATACAAAATCTCACAGGCAGAAAAAATTAACCAATTGCTAAAAAGTTTTAAAATGGAACTTTGTAAGCCGGCTAAGACACCAATGAGCCAGGAGTTTAGCCATAGTGATGTTCAAAGTCCTATTTTTGATAAGAGCATTTATCAGTCCTTGATTGGTAGTTTATCTTATCTCAGTAATTAGTCAAGGCCAGACATTGCATACTGTGTTAATCAATTAGCGAGATTTTACGCTGAACCAACGCTGAGATTTAACTCTGCAAGGCACTGGCAAACTGCTAAACGTGTGTTAAGATATCTGAAACAGACAATGCATTATGCATTGTATTTGGAGCCCAAAGATGATCTGAATTTGACTGCATATGCTGATGCAAGTTTTGCTACCAAAGCTGATGAGACCCAACTGAATGCAGAAATGGAAGGCCAAAACTCACTGTGTGAGATGTTACAACCACAAAACCAAGGCTTCCTTATCACAGACCTTGCTCTGAGAAATGCAGCATCTTGGATTTGATAACCCCACATTAGGCTTTTCTGATGCCCCAGAAGAAGTAAAATCCTATCATTGGATATTACAGGTAACCGTTGCTTAATGACCAGAATTGAGACCAGAATCTCAGTCACTGGATGAAGTTAGCACTATTTCTAAGGCTGTTGATCGCTAAATGATCGCTTGTAAGTCAGAAACTACCTGTAATTAGGAATGAAGTTTCTGTTGCTAGGTGATACCTAGATGCTTAGTGGCAACAGTTGCAGCATTTCCAGTTGCCATCCTTAAGCACAGTGTCATATTCCCGATTGACATTGTTTGTCAGAAGCTGATTCTGAAGGTTGCAAATGGTGATCATCTGGCTTTTGTACTCTGCAATGTCATAATAGTGAACTAGTCACCAGTTGCTTGGATCACAATCACATAGTCTTGGAGGTGCTGCGATGGCCACAACTGTGAGGACCAACTCATTAAATATCAGTTATTGGTGCTGTCATGCATGGTTGCTGAATGAGCGGTCATTCAAGGAGGATGACTTGTAACCATCATGCAAGCAATAGAAGCTTTGTAGTTTGTTTAGTTCTCAACACTTTGGGAAAGAAATGATGCAGCTAGCCTTCCGCAAGTCATATTGCTGGGAGTAATGGTAACAGAATAGGAAATGACAACCTAATTAAAGCAAATCGGCAGAGGAGATTCTCCTTCTTAACTTAAAGCCCCAAAGGAGATATGAAAATGAGGTGAGCAGTGGGCGAGCAATACATGGTGCAAAAATCAGTTAGCTATTATAGGAAGGAACAATTCTGTAGCATGGGTTCTTTGTACTGAACTAAGTATGGGACAGAAGGTGTCAATCATTGTTTGGAGAAATATGAGTATGAAGGGGAGTCAGTGCATAAAGTTATACCGTCTTTATACCCCTTGAAGGCTGATTCTGCACTTGTCCATTTCTATGCTGGTATTAGTTGTTCACTAATAACTGCAGTATTCATCCTGTTTAAAGTCCTCAGTGGATTCACAGGAATTTCTGTTCTTGACTTGGGGTAGAAATAAGTAACATTTTAGTTGGTTCAGATGCCACATTCTATCCAGATTTACTGCTTTTAAAGGCCCTGTCACATTGGCCGACGGATGCAAAACATTTGTGAAAAGGACACAGCGGATGAGAAAATGTTCCATCCCTTGTTATCCACTCTCAAAAGTGCCCCAAATTTGCATAAGCAGAGTGGACAACAATGGAAAGGAATGGATGGGGGGAGGACGTAGCCAGGATGGAAAGAGGATGCTCCATGGAAGCCTAGCGGATGGAAGTGGATGGCACATCTGCAGGGCTTCTGGGGGAGCACAGCGAAGCGGACGCGCAGCGGAAAGAGTGGATGCAGAGTGGATGCCGAGCGGATGAAGCGGATGCAGAGCAGAAGCCTAGCGGAAGCCTAGCAGATGCCTGGCAGATGAACAGCATTCATTGCGCATGCGGGGAGGATGCATTGCATCAGCCCCATGGATATAAAGGGAAGCAGCTCGCAAGCAGGTCACCATTCAGAGGAAAGACCTGCTGCCAGACACAGCTCCAGCCAGCCAGCCAGCAAGCCAACAACCCAACAACCATGGGGAAGAAAAGAAAGCCTCAGCCATCTGCTGCCAGCCCTGGCAAGAGGGACAGGGCCACCATCCCAACCCCTGGCCCTGCTTCTGCTGGAGCTTCTGCTGCTTGGGCTCGATCTTCTGGTGCTGGAGCTTCTGCTGGCGCTGCTCCTGGTGCTGGTGCTTCTGCTGGTGCTTACTCTGCTGGCACTGCTCCTGGTGCTGGTGCTTCTGCTGGTGCTTACTCTGCTGGCACTGCTCCTGATGCTGGTGCTTCTGCTGATGCTTACTCTGCTGGCGCTGCTCCTGGTCCTGCTGGTCCTGCTGGTCCTGCTGGTGCTCCTGGTGCTTACTCTGCTGCTGATGATCCTGGTCCTGCTGGTCCTACTGGCGCTGCTGGTGCTTACTCTGCTGGTGCTGCTGGTGCTGCTGATGCTGCTGGTCCTGATGGTCCTGCTTTTGCTGCTACTGTTGTTGTTGCTGCTGCTGGTGGTGGTGGTGGTGTGGAGGAGCAGCCCCTACAACCTCGAAGCCCCTCTGATGAGGGCCCATATGGCCCTGCCAGAGGGAGGAAGAAGCAGATGCATGAACGGGAGAGGAGGCAATACTCAATCGAAGAGGAACATGAGGATGAGGTGCTGAAATGGCTGAGGGAGAACGAGTATCTATGGCGGAAGGGACACAGGCTCTATCGAGACACCAAAAGGAAGCAGGCTGCTTGGAGAGAGAAGGCAGAGAGCCTGGGCTAGACTTCGGAGGTGCTCCTCGGCTGGTGGAAGCACATGCACACCTGATACGGGAAGCTGCACCTCAAGAAATCTGGCCAGGCCGCGGTCAAGCTGACGGACCGAGAGACCTACGTGATGGCCAAGTGCAGCTTCTTGGAGGGTAAGATCCACCACCGAGGAGAAGCCTCTCTCACAACCCTCTCTCTCAGGCAGCCTGCTGAGAGCCAGTCCTCTTCCGGCAAAGAGTCAGCTCCTGTGTCCAGGCAGGTATCTGTGGAGCGTGCCACAATGGAGACCCCCCCGACAGCTATACTACCCATGGCAGAGCGCATGGAGGACTCCCTGATGCAGTGGGAGCAAGGAGAGGGCACTTCCACAACAGCCCAACCCGCATCCACCCCCAGCTCCACCTCCACAGAAAGGCAGACAGGCAGACTGGAGGGGCAAAGCCACACTGTCCTGCTGGAGATCAGGGACACCATCAGAAGCAGCGTAGATCGCCTCTCTCAGCTGGTACACACCGACTCCTCATCCTCAAACCGCAAGCCCTTCCTCACCTACGTCAACCAGACCCTCATGAACATGTCGGAACCACAGTACTAGGTGGTGAAGGACAGGATCACCGATCTTCTTCACAACCCTCCAGACCAAGCTGAACCTGCTCCCACCCAGTCCAGATCTGCTCCTCCACCCCAGGTGATGTCACTGCCCTTCCAAGGCTTTCCACAGGCCCTCACCTACAAAAGCTATGGATACCAGGAGCTCCAGGAGCACAGGCAGTCCTTCCCAGTCCAGGCACAGGTACATCGTACGCCACCAGTGCCACCGGTGCCACCGATGCCACCCATGCCACCCATGCCACCCATGCCACCCATGCCACAGATGCCACCCACGCCACAGATGCCACCCATGCCTCACCTCGCTCAGCTGCAGACCAGACATCCCCACTACACTGCTCCTTCCTCAACCCCACAGCCAAGCCCGGCCTCAGAACATCTGTCATCGATATTGGGGCTGACACCCCATGTCATAGAGGAAGGGGCTCTCAACATCACGGGGCTGAGCCAGCTCTCTGAGAGCTTCCTCTGCACACCGTCCCCTGTTTTTTCCTCTTGGGGCCAGGCACCCCATGATGCCTCAGACCTGCACTCCAGCAGCAGCCACCTCCACAGCACCTGGACCCTTCGCCCCTGAGACTGGGCACACCTCTGAGTGACAGAGAAGAGTGCCAGAGACTGGGTGGCTACCTGTAGACTTTATTTGGACACTTGACTTGGGTCATTTTTCTTTTACATCTTGTTATTAATAAAGATTATCTTTGCTTCACACACTTGCCTCATTTATTTTAGTCAATAAAGTCTTGGTGGAAACTTTTAAGCCTTTGCATGCTTGTGGGATGGGTAAGGATAGCAGTGGGGTGGGCGGGGATACCTTTGGGATAGGTAATAGCTGTGGGATGGGCATTAATACCTTTGGGATGGGTAATAGCTGTGGGATGGGCAGGGATACCTTTGGGATAGGTAAGGATAGCTGTGGGATAGATAAACCTCCAGTGCAGGCATAGTGGGACTGTATGGTCCACCCTCCCAGGTCGCACACCTTTGGCCCTTTATTATCAATAACAATGTAATCGTTGATCCACACATTTCAACATAAACACAACTCTTTATTAAATGCCCTGTTCATTGTAGGCCCACCCAACATACATGGCACAATCTCATCAGTGTGATGTGACAGCCTCAAGGAAGCATCCATTAATCATCTATCATCCTGTCTTGCCACTCCACTGCTCCAGCTGGGGAGCTGCACCAGTGTCTCAGGAGGTTGCGCTGCTTCTTCCCTTCACGTGAAGCTCTGTTGGGGCCTTGCACATCCAGAGTGTCTAATAGGTTTCGCCCTTGCCTCCATTCACCAGGCTCCATGTCCCCATTCCCTTGTTGGAGGTCCACGAGCCTGTTCTGCAACACTGGGAAGCGGGTGCGCATGAGATTGTGCAGGATGCAGCAAACTTCCACAATGTTCCTCACGGTCTCTGGGCGATGCTGCATGGTGGTGAGAAGTACCTGGAACCTTTTGGCCAGGATGCCAAAGGCGTTCTCCACCACCCGCCTTGCCCTGGACAGCCTGTAGTTGAAGATCCTCTTTTCACGGGTGAGGCATCTGTAAGTGTAGGGCTTCATGAGGTAGGTTCTGAGGGAAAAGGCATCATCCCCCACGATGAAATAGGGCACATCTTGTGTGTCATTGGGCAGGGGGTCTGGATGTGGGAAGCCCATGATGAGGTTGCGTTCCAGCCCCTCCTCGAGGTGACTGGCATTGTATACCTGGGCATCTGAAGCTGACCCGTTGCCTGAAGCATCGATGTACATGAACTTGTAGTCAGCATCGACCATGGCAAAGAGGATGATGCTGAAGAAGCCCTTGTAGTTGAAATAAGTGGACTCTGACTTGGCTGGAGCTTTGCAGGCCACGTGCTTCCCATCTATGGCTCCAACGGTGTGGGGGAAGTTCCACTTCTGATACCACTGCTCTGCAACTTTCTTCCAGCCTTCCTCAGTGGAGGGGCACTGGAGGAGCTCCTCCAGGTATTCTTCGATGATAGCCTCCACCACTTCTCTGACCACAATGCTGATGATGTTGTGTGGCACCCTCCAGGCATACTGCATGCTCCTGTACGTGGTCCCTGAGGCCAGGTGGCACAGAGTCAGTGCCACCTTCAGCTCAGGGTCCAGGCTGGGCCGGAAGTTGGTGCTCTGCTTGGTCAACCTGGGTGTCAGCCCCTGCACAACTTCGTCAAACATGGCTGGAGGCATCCTCATGAAGTTCTGGAATGCACGAGGGTCTTCGTTCCTCAGCTCCACCATCAGCTTGTTGTACAGTCTGTACTCTGCTCTTCTCCCGATCCATCTTCGGACCCAGACACTTCTTGGCTGCCTCCTTTTCTTCCCGTAGAACAGTTGAAAGAGCCTGTAGATGGCTTTGCACTGTTGCAGAACGATGGTGACTACCAAAAGGAGTATGTTACGATCCATGGTGGAGATGACTGGATGCTGTGGAAGAGCAAGAGCCAGATGAAGGCTGAAAAGGTCTTCACAGCAGGGCTACTGGACTGAAAATGAGATCCAGGTGATTTCCTCCCCCTTTTTATAGAAAATATAGGTTTTCCGCTCGGTGTCCCTTTGCATCCTCTAGGCATCGTGCAGACATCCTAAATATCCGAGATAGGTCCCCTCTGTGAACGTTTTTTCCATTTTAATGCTTTGTATGTGAGCTGCATCCACTTTCATCCTTTCTCCATCCGTGCTACTAACGCTTTGTGTCTGTTCACGTCCGTTTCGCTTCCTCCCTGTGTCCGTTTTCCGCTGGAGCGGATGCGAATTGCGCAGATGCGCAGCAGATGCCTTGTGGACATAGCGGACGTGTAACGGATGACGACGGATGTAGAACGGATGTTCCCCATATGCGTTGCGGATGCAGAACGGATGCATTGGATACATTTTCCGCTCAAAAAGTTTTGAGCAGCTCAAAACTTTTTGAGCGGATGGAATCTCAGTCGACGGATGCTGGACAGATAGAGAGGATGAAAAACGTATGCAGTGAGTACAGAACGGAAGCATCGCGTTAACCAACGGATGGCAAGTGTTTCTCTCCGTTTTACATCCTCTTTCCATCTGTTGGTGCAGTGTGACATGGGCTTTAGCTTTGCTATTATTTTCCCCTACTAGTCTTGGTTACAAAGGAAACACAGAGGATTATTTTTTTTTTTCTATAACAAGCTTTATCCTTCACCATAAAACCATTTTACTGACAGTAGCTGGTATTGTTGCCAAATGCACATGCGATATGTGGCATTATAACTGCCTATCAAGAGCTTCAGACACCAGTCAAACAATTCCCAGATAATATAATAATATGTCTCTTTTATTTTTCCCCAGTGTATGTGTTCATAAATCCCCAAGGTGATATCTGGTTTCCCCAAAGTGTATACTGTATAGATGGCAACTAGAATTCTCTTTCATAACCAAGTAAATAGACACTTCAGATTCTGGTTCATTAGACATTGTGTTGGAGGAAACCTTATGACATTGGAGAGTACTTGAATTATTATTGGCATTTAGCAGACATACTAGTGGAAAGTATTGCATTAAGGTTATTTGGTGCATAGTGAGATAGATCAGAAACAGCGGAAATTCCTTGCCCTGCGGTATTCCGCATCCATTATTCATAGCTTGAATTGAAATGCTATGTGTAATGTAAGGAAGTCTATGGAAGAATAACTCCAGCAGCTTTATAAGTTCCTTGTGATAGATTGTGCTACTTTGAATTGTGACATCCAGACTTGGCATATTAGTTTGTAGAGGAGCACGTATCCTTCTGTAACAAGGAGTCTATGGTGAGCTCAGGACTTGGTAGCTACAATATATCCTAAACTAGAATAACTGGGTTATCCACACTGATACTTAAGTTATGCTTTCATATGCTGGCAAATTTTTGTGTGTACCTATTCTTGGATTATATGTAGAGGTAAGGTTCTAAAACAAGACCTACGTCTAATTTCCATATAGACAAGGAACTGGAGAACTAAAGAGAAGTTCCCTAAAGATGGCCTCCAGCATGAGTCTGAAAGTTCAGAAGACCTCTGGTCCAGATGACCAACCCAGATTGGATATTGCAACATTATCCTGCGACACATATATTTGCCTTCATTCATGAACTAGATAACTTTATTTATTTATTTAGCGTATGGCAAAGGCTTTATTTATTTAGCGTATGGCAAACCATACAAAGGTTCAAATGTTAATGTCCAGTCCACCCAGCCATTCAAGGGCAGGGTAGTCTACTGGAGAACTACTTGAGTACCTTCCTGTCTTTGAAGATACATGGACATGAGTTCAAGATTAGATGGGGAGAGTGCAAGACCACACAATTTCCATTTTTTCTTCTTATTTCATTCAGAAACAAAGACAGAAATAGTTGGATATAAGCCATATCAGAGTAGGTCAGCTGTTTCATTTTTCACCGACTTCAACGTAGTTTGCATTTTTAGTGCACATTTTTCCACCTCTTGACGAGAGCCTGAAACAATCTAAAGGAATATTACCAAGTGAGCACTTTTTCTCTCCTCCAGGCTTGTGTTTATTTTCAAAAGCATTCCAAGGAAGCAAATCTTAACACTACAGATACTGTGTACCTAAAGCCCATGTCACACTGCACCAACGGATGCAAAGAGGATGTAAAATGGACAAAAAAGCTTGCCATCCGTTGGTTAACGCGATGTACTCACTGCCTCTGTTTTGCTTCCTCTCTATCCATCCAGCATCCGTTTATTGACGTTTCATCCGCTCAGAAAGTTTTGAGCTGCCCAAAACTTTTGAGTGGAAAATGTATCCAATGCATCCGTTCTGCATCCTCTAGGCATACGGGGGACATCCGTTCTGCATCCATTACGCATCTGCTATATCTGCTAGGCATGTGCTGTGCATCCGCACAACTCAAATCCGTTCCAGCAGTAAACGGACGCAGGGAGGAAGCAGAACGGATGTGCAGCGTTAGTAGCACGGATGGAGAAAGGATGAAAGCGGATGCAGCTCATCCGCTCTGCATCCGCTCTGCATCCGCTCTGCATCCGCTCTGCAACCTCTACGCATCCGCTCTGCATCCTCTATGCATCCTTTACACATCCGCTCTGCATCCTTTCTGCATCCTCTATGCATCCACTCTGCATCCTCTACGCATCCTCTACGCATCCGCTCTGCATCCTCTACGCATCCTCTACGCATCCTCTATACATCCACTCTGCATCCTCTATACATCCGCTCTGCGTCCTCCCCATGTCCGTTCCTTTCCATGTTATCTGCTCTGCTTATGCAAATTTTCGCCCCTTTTGAGAGCGGATAACAACGGATGGAACATTTTGCTCATCCGTTGTGTCCTTTTTGCATCCGTTGGGCAGTGTGACATGGCCTTAACATATGCATATTCCTAATATATGTGCACCTCCCCTACTTCCTATACTATATCTATTCCTTCTTACCACCCTAGATCTAAGAAAAGAGCTCAGTTGATTAATTGACACTGTATTATCTCCTCTCAAGTGGAAAAGGTGATAGGTGACCAGTTTTGATAGGCAAATCTTTGTTCTTATTATTTGCTACCATACTCTCACATGTTCAAACCCAGCCAAATTTTAGACTTATCCTAAGTTGTCTTACAACTCTTGTCTCACAGCTCTTCTCCTCAGCACTCTTCTTCCCATGGTTGTGCTGCTGAATGCTTTGGCGAGTCTTCTCCCGACCTCCCTCAGCATCTCATAAATCCTTATTTATTTATTATTAAATTTGTATCTCAACTGCTCAGTCTGTTTGAGTCTTATGGAACAATGTTACTCTGGATAGAAACCAACAGTATACAAACCAAGTTCAAGAGCACAGGTCTCCAAACTTGGCAACTTTAAGACTTGTGGACTTCAACTCCCAGAATTCTCCAGCCAGCTATGCTATGCTGGCTGGAGAATTCTGGGAGTTGAAATCCACAAGTCTTAAAGTTGCCAAGTTTGGAGATGCCTGTTCAAGAGTTACTAGAGCTGATTAACCCATTTTAACCTTCATAAGTGGCCAGCCAGCTTCTCTGTTCCTCAGCTTGTCTCAAAGGTCATTCAAGAGGCAACTGGACTTTCTGGTTTTTCTTTGAAGACGTTTTGATTCTCATCCAAGAAGCTTCTTCAGTTCTCCACCATCTAGTCAGAGCTGAAGAAGCTTCTTGGATGATGAGCGAAAAGTATTCAAAGAAAAACCAGAAAGTCTAATTGCCTCATGAATGATCCCCTTTGCAACAACCATGACCTGGATAACTGAGAATCTCCATAGACATGTTCCTTGGCTTCTTTACTTCAAAACCCTCTTTGATCTCAATATACAATTGTGGAAGTTCCTTCCCACGGTGTCCACTCTGTTTCTGCCTTTCTTTCTTCTTGTTAGCATTTTGTACTATGAGAAGCTCTGTTTAACATGAATGATACATTAAAACATGTAGTGGGAATACTATTAAGTCTAAATTGGTCTAAGTTTGTACTTATCTAGAATTATCACCAAAACAACATCTGAAGGCTTGTTTCAAATTATCTAGTGACATCTGCTGCTCTTTGAAATGGCAAAAACCCAAAGTTTAGCCAATAGATTTGGACTTGAGGCTGGTCGCAATGAAAGTTTCTTCGGGCACTTTCTTGGAAAATGTAGGAAAGCATCATAAGACCTAAGAGCATCAATAAGATATGGAAGGTTTAAAGTTTTGCTCAAGTGGAAATTGATAGTGGTGATTCCAGACAAGAATGTGGATTCTTCTCCTCCCCTTTTAAAAAAATCTGATGTTCAAAACTACTGAGATGAATGTCATTTATAAACTATAGTGTGAAGCACTTTAATAGTTTATTTGCTAAACGGATTGTTGACTGCCCCTGCTAGAGTCTAATTGCAGTTTAATGGGGTGTTATATATCTTTATGAAATACAGTTGTTCCAGCAGGAGAAGCTGCAGACAAACTTGAGATTTGTTTCTTTGATCTAATCAGTTGTTCCCTTGGTTGTTACAGTGTAATTTGAACATAAATACATGGCATATTCTCTTTATATAATATTATTTCACAACAATATGTAAGAACATAAATTGAAATAAACCCACAGTCATGTTCTTTTGTTAGTTTACAGCTTATATTTAGAGGTGTTTTTAATGGAGCTTTCCAAATTTCTGAAATAATAAATGTATCCACTCTGGACAGTGAAGAACAAGTTAGGAGATGCTGCTATGAAAGAAAATAATGCAGAAAGAGAATGCTGAATGGTAGTATATAAAATCTTTAATATCTTCCACTGTGCCTAAGGAACTATATCTAAACTCCAAAGTCTATCACCATGAAACTGTTTGAATCTTTATCTTCCCTAAGTGGGGATAGGGCATGGAAGGATCTCAATGAAAAAAGGAAAATGTACACGTTTGTTGATCACATTTGGAAAAGATATGTTGTCTTCCAAGTGAAAGGAAACAACATTAGCCTACCTATATTGTATTGTATGATGTTGACAGCATAGTCTCCAATACTTATTTGTTCTACAAAGCAAAGGATAAAAGTTTGTTATTGGATTAATTGCACAGTTGTCTGCAGCTAATCAATCATTTTGGGATTTCAGTCATAATTAAGGAAAGGCTCATATGTGTTCTCCACTTGGCCTCATGAGTAATTTGGGGCAGAGCCAGTAGAAGGTTATATTTTGTAGGGCCTTTAGTATCATAATACTGCTTCAATTGTTGGGCTTTCCTATACTATGTTTATGCAACTGCACTCCTCTTAGAAACTTTAGTTCTTCTGCTTCATGCTGAATACAGCATGTGTAGAATTTTGCTAATCGGTGTTTAATAGAAAGAAGATTGATTCCGGAACATAGAGTGATGAAAATGGCCTGTATGCAATAGAAAACTATCATTTGCTGTATTTCATGACCATAATTTGATCATTTCTGTATCCTTGATTGCTTAGCCGAAGATCCGACTTCAGTTTGATGTAATTTGGTGAAAACATTTTCTTCTGACAATTCTCTCATGCAGATCACTGTATAAGGAATGTTGTCCTATGAACAGCTACCCCAATGTGAACTAAACTATTTATCAGGACATATGCAGTGATCTGTTTTGGAAATCTGACCAGTTTTTAGACAATTCTAGGAGAAAATTGTTCAGGTCTTTAGGATTCCACTGTATAAGACAACTTGCAAAATTTAGGTTACTAAGTATTAGTAGGATTAGATTATACTGATAGATCAAGCAGAATTAAATAATTTGCTGACTGATATGTGTCTTCATTCCCAGCACACTTATATTAGATACAGGGGTTGATGGGGTGGTAATTTTTTGATCTAGCAAAAAACATTGGAAATATTTGTTGGGCTATAGTAGCTGAGATTTGTCTCTAGTTTTAATTAGTGGAAGAGGTCTTTGAGCAGAAGAATAATTATTGTGCTCAGAGCATTGAATGAAGAGCAATAATTATCTTTAATAGATTTTTGTTCATTTCCCTGAGACAGCTTTTTACATAGCGGAAATGTTTGGTGAAGAATTAATTGCCTTTTTGTGTCAAATCAGAGTAGTTTCAGATTAATACATTTAAAGTACAGTAATGTAGTAGAAGTCTTAGAACTATAGATGAACATGTTAGGAGATCACAAAGATTGGTGTAAAGAAAAATACTGAAGAATACATCTTAAGAAGTTGTATTACTTATTTTCTGTTGAGACACAAAAAAGTCTCCAATGTTATTCCTCATAACAAAGCCTTAGACATGTACATTGTAGAAAACTTCATTTAGCAGTATAGAAGATTTAAAAAAATTCTTACAAAATAATATTTTATGTATCTCTTTCTCTGGGAACCATAATACATGAAACGAGGAACAAAATATGCTGTTTCTTATTATATTTATATCAAAATATCTCTTCCATGGAACTTATGAATCGTGTCTCACCTCCCAATGATTTTTTGCAACAAGTTGTGAAATAAATTAGGCTCAGAAGTCATCCAGTGAACTTGGTAGATCTTTACACACATTTCTTGTATTTTTACTGAATTGTAACAACTGCACCATACTGTTTGAAAGAATGTGATTTTACAATTGGAAATCAGGAGTATAAAAAATATTGATAGAAACATGAGAAAACATTCTCTAAGTATTAGTGTTTCTATATATACTCAAAGCATATACACAGACATAACAAACATTATTTGACAATCCTGCCTTATTTTTAGAAATAGTAATTACAGGGCTAACACAACCCTTGCATGAAAATAACAACTCCTTTTTTCATTAGGCTGATTTGATCCTTGCCTTTTTCTTTTCCTCTCTACTTCTTCAGAGCTCTTGCTGACAGCTCTTATTAATTCACACTTAAATGATTTCATTGGAATGCAGCAAGCCACATATGGCAGAATAAAGGATGCAATATGATGCATCCTTTAGTAATCAGTGATGGAGCTGGACTCTCTAAATTAGCCCTTTATTCCTTGGACTTCCTTATGTTCAAAGACAGGAGCAACAGAATGTGTCTCTGTGTGCAACATATTCCCCACCCAGAGGACTCTATGGGGAGATGGGCAGTCTCTAAGTAAATATGAATGTGAATATATACATAAATCAACAAATAAAATAAATATTCTTTTTTAAATACAATATCAGCAAAATATCAAAGTTTAGGAGCCCAAACATTATGACCCAAAAAGGAAATTCAATAATTTTATCTTATTCCCCATTTCCATCTCTGTAACTCTGATCCTGAATCCTGGTGGTCAAATCATTGGTGACTTTGATTTCAGGTTGTTGCTAATAAACACTCAGTTTAACAGAATAACCGTTTGAAGGGAGCTTGGAGGTCTTCTGCACCTACCCAAGCTGGAGACCTGATGCTATTCCAGACAAACGGTTGTTCAATATCTTCTTTAAAACCTCCAGTGATGGAGCATCCACAGCTTCTGAAGGCAACACTGATTAATTGTTTTCACTCTTAGGAAATTTCTCCTTTGTTCTTGGTTGCTTCTCTCCTTGATTAGTTTCCATCCATTATGTCTTGTCTTTCCTTCTGGTACTTTTGAAAATAAGTTGACCCCCTCTTATTTATGGCAGCCCCTCAAGGACTAGAATTCTGCTGTTGTCCCTAGTTTTCTTTTCATTCGAGTAGACATGGATGGAAGGGAGGGAAGGAGGGAGGAAGGTTAGTTTACTATATGACTTTCAGCCTTGACTTAGTTGTCTGTTGAGCAAACCTGGGCACATTAAAACTTGACTGTGTCAGGATAGGAAAGTCATCCATTAAGAAATGTGCCCTCCTGTGTTTTGGGTCCTGCAATAGGTGAGGAGCTAGCATGGATTCTTGGAGACATTTTATTTGTGACCAGAGGTTTTGATCTGCAGGTGATGGGCACAAATACCGTCATGTGACATTAGATTGTAGACACTCAGTGATAAGCTGAGTGTCCTTATTCCCTCTTTGACATCATAGAGTGGAATTTATTAGGAAAAATATTTATCTTGAAGCAATACTAATTTGGGGGTGTAGGAAAATTGTTGCATTTACATATGTGGAATCATAATAACATTATTTCTCCAAGATATAGTTATTCAGTGTGTTCCTTCCCAGACCTGAGTAGTCCTAGTTAATGTGAGCAAATAGTTATATTATGATTTCCAGCATCAAACTATGTCACATAGTTGTTTAATCTCTCCTGAAAATATCAAGTGAAGAAACTCACTGATGATTGATTCCAGGCTAATCCCACAACACGATGCCTAAATACTGAGATTTTTTTCAAAATCCTTTCCCTGCAAACTTTTAAGAATTGCTCTTTAACTGCTGTTCAGCTATTGAGAACCTTCCAATCGACAAGTATGATAACTTGCAGTGGGTGAGTTGACTTTAATTCTTAGTGAAAGAAATTCTAAAGAAAGAAGCTTAAGGAGATTTTTTTGTGTGTATAATAAGTGGCAAAAGAGTGATTAGAATGTTGATTTTGGAAAGTTATAAATGGATTAGGGGGTCCAGATAGATTTAAAATAAGATTTTGAAATTGACTGTGAGAATCCTTCCTGTGGGAAAAATATGTTATTTGGAATTCATGAAATAAAACATGATGGAGTCATTTGGACTAAGATGGGAGGTTATAGAAATTGAGTATAAATAAATAAGCCAACAAAAAAATGGAAATTTGGACATTGGATACCAGAGGGAATAAGAGATAACAAAAAATTACAATTAAAGGAGAACACTTAACATTTGACTTACCAACATAGAATGGAGCAAAATACTTTTAACACTGGGAATATTTGAAGATACCCAGTTATATCTCTTTATGCCAAACAGGTAATGCTATGTTAAGTGCCTTGAAGCTATAAAGATCTGGATCGGGAGAAACTGGCTTTGACTGACAAGACAAAATGGCTAGGGGTTTTTGGCCACTCAGGTCCAGATGATATTTCAATTTTGACTCTTCCTTGGACTGAACTTGAGTGTACTTTGAGAATCCTCCTGGACTCATGCCTACTATTCAAGGAGCAGGTCGCAGCCCTGGCTTTGCACAGATTCATCTAGTGCAGGGCTGTCAAACTTCCGGCCCGTGGGTTGGATGCGTCATGTGCTGGCAACGCCCACGTCCAGGTTAGCGAAGGGGAAAAAGTCCCAAAACATCACATGATGCTGCCATGACGACATGAGTTTGACACCTCTGATCTAGTGCATCAATTACTCCCCTTCCTGGACTGGGAGGTCTTGCTCATGGTCACTCATGCTTGGATTACTGTAATACACTCTACATGAAGCTATCCTTGAAGATACGATATGTTACATTGGATATGCAAATGAGATCAGATGATATCATAATATCTGAAAGTGATGCACAAGTGATAAACCAAAAAACTTCCATGAGTTTCCTACACCGGATTTACAAATAAGATCTTAAATGGTGAAGGATGTTCTGAGAAAGGACAAAGAAAAAAATTAAACGAAAACAGATTCCAGGACTGATTTGAAGTGATTAAAAATTAAGTTTGTTAAAAGTAAAAAGAAAGAATATAAAATTGTTTTATTTGATTTAAAGGTTAAAATAGATTCAGGTTGTCCTTGACTTACTGTCAATTTAATGAGGGTTCAATATTACAACTTGTGGAAAAATGATTTTTGACCTGTCCTTGCACTTTGGGCTCTTGGCAACTGACTTATATTTATGACCAGTTGCAGCATCCCACAGTCTTTCCAGACGGGTTCTGCAATTGGGGGAGCTGGATTCACTTAGCAACCACTTGTTTCACTTAAGACTGGAGTGATTTGTTTAACAACTATGATAAAATGGTCATAAAGTTAGGTCTGATTATAGGATGATTCTCTTTATGAGTACCCCAACTTACAATGAAAATTCCTGCTCAAATACTGGTCATAGGTCAAGTGCTATATGCATGATGTTATTTCTGTAATTCTTAATGGACTTTTGCTGACATCAGGATTGAAATGATGAGATTATAAGGCTCTGTTTATAGGTAAGTGATGATGAGGTTTTTTGTTGTATTTTAAGAGATGGTGATAAGTTGTTAAAAGTATAATTGTTACGATGAAGAGGAAGTAATTTTTTAAAATATTTCTTTTTTCTTTTTTCTTTTTTTCTTTTTTTTAGAAATTTTTATTAATTTTCTACAAACAGACAAACGTACAAAACATTAAAAACATCTACTCTCATATATACTTCCGGTGTATCGGTTGGTTCATCAGTTTTGTGCATTCATTTTATAGTGTCAATTACAATTATATTGCATAACCACTCATATTGTCAATCCATATTCTAATATTACTAAAAAAAAATAAAAAAATCTTTTTCTGACTATACTTTTAATCATTCATGCTTTGTGAGATAACAATACTTCAAACAGTTTATTCTATAACTTATCATATAATCATAACAAATCAATCCTAAAAACCCTTCATATATATAATATTAATGCTCTATTATTGTATTTTATCATCTAACCATTGATAAAAAAAATCCCAAATTGCATAAAATTGTTTATCTTCTTGTTCTCTAATTTCAAATGTCAATCTACTCATCTCAGCACATTCCAATATTTTCTCAATAATTTCTTCCTGCAATGGCATTTTCTCATTCTTCCAGTTTTTAGCAAATACAATCCTAGCCGCTGTTAATATATTTACAATCAAGTATTTCAAGTCTTTATTATATATATCAGGTAAAATTCCCAATAAAAAGATCTCTGGTTTAAAGTCTATGTGTTTCTTTGTCATTTTTTCCAACCACATGTGAATTTTAGTCCAATATTTTCTGGCATCCTCACAAGTCCACCACATATGATAGTATGAGCCAGGTATCTGATGACATTTCCAACATTTTTCAGATTTGTTCTTGAACATTCTTGCTATTCTTGTCGGGGGAAGGTGCCACCTGTAAAACATCTTATACAAGTTTTCTTTATATGCTATTGACATTGTCATTTTATAATTTTGAGACCACAATTTTTGCCATTGCTCTAAATCAATCCCATATCCAAAATTCTTCCCCCAAGCAATCATAGTTTCTTTAACTTGTTCTTCCTCTAGCTTAATTCCCAATAAATAACCATATAACTTTTTAATCACTTTCTCATCAGTACCCATCAATATCTTATCTAAATCAGTCTGTTTATCATAGAATCCTTCCGTTTTAAAATCTTCAAGATATCTTGAGTGTATTTGCGCATATGAAAACCAATTCATCCTTATACCTTGTTCCTCTAAATTTTGGATCATTTTAAGTCCACCCTTTTCATCCAACAGTTCCCCATATCTAACTGTTTGTTCCTTTTTATAGATCATAGGATAGGAAAATGCTTCAATAGTCGATAACCAAACTGGAATTTTCAAGTAACATTGTTTTTTTATCTTCTCCCAATTTAACGACAAAGACTCCTGTATATAATGTCTTCTGAAATACCCCTGTGTTTTAGTTCCCTTATACCATAAAAAAGCATGCCAGCCCAACAGTAAATCATGTCCTTCTAATTTCAACAATCTATGTTTTCTTAATGTTATCCATTCTTTGACCCACATCAAACTTGCAGCTTGATAATACAGTTCCCAATTAGGCAGGCCAAAACCTCCTCTATTTCTAGCATCTTGCAAAAGTTTTAACTTTATTCTCGCTTTTTTACCTTGCCATATAAACTTCAACATAGTTTTATTTAAATCTTCAAAATAGTCTTTTCCAAGTCTAATTGGTATTGTTTGAAAGAGAAATAAAATTCTAGGTAAAATATTCATCTTAATTGTTGAGATTCTCCCTATTAATGACAATTGTAAATTTTCCCATTTCTTCAAATCTGTAATTATCTGTTGTTTAAGTTTAATATAATTATTCTCTTTTAATGTGCTACATCTTGCTGTCAAATATATCCCCAGATACTTAACCTTGTTTGTAATTTGAATTTTCAAAAGATCTGTCAGTTCTTCTCTTTGTCTCAATAACATGTTTTTTGTCAAAATCTTTGTTTTATCTTTATTTATTTTCAAGCCAGCCATCTCACCATATGTCTCTACCTTTTCCAATAACTTTGGAGCGGTTTCTAACGGGTCTTCCAGAATAAAAGCTAAATCGTCAGCAAAAGCTTGTAGTTTAAATTCTTCCTTTTTAATTTTCATTCCTTTTATATTTTTGTCATCTCTAATATTTCTATTCAACACTTCCAAAGGTAATACGAATAACAAAGGAGATAGGGGACATCCTTGTCTTGTACCTCTTCTTATATTAATAAGATCTGTAAATTCTCCCTCCATCATTACCTTTGCTGTCTGTTTATTATATATGGCTTCTATTGCTTGAATAAATTTTCTGGCAAAGCCCATCTGTTCCAATAATAATAACATAAATCTCCAGTTCACGTTGTCAAATGCCTTTTGAGCATCTAGGAATATCAAAGCCATTTGTTTTTCAGGATGAGCCTCATAGTATTCCAAGGTATCCAAAATTACTCTCATGTTGTCTCTAATTTGTCTCTTTGGTAGAAATCCATTTTGATCTGGATGAATAAAATTATTTAAATATTTTTTCAGTCTTTCTGCTAAGATTGAAGCAAAGATTTTATAATCTGCATTCAATAAGGAGATAGGTCTATAGTTCTTAATTTGCAACGGGTCAGCCTCTTCCTTTAAAATAAGTCCTTTAAAATATGCCTCTGACCATGTTTTGGGTGTCATCTTTTTTAACATAACTTCATTCATAATTTCTAACAAATATTTCTTTTCTTTTGCTAAGACATGAGCCATTTCCTTTTGTAGGTCCTGTATAGCAATATTTTTTCCATATCATTCTTGTAGCCTGTGATTAAAATCCATTTTTAGATGATTACAATTAAAGGAGAAGGACATTTTAATTTACTAATACAAAATAAAGCAACCCATTTTAATACTGGACGTATTGGATATTTGGACAATGGACTCAACAGTTTATTTTCAGACAGTTTCAAAGAGGAACACGTTTTATCCAGCAAGAATGTCGGCATGAATTTTCAGACATTGTTTCTGTTTAAAATCTTACCCATTATCTGCAATTGTTATTTCTGAAGTTAATGTAAGACAAAAGTAGTCTAATGTCCAAAAGACGGCACCCTTGTGTTGTCTTGCTTTTCTGTGGGAGATTTGATAAATGTTTGCTGGATGTAGATTTTGGTCAGTGGGATAAAATAATAATGGGATTTATGGCAGAGCAATCTGTCAGTGCAGAAGATTAGAAAGGCTGAATGAGGAGAAATCTAATTGCATGGGTTTTGAGCTCTGAAGATGGAAATATCTTTAATGTTGCCTTCTTTGTGTCCTTTGTGCAGTGAAGTGCCAGTGAAAAGGATTTATGGATAAAATAGATTTGAGAAAAGGAACAAGCCTGAATGCTACATTGGGCAAAGAACATTTTTTAAACAAAATTCCAAAATCTGCTGTTACTTCTCATCATCACCAGATTGTTTTTGAGAAGAACTTAAGCTCTGTCGTATTCAAAGCCATTTTGAATCAACCCTGGTTAGGGAAGGATTCCTATGAGCATACATACTTCTATTTCCCAATTCTCTTCTTGCAGCCAACCATCCCTGCTACTACCTTTTCAATTGTATCTGTACCGACACATTTTATTGTTATATTTAATTTCATTTAATGTTTGGAATGCCATATGTTCCTCCTTTTTTGTTGCTGCTGTTATTGAAGAAGCAGTATTATTGACTGTAATTAAAACACAGCGAAGAAAGGTATGTAAGAATGGTGCGGCGCGATCAAAACAGTTTGTCTGGCAGAAATTCAAGTGTTTGGCATGTTGACTGAAGATAAGCATGTCAGCTTTTTCCTAATGATTACCATGTTGTCATGCATTGTGTACAGCAGTGATTCTCAAACTTGGCAATTTCAGGATATGCAGACTTCAACTCCCAAAATTCCCCAGCCTGCATGGTATTCTAGACTAGTGATCCCCAACCTTTCCAGCTTGGCAGACTGGCGGGGGAGGGGGAGAGGAGATGGTACCATGTGAGCATCAGGCACACGCATGAACACACACAATTCCATTTATGGGCACCCACTGCTCACACAAATAGAGCTTTGCAGGTGAGCACAAGCACCCATCATTCATGCAAGTAGAGCTGTGCGCATATGGTGGCATGCTTACCTGCCACTTGCATGGCCTGGTTCTGAATTGGCCATGGCTGGATAGTGGGCTATGGCTGGGGGTTGGGGACCCCTGTTCTAGTAACTCCATCCCCAGGTTCTGAGCTTCTTCTCCTACACGTTCCTTCCCTATCAATTCAAGAAAGAAACAGAAAATCCAGATTTATCCATATGCATGGCTCACTCCGTATTAATCACCCCACTAAACCTGGCTCTGTAAAGGTAATTCTAAGATTTACACAAGAGTTATGTGAAATCCAGGGTTCCTACCCTTCCCCAATAATAGAGGTAACTCAGAGGTTCACACTAGAGGATTTGCAAGATGCAGAGCAGAGAATTAACTAGAAATAGGCTAAATAATAAAGCTGGATATGCTTTGAAAATGATTTAGAATAAATGCTTTGGAGTTCATGCAAACACAATCACAGCCCTTTCCTATTATTTTTTTTAAATATGTTTCTGTGATCAGGAAAGCTGAATTTTGCTGGATTGTAAACATGTCATCTGATGTCCATTTAAAGTACCTGTTTTAAACATTTTTGTTCCAGCCGAACTGCCAGTATTCTTGTCCCTCATAGCATCTTGACAATGAACTGCTGATAGATTCAGAATACAGTGATCGCATCAGCTCAACCAGTTGCTCTAAGATGCATGTTTCACTGCCTGGAGTATAATACAATATAGAATAGATATTTGCTTGCAGAATGGAGTGCAAAAAGAAAATGTGAGTGGAGTGATTTAATTGCTAGACAGGTAGCATGGACATGCATAAACTGCCAGCTGCAGAAAAACAAGCCGGTAAGTCAATAGCAAAGTAGGGAGACACTTGTCTTCATGGCCACCTGGCCTGGTGGAACATAGCTGTGGCAAGAAAAGACCAACAATATTGTGCTGGTTTACTGGGAGGAACAAAATCTTCCCTCATTTTCTGAAAGCAGGCTGAAAATTAGGGCAAGGTGAGGGATTTCCACTTCCTCTACAGATCAGTAGGAGGGAACTGCACAAGAAATGGTGGTAAGAGTGAATAGAGGAGAGTCGGAAAGTGTGAGAGAGACAGATTAGCTGCATATGCAAATGTGCTATCTTTGACTTGGCAATCCATGGGTCAAAACAATTGGTCAAAATTGGTCTAAATTGTGATCTTGACTTTACTTTCAAATTAAAACAACTTTTCATTGACAATATTAAATACTACTAAAAGCTAAACTGTAGGAATTCTGCAAAGTCTTAAACATATTTATTTGGATTTAAATTTAAATTAACAAGGCAGTTTTGATAATAGCACTTAGACTTATATACTGCTTCACAGTGCTTTACAGTCCTCTCTAAGCGCTTTACAGAGTCAGCCTATTGCCCCCAACAATCTGGGTCCTCATTTTACTGACCTCTGAAGGATGGAAGGCTGAGTCAATCTTGAGCCTGGTGAGATTTGAATGGCCAAATTGTTGGCAGCCAGTGATCAGCAGAAGTAGCTTGCAGTACTTCATTCTAATCACTGCACCACCATGGCTCTTGTAAGTACAGTATAATTAGTGGCAACAAAGTTGGACATCTGTTATTCTTGAAAGTTTTACTTGCACATTAGTTCTTATAAAGAAAGCAAAAAGGGTTGATGGAGCCTGTTGGTCAACCACCTCCTTTTCAGCCTTGCTGGAAACAGAAGGAAGGATGATTAGATATGTTCACCACTTTGGATTATTAAAAAAAAGAATAAAGGTTGGATATAAATAAAATAATAAAAAATAAAATAAAATTTTGAGAACATCCAAGGTTGGCTACTAGATGTGGGGATAAGTCTTAGACCAATGCCACCTGGCATTTTGGGATGAGCATTAGTATATTATAAAAAATGTCAGGAATAATATTCATCATTCTTTAGTTCATCTCAAGAACATATTGTTATAATTACTCTTTTTAAGGATTATTTCAATAATTAATCATATTTTGGCAGTTCTCTGCAGATTATGCTTCTAAAAGCTTTGTTTACACTTAGCAGTGTATTTCCCTCTCAGGGGGTGTAATTCGTTTTCCTTTCTATATTAGATGAATGTTGATTTGAATTACAATGATATTTTGTTTAATTTTTATAGCTTTACGGCATATAGCCTAATGCATGTTTATTTGGCTGTACAAATTTCACTGTGATCATTGGAGCTTATTCCTTAATAATGAGGTGTTTAAAGCCCATGTCACACTGAACCAATGGATGCAAAGAGGATGTAAAATGGACAAAAAACCTTGCCATCCGTTCGAAAATGCGATGTACTCACTGCCTCCGTTTGGCTTCCTCTCTATCCGTCCAGCATCCATTTATGGACGTTTCATCCGCTCCAAAAGTTATGGGCTGCCCAAAACTTTTGCGCGGAAAATGTATCCAGTTCGTCCGTTCTGCATCCGCTACGCATCCGCTAGGCATCCGTTCTACATCCGTTACGCATCCGCAATATCCGCTAGGCATCCGCTGCGCATCTGCGCAACTCCATCCGCTCCAGCGGTAAATGGACGCAGGGAGGAAGCGGAACAGAGGCAGAACGGATGCCTAGAGGATGCAGAATGGAAACAAAGCATTTAAAATGGAAAAAACGTTCGCAGAGGGGACCTATCTCGGATATTAAGGATGTCTAGAGGATGCCTAGAGGATGCCTAGCGGAAAACCTATACTGCCTATAAAAAGGGGGAGCAACTTGCCTGCATCTCACTTTCAGAACAGCAGCCCAGTGGTGCAGACCTCTGCAGCCTTCATCTGGCTCTTCCTCTTCCACAGCATCCAGTCATGTCCACCGTGGATTGTAACAAAGTCCTTTCGGCAGCCACCATCGTTCTGCAACAGTGCGAAGCCATCTGCAGGCTCTGTGAACTCTACTCCGAGAAGAAAAGGAGCCACCCAAAAAGAGTCTGGATCGGAAGATGGTTCGCCAGAAGAGCACAAGATGGACTGTACAACAAGCTGATGGTGGAGCTCAGGAACGAAGACACTCAGGCGTTCCAGAATTTCATGAGGATGCCTCCAGCCATGTTTGACGAAGCTGTGCAGCGGCTGACACCCAGGTTGACCAAGGCAAACACCAGCTTCCGGCCCAGCCTGGAACCTGGGCTCAAGGTGGCACTCACTCTGCACCACCTGGCCTCAGGGACCTCCTACAGGAGCATGCAGTACGGCTGGAGGGTGCCATCCAACACCATCAGCATTGTGGTCAGAGAAGTGGTGCAGGCCATCATCGAAGAATACAAGGAGGAGCTCCTCCATTACCCCTCCACTGAAGAAGGATGGAAGAAAGTTGCAGAGCAGTGGTATCAGAAGTGGAACTTACCACACCGTTGGAGCCATAGATGGCAAGCACGTGGCCTGCAAATCTCCAGCCAAGTCGGGGTCCACTTATTTCAACTCCAAGGGCTTCTTCAGCATCATCCTCTTTGCCATGGTTGATGCTGACTACAAGTTCATGTACATCGATGCTTCAGGCAACAGCTCATCTTCAGATGCCCAGGTATACAACGCCAGTCACCTCAAGGAGGAGCTGGAAGGCAACCTCATCGTTGGCTTCCCAGATCCAGAACCTCTGCCCAACGACACACAAGATGTGCCCTACTTCATCGTGGGGGATGACGCCTTCTCCCTCACAATCTACCTCATGAAGTCCTACACTTCCAGACTCCTCATCCGTGAAGAGAGGATCTTCAACTACAGGCTGTCCAGGGCAAGGCGGGTGGTGGAGAACGCCTTTGGCATCCTGGCAAACAGGTTCCAGGTACTTCTCACCACCATGCAGCACTGCCCAGAGACCGTGAGGAGGATCATGGAAGCTTGCTGCATCCTGCACAATCTCATGCGCACCCGCTACCCAGTGTTACAGAACAGGCTCGTGGACCTCCAACAAGGCAATGGGGACATGGAGCCTGGGGAATGGAGGCAAGGGCAAAACCTGATCGACACTGAGGATGTGCAAGGCCCCAACAGAGCCTCACATGAAGCGAAGAAGCAGCGCAACCTCCTGAGACACTGGTGCAACTCCCCAGCTGGAGCGGTGGAGTGGCAAGACAGGATGGTAGATGCTTAATGGATGCTTCCTTCAGCCTGTCTCATCACACGGATGAGATTGGGCCATGTATGTTTGGTTGCCCTACAATGAACAGGGCGTTTAATAAAGAGTTGTGTTTATGTTCAAATGTGTGGATCAATGCTTTCATTGTTATTGATAATGAAGGGCCAAAGGTGTGGCACCTGGGAGGTTGGACCATACAGTCCCACTATGCTTGCACTGGAGGTTTATCTATCCCACAGCTATTACCCATCCCACAGGTATCCCTGCCCATTCCACAGCTATCTCAACCCATCCCACAGCTATCTTAACCCATCCCACAAGCATGCAAAGGCTTAAACCATTTCTAAAAGTTTACACCAAGACTTTATTAAAAAAAAGAAATGAAGCAAGTGTGTGAATCAAAACTAGACTTTATTAACAACAAGCTATAAGACAAAAATGAGTCTCTGGGACTCCTCTTGGTCGCTCAGTCTCAGGGGTGAAGGGTGCAGGTGCTGTGGAGGTGGCTGGTGCTGGAGTGCTTGTCATCAGCTCCTCCAGAAGCAGAAGCCCCAGAAGAGCGAGCCCATGCTGCAGAAGCCCCAGCAGAACCAGAGTGAGGGCCAGGGGGCGGGATGGTAGCCCTGTCCCTCTTGCCAGGGCTGGCAGCAGATGGCTGAGGCTTGCTGTGCTTCCGCATGGTTGTGGGGTTGCTGGCTGGCAGGGAGGCTGGCAGGAACCAAGGCTGGCAGGGAGGCAGGGAGGCTGGCACCAAGGCTGGCAGGAAGGCTGGCAGGGAGGCAGGCAGCAAGGCTGGCAGGAAGGCTGGCAGGGAGGCAGGCAGCAAGGCTGGCAGCAAGGCTGGTAGCAAGGCTGGCAGGCAGACATGCAGGCAGGGCAGGCAAGGCAGCCCAATCCGTCCGGCAGCAGGTCTTTCCTCTGAATAGCGACCTGCTTCCGAGCTGCTTCCGTTATATCCACGGGGCTGACGCAATGCATCCTCCCCGCATGCGCAATTAATGCCAGGCATCCATTAGGCTTCCGCTGTGCATCCGCTGTGCATCCGCTTCATCCGCTCGGCGTCCGCTCTGCATCCGCTATATCCGTTCCGCGTCCGCTTTGCTGAGGTCCCCCGGAAGTCTAGAGGATGTGCCATCCACTCCCATCCGCTTCCATCCACTGGGCTTCCATTCTGCATCCGCTTTGCATCCACCCTGCATCCTCCCCGTGTCCGTTTTATCCGCTCTGGTTATGCAAATTTTTGCCCCTTTTGAGAGCGGATAACAACAGATGGAACATTTTGCTCGTCCGCTGTGTCCTTTTTGCATCCGTTGGGCAGTGTGACATGGGCTTAAGATGGAAGCCTTCAGGATGACTCTTAACTGACTGAGACATTTGGACCTGGGAAATCAGTACAGTTGCTTTTCATTGCTAGTGCCCTCATTCTTGTCCTGCTTTTTTTTTTTTTTTAGATTTTTATCCCACTTTTTTTAAACATACAACTCAAGGCAGTGAAGATACTTAATGCTTCTTCTTCCTCCTTATATTATATTCCCCTGTGAGATAGTGTAGATTGGGCTGAGAGAATGTGACTGCCTCAAAGCCACCTCGCACATTTTTCATGTCTAAAGTAGGACTAGTGCTCACAGGCTAGCACCTTTACACACTTCAGCAGGGGTATCAAACTCAAGGCCCAAGGGCTGGTTGTGGCCGTTGGGGTGCTTAGATCTGGCCCATGGGGCCACCTTGGAAACAGTGAAGTACTGGCCTGTGGTGCCTGTACCAGTGAAAATGGCACTAGGGAGGACTGTGTGCGGTCCTCCCAGGCTCTGTGAGGACTTGGGGCTCCCGAGTTCTGTTTTCGGCCACAATGGCCTCCTGCAACCCTCTGCCAACAAAAACAAAGCTCAGGGAGGCTGCCCCCACAGCTCCATTTTTGGTGGCAGAGGGCTGCCGGAGGCCATTGTGGCCGAAAACAGAACTCGGGAGCCCGTTTTCACTGGCAGAGCACTCGGGCCACCACAGGCACCCCAACAATACATGTGATGGCAAGCTGGGCACACCAACTCTGGCCACGCCCACCCCAGCCCCTGAGGTCAAACATAACCCTGATGTGGCCCTCAATTAAATCAAGTTTAACACCCCTGCGCTACAGCAAACTGGCTCTCAAGTTCAGACTTTCATTGCTGCCATTAATATAGTCTGGATGCTTTAGCAGCCTCCAAAGGACCCGCAACTCCAAGATCCTAAAGCAATGGAACACTTGAATTAAAACCAACAATTCAATTTTACAAGAAATATAAAAAAACAGAATGAAAGTTAGTTTTAGTTATATGACAGAATTGTGGAATGAAGAATTGGGATATCCTGTTTTGGAAAATCAGTGGATCCAGATTTTTAAGAAATGTAAAGCTTGCTCTTTATGACTTAAGAATGAAATAATGTCATCAAAAGCTATTATTTTATGCCTGCAGGATTCCTCAAGAATGTTTTTTAAAGGCCAGAAATTAGATTTTTGTGCTAGATTTTTAAGAAATTTGAGGGTTCTTTAATTCTTATGATTTGGCTTTTTAAAGTCATAACTTTGTTTTCATTTCAGATCATAGCACATGGCAGTGCCATTTTAGAATTAAATAGTTCAATGTGTAAATGTGATGTTGAACTATATTCTGAAAATATGGAAGTTATAGAAGTTCTACTGACTTCTACTGAGGGTCAGTACATTTCACACAAAAGGCTGTTTTCCCCAGGCCTTGGTTTAGGATCCCTTTGATGTTTGATTCTGATTTCATTTTCCATATACCTGTATTTCAGAGATGGTAATCAGCAGGTTCTAATCAGTTCTGGAGAACTGGTAGCAGAAAATTTGAGTAGTTTGGAGAGCGGCAAATACCACCCCTGATTGGCCCCACCCGCAATATATTCTCTGCCTTCTGAGTCCCGCTGATCGGCTGGGTCTTCTTTTGTTGCCTGCATAGGAGAATGGAGCTGGAAAACAGGTTAATGAAGTGGGGAGGGAATGGGGATTTTGCTCCTTCCTCTGGAGTGTGGAGAGAATGGAGTTTCTACAATACCCTTCCCCTGCCATGCCCACCAAGCCATGCCCACAGAACCGGTAGTAATTTTTTTTTAATCCCACCAGTGCTGTATTTGTTTTCTTTGATATATGTTTTCTTTAATTTTTTTAATGGTAAATTGCCCAGATCTGGGCAGCTGAATGAATGAATGAATGAAAATCTGTTCTTCTGATACAAAGGAGTAGATTCAGGATATAAATCTGTACTAGTTTTTTGAAAAACTCTTTAGGTTTTAAAAATGAGACAGTGAAGCACTGTGTTTCTAAATGGTTTACATTTAATTATAAACTAAGGATTGAATTACTACTATATTGGTACTAAGCAGTTGTTAAGTGAATCTTTGTGCTGCTGAATTTTTTTTCTGTTAGTGTTGTAGTTGTTTGTATTCCACTATTAAAAATACTTTTTAAAGTGCTCCATTACTTTCACCATCATTGCTGTCCTTCCAGTTAGCAGCCTCGTGCATCAGTTTTCAGATGAATGAAAATCAATATGTAGTGAGGATTCTGGACATTTTCAGCCTAATGTTTTTGTTTAATATTGCTGTATTACAACCATATACAGTGCTAACATCTGATTCCAGATATTGATTAACTTCATCTTCATTTAGTTATTTACCTGGCAAATCTTTTCCCATAAAGTGTATCAAATTGTGATTTATGTCCTCCACTGGGGTAGAGAGGAAGAAGATGACCTTGACAGAGATATGCAAAAACTGCTGCTTATTAGTTTTTAAGTTCAGGACATCCTGATAACATTTAGAAGCAGCTGAGAAAGACACTTTCCTAATTATTTGAACTATAAGACAGAGGAAGAAGGTACAGCAAATGCAAGTTTCTCTCATAGAATAGCATAGAATTCTTTATTGGCCAAGTGTGATTGGACCCAC
The DNA here is from genome assembly GCA_015471245.1 of Laticauda colubrina. Lineage (NCBI taxonomy): Eukaryota > Metazoa > Chordata > Lepidosauria > Squamata > Elapidae > Laticauda > Laticauda colubrina. Next base: position 9,993,580 of record BLBF01000054.1, on the reverse strand, counting down.
AAGGAATTTGTCTTGGTGCACATGCTCTCAGTGAAAAGATACATTTGTCAAGAATCATAATGAATAACAGTTAATAATAGTCATAGGGTACAATAAGCAATTAAATTATACTAGGAAACAGTCAATATGAATCGTAATGATACAAGCGACAAAGTTACAATTAAGCAGCCACAAGTGGGAGGGCATGGTTGATAAGGAGTGACGAGAAGATTATACTAATACACTACTCAAAAAAATAAAGGCCAGGTCACATTGCCCGACGAATGCAAAACGTCTGTAAAAAGGACACAGCGGACAAGCAAATTTTCCATCTGTTGTTATCCGCTCTCAAAAGTGCCCCAAATTTGCATAAACAGAGCGGACAACAATGGACGGGGGGAGGATGTATCGCAGATGTAAAACGGATGCTCAACAGAAGCCTAGTGGATGAAAGTGGATGGAAGCGGATGGCACGTCCGCAGGGCTTCCGGGGGAGCAGAGCAAAGCGGACGCATAGCGGAAAGAGCGGATGAAGCGGATGCAGAGCGGATGAAGAGCGGATGCAGAGCGGATGCATAGTGGATGCGTAGCGAATGCAGAGCGGATGACGCGGATGCGTAGTGGATGCAGAGCGGATGCATAGCAGATGCCTAGCGGATCACTGCACATGCGGGGAAGATGCATTGCATCAGCCCCACGGATATAAAAGGAGGCAGCTCGCAAGCAGGTCACCATTCAGAGGAAAGACCTGCTGCCAGACACATCTTCATCACAGACATCTTCATCACAGACATCTTCATCATGGGGAAGAAGAGGAAGCCTGTGCCATCTTCTGCCAGCCCTGGCAAGAGGGATACATCCACCATCCCACCCGCTGGCACTGACTCTGCTGCTGCTTCTGCTGCTGCTTCTGCTGCTGCTTCTGCTGCTGGTGTTGCTGCTGCTTCTTCTGCTGCTGGTGCTGGTGCTGCTTCTTCTGCTGCTGGTGCTGCTGCTTCTTCTTCTTCTGCTGGTGCTGCTGCTGGTGCTGCTCCTGCTGGTGCTGGTGGTGCTGCTTCTCCTGCTGCTGGTGCTGGTGCTGCTTCTCCTGCTGCATCCGTTGGTGCAGTGTGACAGGGGCTTAAAGGGAACACTTAAACAACACAATGTAACTCCAAGTCAATCACACCTCTGTGAAATCAAACTGTCCACTTAGGTAGCAACATTGACTGACAATCAATTTCACCTGCTGTTGTGCAAATGGAATAGACAAACAGGTGGAAAGCATAGGCAGTTAGCAAGACACCCCCAATAAAGAAGTGGTTCTGCAGGTGGTGACCACAGACCCCTTCTCAGTTCCTATGCTTTCTGGCTGATGGTTTGGTCACTTTTGAATGCTGGCAGTGCTTTCACTCTAGTGGTAGCATGAGATGGAGTCTACAACCCACACAAGTGGCTCAGGTAGCACAGCTCATCCAGTATGACACATCAATGCGAGCTGTGGCAAGAAGGATTGCTGTGTCTGTCAGAGTAGTGTCCAGAGCATGGAGGCACTACCAGGAGACATGCCAGTACATCAGGAGACTTGGAGGAGGCTGTAGGAGGGCAATAGCCCAGCATCAGGACTGCTACCTCTGCCTTTGTGCAAGGAAGGACAGGAGGAGCACTGCCAGAGCTCTGCAAAATGACTTCCAGCGGGCCACAAATGTGCATGTGGCTGCTCAAATGGTCAGAAACAGACTCCATGAGGGTGGTATGAGGGCCCGACATCCACAGGTGGGGGTTGTGCTTATAGCCCAACACCGTGCAGGACATTTGGCATTTGCCAGAGAACACCACGATTGGCAAATTCACCACTGGCACCCTGTGCTCTTCAGAGGTGAAAGCAGGTCCACACTGAACACATGTGACAGATGTGACAGGTTCTGGAGACGCCGTGGAGAATGTTCTTCTGCCTGCAACATCCTCCAGCATGACCAGTTTGGCAGTGGGTCAGTAATGGTGTGGGATGGCATTTCTTTAGGGGGCCACACAGCCTTCCATGTGCTCGTCAGAGGTAACCTGACTGCCATTAGGTACCGGTATCTAGTCTGAGATGAGATCCTCAGACCCTTGTGAGACCATATGCTGGTGCAGTTGGCCCGGGGTTTCTCCTAATGCAAGACAATGCTAGACCTCATGTGGCTGGAGTGTGTCAGCAGTTCCTGCAAGGCAAAGGCATTGATGCTATGGACTGGCCCACCCGTTCCCCAGACCTGAATCCAGTTGAGCACATCTGGGACATCATGTTTCGCTCCATCCACCAACACCACATTGCATCACAGCCTTTCCAGGAGTTGGAGGATGCTTTAGTCAAGGTGTGGGAGGAGATCTCTCAGGAGACTATCTGCCATCTCATCAGGAACATGCCCAGGCATTGTAGGGAGGTCATAGAGGCACGTGGAGGCCACACACTACTGAGCCTCATTTTGACTTGTTTTAAGGACATTACAACAAAGTTGGATCAGCCTGTAGTGTTTTTTTCCACTTTAATTTTGAGTGTAACTCCAAATCCAGACCTCCAGGGGTTGCTAAATTTGATTTCCATTGATAATTTTTGTGTGATTTTATTGTCAGCACATTTAACTATGTAATGAACAAAGTATTTAATAAGAATATTTCATTCATTCAGATCTAGGATGTCTTAATTTTGTGTTCCCTTTATTTTTTTGAGCAGTGTAGTAATGCAGACTGCGTAAATAGTTGGACAATGTTGAGGGAATTATTTGTTTAGCAGAGTAATGGCATTCAGTAAGAAATGTCCTTGTGTCTAGTTGTTCTGGGACGGTGTTCTATAGCGTCATTTTGAGGGTAGGAGTTGAAACAGTTTATGTCCGGGATGTCAGGGGTTTGTAAAAAATTTTTGCAAACTGCAGCTCCTGATCAGAAGGAAAATGGAAAATCAAAAGAAGCAATGAAGTATTTCACAAAAGTGGAAGGTATTTAACCTGAAATCCAGTAGCCACCCGTGAAATAGGAGTTCTCAAGTTCTCTTATTTTGATTTGGGTTGGGAAGTACAAGTGAGGAGGAAAAAAGTAAGATAATAGAATTCTTTATTGGCCAAGTGTGATTGATTATTATAGCCAATGTATAAATATAAAATAAAAATATAAAATAAAAGTAATTTTAGCTTTCCTTTGGAGTTGACTTTATGGTCTGGTCTTCTAGTGGGGCTGACAATATGAAAGTACAGTCTTATTCTTCTTCTTCTTCTTCTTCTTCTTCTTCTTCTTCTTCTTCTTCTTCTTCTTCTTCTTCTTCTTCTTCTTCTTCTTCTTCTTCTTCTTCTCCTCCTCCTCCTCCTCCTCCTCCTCCTCCTCCTCCTCCTCCTCCTCCTCCTCCTCCTCCTCCTCCTCCTCCTCCTCTATCTTCATCTTCTAGGATACCATTATATAAACTTTGTAAATTTTTCCAAAAGTACCTTTATCTACATTTACTGGACCAAAGGCATGACAAAGGAGTAGATTGTTTGCCTGCCCTTCCACACATAAGGATTAACTGGCCAGAATAGTGTGTAATGTGGATCTTGATTGTGTATACTCTTATCTTTCTCTTATTTATTGATTAAATATTGGTAAATATCAAACAAGATACCTGGCAAGTTGAAGGAAAAGAAGGGCAAAAGTAAGGAGAAAGTCTGAACAACAGACGAGAGATAAAAAGGAAAAGAGGACTTGATATCTCCCTTAGCCATGTCTCTATATCAAAAGACATGGATATTCCCAGAATTACAGGAAACAGTATGGTGGGTGGTCATTGGCATGGCCTTTGTTTGCTCCAGCCTTAACTCTTTTGTGCTTGTGGAAGTAGCAGAATACAGGTGGAAAATAAGACATCTGGTAATGTGTCCTCTGTTCTGCACTGAGAAGGAAGCAATTTGGTGGACAATGATGGTGCATTCAGCAAAGAGTAGGTGGGAATAGATGAAAGAGGACTTCAGTTCTACCCAAATAGTGGCCACAAAATAACGCTCCTTAGCGAGCAATAACATGAAAATTCTCATCTGCTTCTTGGCTTTCTGGAACTTATCACATTGTAAAGAAATCAAGTTCTTGTAAATCCACACAAAATCTGACTGTTATATGTGTAGAAAATATGGCTAAGGACTGTTGCAATTTGGAAGGTTGTATGGAAAAGGATTCATACCGGTAGAAGGATGTCTACCTGTATGTCTTTCTCCGGTAGAAGGATGTCTACCTGTATGTCTTTCTCCGGTAGAAGGATGTCTACCTGTATGTCTTTCTCCTGGAAAAAAAATACAAATAAAATGCCTTGGGAATTATGGGAAGAAATCTTAGGAAAGAGAGGGCTATCTTGGCAAAGGTTTTCCTTTCTGTAGACTTAAATAAGCTTCCCACTTTTGCACTGATCAGATTTTTTTTGAGGACATAATGAATTTGGGGAATTATTTTGGAGCATCAATGTTTGCTCTCTAGGGAATGTGAAGTAGGAATAGCAACTGTAAAATATATAAGAATGCTAACTGTGCATGTTCACTTTTGTTTTTATATATCTGTAAAGAAATCCAGCAATGCCTACAAGCAAAGTAAACCAAAGTAAACCCCTAGAATTTTTTTTAAAAAAGCACTTTGAAAAATGGGTAGCGTGTAAGATGCGAAGAGTTTTCATTTCATCTTTCTTTTCCTTCTGGTTTTAATTGAGCTTATGCGCTGATCATTTTTCTCTCCTAAACCAGAGAAGGAATGAGTGCTCTTAGTGCTCTTTAGTTCTGAAGTAGAAAGTTAGACAGATGTATTTGTGCTAGATAGACACAATTACTTAAGTGCAGGAACAAGCTGTGAACCAAATTTATGCCTATGACATGAAGAAAAAAAAAAAAAGATGTCATTTGGTAGCTTCCCAGGCTCCTCATAAATTTCAGAATGGTGCCTTTCTTTTTTTAGTTGCCTGTAAAATGCAACCCTGGGACCATTAGATGTTTTGCTGGTGAAGGTGATGGGAAACGAGAGAAGAAATTTCGTGTCCCTAGACATTTAATGATTTGTCAGTCAATTAACTGGAGGTCAGATGTTTCTGCAGGCTGTTAAGAGTTACATTCAAGCAGACAATGATATCAAATCCTTACAGGTTGTGTCTCGGAAGAGGAACATACTGTAAATCTTTTGTGTGTATATGCAGAATGTCACATTTTGAATTATAAACTCCCAAAATCATAATCTAAAAAAATGATGTGATTGGCATATTTTTCCTTAAATACTCTGAGCGCAAAATACAAGAAATAAAATTGTTTACTATTTTGACATGATACAGCTACTAAACCCTAACTGCAATTAACTTTGCTAGTGCAAATAGTTTCTGTTGTATTTTTTGCTCTGAGTTGGTTGTTGTCATGTTTTCTACTTGTCCTACTGTGGCTGCACATTGAGAATCCTGTTTACTAGTGGCACAAAAGAACGAAAAGCAGCCAAATACTCCATAAAGCACTGGAGTAGAAATATCTTCTGGGTTGTATATTTTGATACTACTGCCCTAGAGCTTTATAAGCTATTTGAAAGCATATGTTATATAGTGAATCATCCCTAAAGATGGGAAATGTATTTATAAACATACCTTTGAATCATTACATATATAAATGTGAAGCACCTGAATTCCCATAATTTCTTGGTGGCAGTATTCAAGTTGATGATCACTGCAGGGTGGTTGGACATATTTGCTGCCTTATTTAAGAAGAAATGACAGTAAATAAAGGGTGAAATATTCAAGAGTTGCAGGCAGCATTGGTTCAGAAATGGGTTGCTGTTGCAGTTATGCTAAATTTGGCTGTTTAGAAAGCTATTAAGCTGAGGACTTTTATTGGATGGTTCAGATGTGAGTATTGAGCCTCCAAAATCAGGTTTGATTTATTAAGCTGAGCGGTAGCCTGTCTAAACAAAATCATTGTTATTAGCTGTGTACTGCATATCCAAACAAGCAGCTTCCAAAGTGATTTATGATCGTGGCTCAGTTGAATGAACAACAGTTAAAATTGGTGTAGTTTCAGTTTTGAACAGAAAAGCGAACAATTGTTAATAGAAAATGGAAAAAAATACTTCCAGTAAATATGCAGAGCAGGGAGGTAGGGTGGCAAACATGTCTTTGAACTTTCAGCACAGAATGATGTTATGATCAGGGGTGGGGTTCTATTGGTTCTCGCCTATTCATTAGAACCTGTTGTTAACTTTCTAAGCAGTTTGGAGAACTGGTTATTGGAAGAAATCTCCTTTTGTTTTTTTCCCACTTTACAGAACTAATCCTGTCAGGAAGGCAGGAAGGAAACATTCTGGTGCTGTTTCTGGTATAATCTTTATTGCCCTGCTTACATAAAAATGCCTCTCCATTAACCCTTATTACATTCTTGGGAGTATGCCCAGACTTCCGGGTTTTTTTTTCTTTGCTGGTATTTTCTTAAACAGCAAGGGTTGTTTTCAGCTTTTTACACTGCTGTTGGGAGGAAATACTCCCCTGTTGGAATTCTTTCAGCTAGGATGAGCAATTTGAAGAAATAATTGAATAATGAAGCAGAGCTGCCTGAAAGAAGCTTTTAATAACAAGGAACCAAGATGAGTGACATTCAGCAAGTCTTCTTGGCAAGCTAGAAAGATTGATATTAAAACATGAGTTTACAAACCCTTTCTGAGTTTTGGTCTAAAACTGGTTTTTGGTGAAGTTTTATTATGTGTTTGGTGATCCTGTGTTTATTGATGGTATAATTTTCCCCATTTCCTTCCCCATTGTTTGGAAGGAAAAAGGTTAATCTCTGTTCCTGAAAAGAAACTGGGTTGAGAAATCTGGCTAGTTCCTGTGTCTGTTAGTTGTGGTAATTGATTTAACAAACAACAGCTACTGTTGTGATTTAATTATTTGTATTGTGTTTGGATTTTTTTCCTGCCTCATGGTTTCTTTTTCTATCTGGGGAAGGGGTCTTCCTTCAATGCTTTAGTAGTTTTTGGCAATGCCTTTTTGGGGGTACTTCCAAGAGGTAGGATGCAAGCTTGGCACTGATGTTTTTACTGCTTTTCTGGGGGGCATGTGATCTTTCCTTAAATCTGGATGATTTCCTTAGGATATCTTGTGCTGTGAGTCAGACCAGCTGGTGTCTTTAAGTGGTGCAAATGGATCTAAGGATTGTTTCTCCTGGGTTTGCTCTTTCTGGAGATCTTAAATGACCTCTCTGCTAGTGGGTTTCACTTTATGAGCAAGATTTGGCTGCTGATAGTTATCATTGCATTTTAACTATTTTAATTCCTCAAGGTGGTCTGGCACCCTGCTTGCATAACTCCTAACTCCAGCTTGCAGGCATTTTTAATCTAATGATTGGTATTTAGGGCAGCTTTTTGCAAGCAAAGAAACTTTTTGTATTTTTGTACAGGTAATCCTTGATGTACAACAGTTCATTTAGTGACCATTCAAAATTACAATGGCACTGAAAAAAGTGACTTATGACTGTTTTTCACACTTACAACCATTGTAGTATTCCCATGGTCACGAGAGGCAAGGTGAGGAGAAGCACCCCTCAACGTGAGTGATGTCGAGTTGGCCATGCCCATCCAGTCATATGACCAACTAGCCACGCCCACCCAATCACATGCCCACCAAGCCATGGCCATAGAGCCAATTGTTTAAAAATTTGAATCCCATCCCTGGTTATGATCTAAACTGCTGATGGGACAGCAAAATATATAAATTTGGCATTGCAACAGTCTTGAAAAAAAATAATCTTTCAACTGTGGAGAAGCCTTTGATATCTTCAATACATTTCCTGGCATCAAACGATTTCTGATCTGCAAGTCTCCCATAGCAAAAATTCCAGTTGTCACTTCCTATCACAACCTGCTCATTCATTTTTAAAATGATTTCTTCTTAACTACAACCTCTCCCAATTTGCCTAATAATTACCATCTTGTATCATCAAAAATAATTTCTTGGAAATTATTTCCCTCCATTATGATTTCTGTTAAAGGACAGCGGCAAGCCTCTTTCATCATTAAGTTTTCTATATGCTAAATAAATAATTAATGTCTGAAAGTGTGCAGTGGTTTATAGTTTCATTATTCTCTTATTTCAGTGTAAACACTCCAGTCTTCTCTTCAATTAATCTGATATTCTGTGAAGCTGAAAAATTTTCCGCTTGGCTATAGATTTAGCATTCTGACTGTTTATGCTTTTTGGTGTTATAATGAGACTGTAAAATTGATAAAATAATCAGGTTACAGCAAAAATGTCCTTACCAGAGATACTCAATTGAGCAATCACTGCTCATTATATTAAGATCTTTTTATTAAAGTGAGTATAATGAATGAGTCTTTGAAAATGATGAGAAAGAGGAAAGTGTGTAATTCTTTATGTGATGCAAGTGTAACGCTCATTGATTGATTGTGTGAAAATGTAAAAAGTGCTGTTTTCAATCAAGCTTCACAAGTAAAGGATTAACCTTTCTCTGACAGTTTTGATTATGCAAGAACACCACACCACATGTTAATGGACTATATTGATTCATTTTCAAGAGTTATGCAAGAGCTAAACCTGGAAAGTGGCTTGCCTTCTCAAGAAAATGGAAAGTATATCACTTTTGATTCAGAATTGATCCATCTCTTTTATATCAAGATAAATGTTAATAAGCCATAATAATAAAAATATTTCAAGCCAGGTTGCTTAATAATAATATGTATTATTATAACAATGGGGCAGAATACACTGAATAAAAGTATAATTCTGCATTAAAAAATACAGCACACAATCTAGAAAAAATACGGAATTTTATATCTATCTTCTTAACCAGTAAGTTGACAGACTTCCACATTACCATCTGCTTCAATTTATGATGGCTTTCCTTTTGTATCTTACAACTAATCTCAGTTTCCTCCTTTCCAACCAAACCTACCCAATTTTAAATCAGAACTGAGTGCAGTGTTCTTAATGTAAATGTCAAATCTAACACTGCCATACTTTTGTCAGGCAGACAAAAACACCTGTTAACACCTAAGGTCCACTGAGCCATTTTCTCACTGACCAAGGTTTTTATGTCAGGTAGGGTTAGAGATGGAAAAATTGCTTCTCCTGTACAATTTATTGAACAATAATTGTTTTCCCAATTTGCCCTTGATTTAATTTGCCAATCCAATTAAAGTAAGTGTTTATTTAGCAAGTTATCATACTTCAAACCGACAATTATAGTGTCTGTGGTTTACAGTATGTATAAAACAAGGATTAAAATATCCACAATTAGATTAAAACTTATCTGAACCATATCGTCAAGCAATAGAACAGTGATCAAAGCATCCTCACATGAATGCATAAAAAGCATCAAAAAACAAAGTGGCAACAGGGTTAAACTTAAGACAAAAAAATTCTCTGAAACAGCATATTTGTTGACATTTTCCAGAAAAAGTGCTAGGAGGAAGCCAAATTGATCCCTTTTGAGAGGCTGTTTCAGAGTTAAAAAATGTTGTCAAAGTAAAAAAGGCTTCCAGATTAATGTACTTATGTGTCCCTGGATACCGTGTTTCTCCAACAATACGGCCTCCCCCAATAGGAAGTCCCAACATGGTTTATAGGCATAAAATCAAATTAAGCCCCTCTGCCCAAATTAAAGCCTATATTAAACATGCGAAATGGGAGGAATGGCAGGGGGGCCTGGCCATGAGGAAGTACTTTTGTTGCATACCCGGATATGGTGCTGCCTGCATTGCCTTTGGCGTTGGTGGGGTACTTCATATCGGGAGACCTTCTGCCACCGTTGCTTTCCTTTCTCCTCATGTTGCCACAGTGTTTAAAGCAACGCCACAGCGTTTGGTGCAGCCACAAGCAGCCAGCCAGGGCTCCTCCCTGCAACTGGAGCTCAGCGCAGACACTCGGCTTCAGGTGCCTTCAAAGGCAAAGCCAATTCTTTTAAAAACGATGCCCTACTACCGGTACAACAAAGACTTCCCTGCCCAAGAGGGCAGCCCAACCCCACATGGGGAGGCAAATCTCCCAGGGCCGCAGCACAGGATCGGCCCACCCCGGGAGAAGCGCCCAGCCACCATCCCTGCCTGGCACTGGGCAAAGCACAAAGAGCTTCGCCTGGGGCGCCCAGCACAGCTGACAGGTGGGTCCTCCTGCCCAGCGGAGCTCTCGCCAAGGCAGTGAGCACCTCCCCGCCGGACCCTCCACTCATCCTATCAGGGCCACACCAGAGCTGTGCGGGCTGGGCAGAGCTGGGAAAGCGAGCCATGGGTGCGTGCCTACCTGCCAACCAAAAGAGCTGAGCTGGCCTGAGCTTGGCTCCCTTCCCAAGTCCCTCCAGCCCGAACCTGAAGGGGCCACCAGGAGAGGCTGCCCAAGGCAGTGATAGCGTCCACCCTTCCTTGGACAGGGAGGCAAGGCGACAGCAGCACTGCTTCCCTGGCCGGTGGGTCTGGTGGAGAGAGCCCGAAGCTGCCCTTCCTTTTCACCCCTCGTCCAGCCTGTCCCTGTCCCCACGCATCTCCAAATGCGCCAGCAGCTCCAAACGCTGCAGCAGCATGGGCATTGGGCAGAGGCGCTCACTCGGCGGGGCTCAGCTCGGAGGAGGACGTGGCGCAGGCCATCACCTTGCCTCCCTGTCCATGGATGGGTGGGCACTATCACTGCCTCAGGCAGCCTCTCCTGGTGGCCCCTTCAGGTTCGGGTTGGAGGGACTTGGGAATGAAGCCAAGCTTGGTTCGGCCCTGCTCTTTTGCTTGGCAGGTGGGCGTGCACCTGCGGCTCGTTTCCTGGCTCTACCCAGCCTGCATGGCTCTGGTGCAGCCCTGGTGGGATGAGTGGAGGGTCTGGTGGGGAGGCGCTCGCTGCCTTGGTGAGAGCTCCACTGCTGGGCAGGAGGGCCTGCCTGTCAGCTGTGCTGGGCGCCACAGGCAAAGCTCTTTGTGCTTTGCCCAGCGCCAGGCAGGGATGGTGGCTGGGCACTTCTCCTGGGGTGGGCCGATCCTGTGCTGCGGCCCTGGGAGATTCACCTCCCCATGTGGGGTTGGGCTGCCTTCTCGGGCAGGGAAGTCTTCCGGTAATAGGGCATTGTCTTTAAAAGAATTGGCTTTGCCTTTGAAGGCGAATGGAAGGTGGCGACAGGAGCACCTGAAGCCAAGTATCTCTGCCGGGCTCCGTTTGCAGGGAGGCGCCCTGGCTGGCTGTGTGTGGCTGTGCCAAACACCGCAGCGTTGCTCTAAACACTGTGGCAGCACGGGGAGAAGGGAAAACAACGGTGACGGAAGGTTTCCCGATGCGAAGTGACCCACCAATACCGAGGTCAACATCCAAGCCATCGCCGCCCGCCTGCCCGAAGATGCAAGGAGGGGAATTAAGTCACCCCTGAAAAGACGGCCTAGCTGTTTTTTGGGGGGTCAAAAAAAAAATAAGGCTTGTCCTTATTTTGTAAGAAACACGGTAGTTTATTACAAACACTTAATTTTTAGAAAAAAATATTTATTATAAAACATAACTATTGTGTGCATAATATAAGTATTTAAACCTTTTTTCAAATTTTTCCTCAGATAAGTGTTAGCAGAAGTGGGATGAAATTTAATGGAAGCTTGAGTATACTGTAGATCAAGAGGGTCAAACTCATGGGGTGATGTTGTCGTCACGTGGTATGTCATGATTTTCCCCTCCCCTTTGCTATACCGGGGGTGGGGGTGGCCAGGGCATGACGCATCTGGCCCACAGGCCACAAATTTGACACCTTTGCTGTAGAACATTGAGAAGGCTACAAAATGCAGGTAGTCCTCCACTTCCAACAGTTCATTTAGTGACCTTTTCAAGTTACAATGGCACTGAAAAAAGTGACCATTTTATGACCATTTTTCACACTCATGAGTGTTGTAGCATCCCCATGGTCATGTGATCAAAATGTAGACGCTTGACAGCCAATTCATATTTATGATAGTTGCACTGTCCCAGGGTCATATCATCCTATTTTATGACTTTAGGACAATCACATTCAATGGGGAAGACAGATTACTTAACAACCTTGTTGCTAACTGAATAACTGCAGTGATTCATTTAATAATTGTAGCAAGAAAGGTTGTAAAATGGAGCACTTAACAAATATCCCACTTAGCAACAGAAATTTTGGACTCAATTATAGTCATAAATTGACTACTTGTAATTCCAAGATGATGTCTTCTGAAACTTTTCTGGACTTCATGGTGCTCCCTGGATATTGTCATAAAATACGGTTGCTGCTTTAATCTCTGCTAATTTCCTCAGGGATTATACTGATTAGTACTTGAATGGGAGGGACATAAACCTTCTAGATCACCATCAGGGGCAACTGATATTCTACTTGGTCAGTGCCTTCATATCTGCATTCAGTTGGTATGAAAGCACTGGAAGAAGATGGGGTTAAAGATGGCTGGAGGAATAGGATCCCATTTCATACACCAATCTTCTGAGCCAGAGGTATACTTTGAAGGTTGCTGTATCTCCTAACTATACTTTAGGCACAGGCAACTGGAATATCAGATGCTCTTTCAATTCATTGCAGGCCCTAGCTTAGTTATGAGGAATGTAACCATCCTAGTTAATTATTGGATTTGGTGAAACTGTGCCGATGATGCTCAAAATCATCCATGCGACCTTTCAATTGGATGTTTGTGAGTGCTTCATAGCTGGCATTAGGTTCAACAAAACCCCCACATTTATTATAGTTTTCTCAATTCCTATAGACATATTTCATAACAATTCATGGCACTAATACATTTGATTATCATTAAAGTACTACACACTTTATTTTTATTGTTTTTGTTACAGCATGCAAACATTGCCCCCCTCCCCCTTATCACATCCCCAAAAAAATGGAGAGCAAGATTGTGTTTGTTTATGTGAATCTCAAAGAGAAATTGAAATAAAATTGTACATATGTATTATGATGGTACTGTGAGGAGGATGGTATTTTAACTTTGATGAACCCTTTCATGTAAATGTATGGACTAGAGGTGCTATTCAGCAGGTTCTGACCAGTTCTGGAGAACCCATAGCAAAAGTATTGAGTAGTTTGGAGAACCAGCAAATACCACCTCTGACTGGTCCTGCCCCCATCTATTCTCTGCCTCCTGAGTCCCAGCTGATTGGCTGGATCTTCTTTTGTTGCCCTGCACAGGAGAACAAAGCTGGAAAGCAGGTTGGTGGGGTGGGAAGGGAATGGGATTTTGTAGTATCCTTCCCCTGCAATGCCCACTAAGCCATGCTATGCCCACCATGCCATGCCCACAGAACTGGTAATAAAAAAATTTGAATCCCACCACTGATATATACATACACACAGACACAGACACAGACACACACACACACACACACACACATATACATACACATACTGTGTATATATAGTACTAGTTCGATACCAAAGCTTTGCTACGAAACTATGTGGTCGGGCTTAGTTTTTGGGGAGGAAAATAAGGGGGGGGGGAATTCTGACTCTGCCTACCAGCATCCATCGGCTAGCGTCCTGTCAGTGTGTTTGGAAAGTGAAACAATATTTGCTGTGTGAGCAAGGAGGCAACAAGGAGCCTGGGCATGGCTTAATTCAACTGCTCTGTACTAAAGCTGCTGGGTTGTCCTGCACAGGAGAACGGTGCTGGAAAGCTGGTTAGTGGGGTAGGGAGGGAATGAGATTTTGCAGGAACCTTCCCCCCAGGAGTGGGGTGGGAATGGAGATTTTGCAGTATCCTTCCCCTGCCATGCCCACCAAGCCACGCCCACCAAGCCACACCATGCCCACCAAGCCACACCTACAGAACCAGTAGTAAAATAATTTGAACCCCACCACCATTTGTTTCTGTACATTTAAATTTAGCTCAGTGCGCTAATCTTGCAGGGAAGCTGGATCAAAATCTATGGTGTTTTACTTGGAGACATTTGAAACTCAATTTCCCTTAATGTTTTGTTTACCTTCAAGAATGGTTCAATATTAATTTATTACTGACATTTGCAGTATTACGTTCACTTTACCTTCTGGAGTTTCTTATCTGTATATTGTCCTATATGGAGGATATTGATCACTTCCTAGCCTCCAATTATGATTACAGCTTGGGATTGTATTATGCTTTGGTCATAACCATCTCCAATGGCAGAATGCAATATTTTACTGAAATGTTGAGACTTGTGTTTCCCAATAAGAACATATAGTAAGTTAGGTTTGGCATCTTTTTATTTATACTTCAATTTTACCAATGAGCAGCTTTTAAAAAAATCTTCATGGACAAATGGAAATATGTAAGATTTTTGCGCTCTAAAACAATCCCCCTACTACCCTCAGGAAATGTCTTCTCTTATTTAATCAAATGTTACTTACCTAAGATTGGAGCTGCTACAAGATTTAAGAAGTCCTCTTGGGTTGGGGATTATGTGTCTCCTCTAAGTACCTCACTATTTTTCTGCTACATCCAGCTGGTTTCCTAGCTTGATCTGTCTCAAAGACTTGACTCATACCTTCCAGGAGCATTAAGAAAGTTCATCCCACTTCAGATTAGATTTCTGTACTGGAGCTTTTAAAAAGTAGAACAATTTATTTCATCATTCTTTAACTAATCTGGCAGTAAATGGAAAAGAGATGAAGTAATAAAATCAAATAGCTAATTTAAAAAACACATCATTTCTTTGGAAAATATTAAATAAAACAAGGCTAGCAAATGTCTGATCTAATAATTTACCATCAATCTCTTCTTGGGAAATTAGCCAAACAATAGTCATTTATTGTAGTAGCTTATTTTCAAACGATTCTTGTCTAGGACTAAAAAGTTCCACCATTCTGATCAGGCCACGAACACAGACAATGTCATTTATTATTGTTCCTCTGTTGTTTCCATTCTTCTTCTTTTTTTTTTTTTTCAAAATTGAAGTTTCTTAACCTGCTTGGCAGGAGGAGGACCCACTGTTAGAGTTTGACAACTTGGACATCCTACTGTTTTTCATTGGTCACAGAGGAATTTTCAGCTTTTCTGCTGGATCTTAGAGCAAATCTGATAGACAATTGAGAAAGTGAAAGCAGTTATAATGATGGTAAATTATTAGATCAGATAAATGAATTTATTATTTGAAAATTAAACTTTTTAATGGCCATTGAAAATGAGAAGCACACATGAAATGGATGATGGGTTATGATAAAAGAGAGAAGAGAACATAAAAGTGAGACTTTTTGACAGTAGCTTCTGTCCCCTATGTGTTTCAAAACTGCAAATCACCTGGAAATTTCCTTATGGTTTTACTTCCATATTTGTAAAATTACTAGCAACCTGAAAAATATACCTCATGGGTCTGCTAATTGTGAATATTTTCATTTTTTCATTAAATCTATTTTACAAGCTGTTAAAAGACAGAAACTCGTAAAATGTGTGATCCCTTGCTTTTAGTAGTTAAAGTTAGTTTATATTTCAGAGTTTTTCTTAACTTTGCACTTAACAGAGATACGTTGTGTCTTTGCCAATAATGTTTTGATTCATTTGATATATTTCTGTTCAATGTTGTTGGATGTAGCAAGTGTGCAAGAACTCAGAAATAATTTTTAAAACTCCAATAAAAGAGAATATATTAAGCTGCTGAATGAGAAATATTGTGGTTTCTAAATATGATAAAGAAATAAAGAAATCTGTAGCTCAGATTTGAACTGTCAAGTCCTTGGTGCTCTCTGAGCTTGTTTTGTTGCTTGCAGATGTTTAATTACACAACTGGGTAATATCATATGAGCCAAGTGAGTGTGGGGCTTGCTGCCTGTTTATATGTAACTCACATAAAAATAAACTATATTTACACATAATAAAAAAGAGACAACTAAAAAAGCTAAGAAGGAAACAAACAAATAAAAAAAGCCCAACAGAACAGGTCCTCTCCAGCATCCAACAAGATAAGTAGGAATTAACACCATGCAAACAATCAAAGAGAAAACAATACCCTATCAAGGAAATATCAAATAGAAAACCTCATTCCTGCCAACACTGGGTGGACAAATTTCTTTATATATATAGGGTACAAACCCCACACTCTCCAGCACTGTTGATGTTACTTAGTTGGGCAATTTATTTAATTATATTTCAAATTTATATAGATACCTATTTCACAAAACTAGCAGCTTATTACAAAATTATAAAGCAATAATTCACAAATAACAATGATTATCATTACTATTAAAATATTTAAAACTATAACATGCAATTAAAAAGATAATGAGCTTAACAACAACAACAACAATATTAATAACAGAGCCATCTCACTAGTTCACCAGTTTTTTGGGGTTCCCAGCATGATAGTACAACTAAATCTTGAGGGACCTTTCTAAAGCCAGGAGTAAAGGTCTAACCAAAGAAGGTGGATATTCCACAATGTGGGTGCCATAGCTGAGAAGGCCCACAACCAGCATGTCTTCTCACCAATATCTGGTTGGACAGGAAGATGCAATTGGGGAAAGGCAGTCCCTCAAATAACCTGGTCCCACATAGAGCTTTAAAGGTCAAAACCAACACTTTGGATTAGACCTGGAAATAAACAGGTAAGCAATACAATTTGAAAAATAGATGTGTACTGTGTGTTCTACAAGGGGCACACATAACTGCCAATGCCACTGCATTTTGCACCAACTCAAGTTTTTGGATACTCTTCAAGGGCAGCTTGCTGTAGAATCCAATGAAAAAGCTGCAGGCAAACATATCCTGTTTGATTTCCACCAAACAATCTACCCCACTTTCAGTTCTCAAAAAAGAATCAATTGACTGTTTGGAAGAATCTAGTTTATGATGCTTTTTCACAGGACCAATGCATCTTGGTTTGCTTCAGATACATTCTGAGCCAGTATTTTTCATCTTGGATCAGGGAACAACTCTCTTGTTGAAAAGGAAGCCATTACTCAGTACTTGAACTGGAATGTTTCCTATTCCTCAGTGTGGAAAAATTCTTTTTTCTGTGGGGTCCTTAGTGCTTTGTGAGTTTGTTTTCTTGCAGATGTTCCAACAGCAAATTAAGTAACATTATCAGTGCTAGTAAGGAATCATGATTTGTTCTCATTTGTGGCCTGCTTTTTCAGTGTTGGTTGGAGTGGAGTCGGTAGTTCTTTGAGTGGGCAGTTGTTTAAGGCCCGGTCCCACTGGCCGATGGATGCAAAACGTATGCATAAAGGACACAGCAGATGAGCAAAATTTCGGAGGGAGCTCCATCCGTTGTCATCTACTCCAAAAAGTGGTGAAAATTTGCATAAACAGAACGGAAAAGAACAAAAAAGAACGGAAAAGAACGGATGTGGGTAATATGTAGCTGGGATGTTAAACGGATGTTCATAGGAAGCCTAACAGATGACAGTGGATGGAAGCTGATGACACATCCGAAGGGGTTCTGGGGGAGAATTTCGAAGCAGATGCATAGCAGAAGGGGCGGATGCATAGTAGATGAAGCGGATGCATCACGGGCACCTATAGGAAACAAAGGGGATGCCGCACAGATGTATATTGGATGCAAAGCGTTCACTGCGCATGCGGGGAGTATGAATTGCATCAGCTCCATGGATATAAAAGGATGCAGCACGCATGCAGTCAGCATACAGGGGAAAGACATGCTGTCACATACATCTAGCAGGAACACCATGGTTTGTCAGTCAGGCAAGAAGAGGAAGCCCGTGCCTCCTCATTCCAGCCATGGCAAGAAGGACAGAACCAGCATCCCATCCCATGGCACTGACTCTGAAGTGCTGCTGCTGTGGTGGACCAGCCCCAAGGCCCTCAAAGCCCTGCTGCTGAAGGCCCTGCTGCTGAAGCCCCTGAACGCCCTGCTGCTGAAGCCCCTGAACGCCCTGCTGCTCAAGCCCCTGAAGGCCCTGCTGAAGCTCCTGCCAGAGGGAGGAAGAGGCAAGGGAAGCAGAAGGGAGAGAGGAAACAGTACACCATTTCCGAGGAGCATGAGGCGCTGGAATGGCTGAGGGAGAACGAGTACCTCTGGAGAAAGGGCCACAGACTCTATCATGACACCAAGAAGAAGCAGGCAGCTTGGAGAGACAAGGCAGAGAGCCTGGGGTACACTCCAGAAGTAATCCTGGGATGGTGGAATCACATGCACACCTGGTATGGCAAGCTACACCTCAAGAAATCCGGGCAGGCCCCTGTCAAGCTCACTGACCGGGAGATGTACGTCATGGCCAAGTGCAGTTTCCTGGAGGGTGAGATCCACCACTGAGGAGCAGCCCCTCTGAGACCCCTCTCCCTCAGACAGCCCACAGACAGCTAGTCCTCTTCCAGCCAGGAGCCAGCTACCATGTCCAGGCAGGTGTCTTCAGAGGGCCCTACAGCAGAGACCCCCCTTGACAGCGGCACTCCCCTTGCTGGCGGACTTGGAGGATCCCGTGGAGGATGACACCCTGCTGTCACAAATGGAGGAAGAAGCAGCAGCCACCAGAGGCCAACCCACCCCACCCCCGCCCCCAGCTCCAGAGGTGATAGGCAGAGAGGCAGACTGGAGGGCCAGGACCACAGTGTGCTGTTGGAGATCAGGGACACAATGAAGACCAGCACAGTACTTCTCTCTCAGCTGGTCCACTTGGACAGAGGATCCTCGGGCCGCCACATCTTCATCACCTATGTGAGCCAGACCCTCAGGGACCTGCCCGAGGCCCAGTACCAGGTGATGAAGGAGAAGATCATAGCACTTCTGCACAACCCTCAAGGCCCAGCTGAAGCTGCTCCTACCCAGTCCAGGTCTGCTTCTCCACCCCAGGTGATGTCAGAGCCCTTCCACGGCTTTCAACAGCTCCTCACCTACCAAGGCTATGACTACCAGGACTTCCCACAGCAGAAGCAGAACTTCCCAGTCCAGGCCCAGGTTCATCGCACGCCACAGACACCACTCCTCACCCAGCTGCAGACCAGACAGCCCCACTATACTCCTCCTTCCTCTACCCCACAGCCAAGCCCGTCAATGGACAATCTGTCATCAGTATTGGGCCTGACATCTCAAGTCCTTGATGAAGGGCCTCTCAACCTCATGGGACTGAGTCAGCTCTCGGATAGCTTCCTGAACACACCACCACATGTTGTACCCTTGGGGCCAAGCACCCCAATGGCGCCTCAGACCAGCACTCAAGCCACAGCCACCTCCCCGGTCCCTACCTGCTTAACAGCTGAGACCATGGACATGACTCAGAGTGACTAAGAATAGTGCCAGAGACTGAGTTGTTCACTTTATCTTTGCTTAAGACACTTTACTTGGTTCATTTTGCTTTTTTAATAAAGTCATAAAGTTTACCTAAGAAAGTTAATAAAGCTTATCTTTGCTTAACACACTTAATACAGTTTACTTGGTTCATTTTGCTTATTTAATAAAGTCATAAAGTTAAGAAAGTTAATAAAGGTTATCTTTGCTTAAGAAACTTAAGACACTTTACTTGGTTCATTTTGCTTATTTAATAAAGTCATAAAGTTTACCTAAGAAAGTTAATAAAGGTTATCTTTGCTTAAGACACTTGTTTCATTTTTTTTACTTTATAAAGTGTTGGTGAAAACTTTGAAAAAATGGTTAAGCCTTTGCATGCTTGTGGGATAGATAAGCATGGTCCACCATCCCAGCAATCCAGATGATTTTCTCCCCCTTTTCATAGAAAATATTGGTTGTCCACTAGGTGTCCTTCTACATACTCTAGACATACTCCAGACATCCTAAATATCCGAGATACATCCCAGATACAAACGTTTTGTCCATTTTAATCCTTTATATACGAGATGCATACGCTTACATCCTTTCTATTTCCGTGCTACTAACGCTGTGTAGACGTTCCGTGTACCTTTTGTTTCCTCCCTCTTTCCGTTTTCAGCTGCAGCGGATGTGAATTGAGGGGATGGCCAGAGGATGCAGAGAGGATACAGTGGACGTTTAACGGATGATAATGGACATAGAACGTTTGTTTCCTGTATATGTCACGGATGTACATCGTACACGGCGGAAAGTTCATCCGTTCACAAAGTTTTGTGCAGCTCAAAACTTCTTGAGCGGATGAAATTGCAGTGGGTGGATGCTCGACAGATAGAGAGTATGAAACACGAATGCAATGAGTACACAACGGATGCATAGCGTTTTCCAACGGATGGCAAGCTTTTTTTAACATTTTACATCCTCTTTGCATTCATAAGTGCAGTGGGGCCGGGCCTTATTAGCTTGTTTGTCTGAGTTGGTGAGTTTCTCGATTGGGGCATTGTTTGTTCTTGATTGTTATTCAACTATTAATCTCTACTTATCAGGGTGTTGATTGCTGATGAGGAGGTGTTTAGGTCTTTTTATTTCCTTTTTGGCTTCTTGATTGTCTCCTTTGAGTGGTATGTAGAGGTTGGATTCCCACCCCCCCAGGTATATAATGAGGAAATTCAAGCTTATGACGGCTCATATCAATTTCAGTATGGGCTTTTTTCTCATGTATCTATCATTCGCTTCCCTCGTATCCTATACAGTATTTGTCTGATCTTTGTGAGGTCCTACTGTTATCACTCTGTCTTGCTCTTGTGCCAACCCTGGCACTTTAGATGAGGTATTTGGCAGTGATTCAGTCTTTGCTTTATGTCTGCTATGTATTTTTGCTTTCACCAAGAAATAAGTGTTCCTGAACAGTTGCTCTGCTGGACAAATTGTGCTCCCAGACTTGCTGCTAACATTGCATATCTTTTGGTTGTCTGGGTTGTAAGTGAGCCCTTGGAGCATATCCAATGCATCTTAGATTTGCTTGAGCTTTTTTTCCCCTTAGAAACTTATCTTCTTAGGACATTATATGGATACATTAGTTGAAGTTTGTAAAATAAACTGAATGGAATAATGCAAGCATTCACTGTCGTGATTGCATAATATGCTATTAATTCTCACTTTATTCTACAAAGCTTCATGTGAAACACTATTATTTCAAATTAATACATTTCAAAAGAATTGTATTACATTCGGTGTGCTGTAAAGTAGTCTGTGCCAGGGACTGTGGGATCTCCTTTGTTTTTTCCTGTTATACTGAATTGCTGTTAATTGCTATATTTGCAATTTAAATTCTTATGGATTTTTTTAAAAAGGGGGGGACCTGTACAGGTTTTGTGTAGAAAACCTATCTATTGCAGAAACTGACATCTACTGAAGATTTTTTTCCCATGGTAAAGAAAGTTTCATGAGTCTATTTTATAAAAAGTGATAGTAAGTGCAGCTTCGCAGTGGGTCACCATTTTGCAGAGCAGCCAAGTTTCAACCTGAATGGGCATTTTAATGGCTGTACAGCTGTGACTGAAGATGCAACCACTCCCTTGTGGTCTCTCCTGTTTCACCCTTGTCCCTGTCATTGCCCTTCTCTCTCTAACTTGATCAAACGGTTCTTGCCAAACCACAGAGGCAGAAGCAAAGGTGGCTGCCATTTCTGTCGTCCTTTTGAGGAGATCAGTGAGATAAAGCGGTGACTCTCCAGGTTGTAACATAACAATGAAAAGGTGACTTTTTTTTGCACAGGGTAGGACAACATAAGTGTTTGTAGCTATAAATGCATGGTGTTCTATCTGTTAATTGACTTCAGTTGGGAAATAAAATGTATATGAAATATTACCCATCTCTATTTTTCTTACTCTAACAGTTATGAAAATCAAACAATTTCCCATCTTGATGCGTAACAGGGAGTCATCATGAAGAAGATGCCTGATTTTATTTCTGTATGCCTCAATTTCTTAGTTATTCAACTATGGGTGGAAAATCCTATTGAAATCATGCTGCCCACCAGCAGTTCATAAGAATATATGGAACCAGATAACTAGTCTCCTTGGAGTATAAAGGTTCAGTGAGATGTATGTTCAGTTTATTAGGCTTGTAGCATCTTTCTAGTTTAAAGCATATAGAATTGCACAGACAAATGTATGAAACTTGGAAAGCCTGCATTTTGACAAGCTACTGCTTGTTCTTCCTTTCCAATCAGTATTTCACTTTTACAGCTGAAGTTTCATTTGCCTTTGTAGCCAGAAGGAAGAGGAATAGCTTGGTGAGGATTTCACTACCTATTGATTACTGCTGTCAAGCAACATTGTAGATGCCTCCATCCTGTCATTCACTAGATATTTAGTGTAAAGAATATAAGCTAGGCTTTTGACGGCTAGTAACGAGTGGGAGAAAGAAAAAGATTGTGGATGTGCGTAGAATCAGGCATTAGAGTTTTTGTGTCCGTTTGTTTTCTTCTTCTGGTAATACTACATGGGGGAATTGGGTAGATAGATGGATAGATAATCATCAGTCTTGCTTTTTGGCTCCTGGACCAGGTTCCAAAAAGAAAATGGTGAAAAAGTGTGCTCAGAGGAACTTCTGCCTTTAATGTTATCTTAAGTCTCAGCTCTGGCAGAAATAAAACTGTAATGCCAGTTTTGGCAATAAAAGATATTTGAAAAGAAGAAATGGCAAAATTAAGTAGTTTGGAGAGATACTATGTTAGAAGGAAAATGTGAAAGAGAGATAGAGGGTGTTAACAGGAATATGATTCAGAAAGTATCTCCCAAGATTGTCCTATATGGAGTAACCTATCAAACGCCCACTTCTATGTGGCTATTGTTTATGTAAGGGAACAGATCTTACCTGGAACAGATTAATGGAAGACTTGAAATCCAGAGTTGTTCCTGATCAGGCAACCTTAGCATAGACATTTTTAGAAGATTAGATCCTGTTCTGGAATCCAGCCTTTCATACAGGTAGCCCTCAACTTACAACTGTTCATTTAGTGACCATTTAAAGTTACAAAAGCACTGAAAAAAGTAACATGTGACTGTTTTTCACGCTTGTGACTATTATAGCATCCCGATGGTCACATGATCAAAATTCAGATGGTTCATATTTTTGATATTTGCCGTGTCCTGAGGTCATGTGATCTTTTGCGACCTTCTGGCAAGCAAACAGGGAAGCCCGATTCACTTACCAGCCTTGTTATTAACTTAACAACTGCAGTGATTCACTTAACAACTGTGGCAAGAAAGGCCGTAAAATGGGGCAAAACTCACTGTCTTTCTTCGGAATAGAAAATTTGATCTCAACTGTAGTTGTAAGTTGATTTAAAAAACACATCTAAAAAGTGAGCTTCCCTTGGCCCCAAATTACTCACCTTTGAGTTGTCTCTTCTGAAGTGAATTCACCAGCGATGACTTTATTATGCCCAGGAAAAGTTTCTTTTAAGTTTTAGACCTCTGAGGCTGATGAAATCTTGGAGTGATGATCTGAGACAGAAGTATGTACTTCAAGGGTACAGCTGTTTTCTGTAGCTGTTAATCAGATAAGTGGACAGGTATACAGCCAGACAGTATAGTGCCATGTTCATCTCTCTTACTATCTAGCTACCTACTACCTCTCCCTCTCCTCCTCTCCACCACCCCACTATTTTTTTTCAGGTTAGCCATCTTTTCAAAAAGCTTGTGAGCAATCCAAACAAGTATAAGTGAAACTATCATTTTAAAGCCCAACAAGCATATTTATTTCTTGGATCCTACTCCAGAAGAAAGGGTAAAGAAAGGGTAAGCAGAATTCTGGGGTCATAAGTCACCCAAAATAATTCAGCAAATGTTGCCTGTTCAATGTTGTATTCCTGGGGCTAGTTGCAACAATGGTTATTGGATCCCTCTGCAAGCTTTTCCAGCAAGCTTCAGCCTACTCATCCATGAGATCTGTTGAGACTAAAGAGTGTTGAAGTGACATTGTCTTTGACCTCTGTCTCTTTCTGGGCTAAGTCCCTGGAGTGCCTTTGAAGGGAGAGGGGTCACATTGCACTGGTCTTTGTCCTAAGAAATGTCAGGCATCACATTTTCTGGCTGGCTGGCTAGCATCAGGCATCCGGCTTTCAAAGTGATTTATTGAGGGAAAATGAGGCAGAGGAGTTTACCTCTTTCTCTCTTTCACCAAGTAAAAACCATTGTAGATCCCTTCCTGTTTGCCAGAAAACTATTTAGTAATTCTAACCATACCCTTTATTTGCTTCACCTTGCCAGGTGCTAACTGTTCAGCAAAAGGCCAACTCTGACACACCTCCATTTTCCCATCAATGTGAAGAGTTGAATTCCAAGTTCGATATAAGCAAATAGCTTATAGCAAATAGCTCATGATAGTGTAGAGAACATTTATTACTACTGTTATACCCCATTTCCTTTTTTTTTCCTTTGCCTGTTGGGCTTTAGAAACCATGTAAAAAGGCATCAGTAAGACATATAGTTTTAATTCAAGGGATTTACAAGTGAGCTTTACATATCCTGTTTACATTACTGTTTCCTGACAGCTAGAACAATTAATCAGTGGAACAACTTACCTCCAGAAGTTGTGAATGCTCCAACACTGGGAATTTTCAAAAAGATATTGGATAACCATTTGTCTGAAGTGGTATAGGGCTTCCTGCCTAAGCAGGGGGTTGGACTAGAAGACCTCCAAGCCCCCTTCCAACTCTGTTATTCTTTTCTGTCCTAACTAGGGTATAGTTTTGTTTAAAAGTAAGTTTTATTTTACAAAGCAATTTTATGAAATAGGTGATTATTTCAAATCCAGGATATGTTTACAGAAAATAGGTCTTCCAAGGACTTGGTTCAGGCTTGAAATTCCTCTTTAAAGAGAAGAGTTTTCTGCTTTTCGTTCTGGTCTTGTTTACTGAGTAGGTGGTTGGATCCACCCAGAGCTCTCTGGATCTAGTTCATTTACTTTAATGTTTCACAACACCCTCTTTTATCTTTCTGGTCTTCAATACTCCCTTGTTTTCTCGTCCCTTCCCAATCTTTAAAGTTTGGCAGGTTCATAAGTAAGAAATTACGATATCACCAAAATGAGGATTAAGGTTAATGGTAATGCATCCATAGTAAGCTATTGGGGATACAGTTAGATTTTCTGCTGACAAGAGAGCCATGTTAGATACCTACTGATGGGCATCACAGCAAGACTTGGGAGTACTTGTAAATTCTATTCCTATGTCACATCTGAGTGAGCCAAGCTAACTTAATCGTGTGACTGTATCATGGACTAAATTTAACATTCTGAGATTGGTTAGTTGGATGAAATGACTTCTTTTGGTGTTTCTATAACACACTATCTTCATTGCTGGTCCAGTTAAACATTTGTGGAAATAAAGTATTAGAGTCTATTAGAATCTTCTTTGACCTTGAGTCCAGCAGAACAACACCCTGCATTCCCATACCCTGATAAATAACAACACCCCCACACCCCGATAAATAACAGACAGGAAGAATTAGAAATTCTAACAAGGGAAGACCTTGTAGATATTAAGTAAATCTGGGGAAATTATAAATGGAACATAAAGGTGAAGAATACTTATTTATTCAAAAGAAATAACCTAAATAATGGCCACTCTCCGGGATAGTTTAGAGCAGGGGTCACCAATCTTTTGGACCTCAGGGACCAACAATCTCATAATTTTAAATCACACAGACTACTAATATGAATTTTGACTGACAGTGGCTTGCTGACATTGGTGGGAAAGTCGG
The DNA here is from genome assembly GCA_015471245.1 of Laticauda colubrina. NCBI lineage: Eukaryota > Metazoa > Chordata > Lepidosauria > Squamata > Elapidae > Laticauda > Laticauda colubrina. The sequence continues at coordinate 9,968,134 of BLBF01000054.1, read as the reverse complement.
TCCCATATTCCACAGCTGCAGTAGTCACAGGACTGGCCCTTTGGTCATCCTGGAGCAGCTCCTCCAGTCCATGGCAGGCCGGTGCACCCGGATGAAGGAGCAGCTGCTCCGGGATGACCAAAGTGCCAGTCCTGTGACTATTGCAGGTCTGGAACATGGGACTGACTTTCCCACCAATGTCAGCAAGTCACCCCGGGGCAGATTTCCCTCCCCTGCTGTTGGTCTTCCCTTCTAGTTCCAGCTCTCATGGCTCTACTCAAGGCAAGGTTTGTGCTCGACTGAAGGATGGGTACCAGCAGGTGGGTGGGCCATGTGGGCAGCCCTCCCATACAACCTGGATTAATTGCTTTGGGGTATGTGTGCTTTGGGGGGGACATTTCTCTGTGGACCACCAAAATTTTATTACAAACCACCAGTGGTCCCCAGCCCATCAGTTTGCAAACACTGGTTTAGAGGATTTCTGTAGTTATCAAGACTTGGATTAGATGACATATGAAGTGAATCCAACTTGTATTTTAAGGATTTGTAGTAAATGGGGAAAAAAGTATTTTTTTTAATAAGTAGGATATCTAGAAGTGGTATTATGCACAGTGTGTTCAGAATGTTTTTAATTTTGGAAAGGAAGATAAAACTGAAGACTATCTCATGTAGCAATCTTCATTCATATAAACACTGGGCTCATCATATTTGATGAAATTTTGAAAAGACTGACATCAAAATTACAATATCTCTGACTCAGTTCTTTTCTGTGTAGAAGTGCACCAAGAGGCTCTAAGGATGAACATTCATCTGAGGAAGAAACGTCTTCCTGGAGTGGTTTTGTGATTATCTGGATTGAAGGTTCTCTTCACAGAGAGGCTTCATAGCTACTATCTTGGCAACAGATACAATTATGGTTTACCGTACAATTAGCCAGATGTTTAGACTGGATTTGGCATTTTTTAGCCTTCCCAAGGACCTGGGTTAGGGAGATATTAATGTTTGATGATGTTAAGAGGTATCGTCGCAGGATGTAAGCTGTTCTGAGTAAAGCTGCCTTTTGCAACTGACTGATGGTGAATACCGATTATTATTGTTATTATTAGCAATAGGAGCAGTTGCTCTGGTTAAATGATAACAGTTGGGCTTCCCTCAGCATGTGCATTTGATGTTGGGGAGCAAGGGAAAGGAAACGACAAAAAGTGCATTGTGAAACTGCCACAGAAATTCAGCCCTTTCTCTTCAGACATTGTCATGTTGCATGCATGTGAAGGACAGAGTTTGTGTGCTGACCTCATGACATCTTTGTCATTTGGACAAAATCTTGGCTGGTTGCCACTAAACAGCCCACATTTATCATGGCTGGCCATTGTAAGAATGTTGAAATGTCAAGAACATAAATTATCTGGCTTTGCTTTCACTCTTGTTTCCTTTTTCCTTTCTGTGATCTGCATTTTTATACTGTAAGCCTCAAGACAGGTGATGTCTGAGAGGCATTCAGTATTATGGGTGAAGTATAAATATTTTAAATAAAATAATAAAAAATGTGCTTCAGACTGTAGCTAAGCAAATGCCCATATGACTTTTTTTATTGGTCTCATGAACAGCTTATTTCTAGCTTGCCACTTCAGTATTATATTTGACTGTTTCTTTACAGAAGGTTGGTTTTATTACTTCCTAATAAAATGGAATATTGTAGAATATTGTTGAATGAGTGTGAAATACTGTTGGGTTTGTCACTTGATTTATTTCTGAAGACCATGAAGGATGTTACTGATGGTAATTTCAGAAAAGGCTTAGGAATATTAATTCCCCTATCATCTTGAAGTTAGTTAGGCATGACATCATATGATTTGTGACTTCTTGCCAGCTTTCCCATTGACTTTGCTTGAGGCAGCTGGCAGTGAAGGTTGGAACTGGCAATTAAGTGACTATTGTATGCTGCAACGTCACATTTTTGTCTCAGTTGCCAAGGACCTGGATTGCAATCATATGATTTCAGGAGCACTGCAATGATCAGAACCTTGAGAAGCAACCATAAGTCTCCTTGTACAGTGCCATTGTAACTTCGAATGGTTGCTAAATGAGTGGTTGCTGAATGAGGACCCTCTGTATACTGTATATAGAATGGTGTTGTTGGTCCATAAGAGAGACAGCAGATTGATTCTTAGAATCAGGTTAGGTGTTCCAGTTTATTTGAATAACCTACTGCTTTTATTATTTTGTAAAGTTAAGACATCATCACACATGTCAAATGAATTAGAGCTTGTTCAGGTTTGGATAATGTAGCTGTAGCATTGCACATCAGATATAGTCAGCATTGCGAATAGGAGAAGAGCAAGAACAGTTTTCTCATGTTTGCTTTTTGTCTCCTTGTCTTCCTCTTTTTCCTCTTTGCATTATTACACCATTTTGAATACAGAAACCACACTCTAGAATTGGATGCACACTTTGCACAGGCGCAGAGGCATTTGCGCAGGCACAAAAGCATTCTAATTCACCTCCTGCAAGCCTGTAGGATCCCAGTCACTTCAGCAGCTGCCGCGGGGCATTATTCTGTGCTGCGCTTCAAATTTAGCGGATAAAGGTGAGCATGGGAGCCCAGGCGGATGGGCAGGCCCAACAACAGAGCCAGCAAAGTAGTGGAGAGAACTGGTTCGGTCTCTGCTGCTCATTGCTCCTACTAGCTCTCCAGAACCGGCAGAACCGGTCGAATACCACCACTGATGTGGTCAGGACAGTTTTAAAAGTTTAAGCCATGAAATGGATGCCTTAAGCAACTGCGAGGCTTAAGTTACCATTTTACATTCCTATTCTATTCTATTCTATTCTATTCTATTCTATTCTATTCTATTCTATTCTATTCTATTCTATTCTA
>BLBF01000054.1:9926614-9948472 GCA_015471245.1 Laticauda colubrina | reverse complement strand
GCTATCTTAACCCATCCCAAAGGTATCCCTGCCCATCCCACAGCTATTACCCATGCCACAGGTATCCCTGCCCATCCCACTGCTATCCTTACCCATCCCACAAGCATGCAAAGGCTTAAACCATTTCTAAAAGTTTTCACCAAGACTTTATTTACAAAAATAAATGAAGCAAGTGTGTGAAGCAAAGATAATCTTTATTAATAACAAGCTGTAAAAGAAAAATGACCCAAGTCAAGTGTCCAAATAAAGTCTACAGGTAGCCACCCAGTCTCTGGCACTCTTCTCTGTCACTCAGAGGTATGCCCAGTCTCAGGGGTGAAGGGTCCAGGTGCTGTGGAGGTGGCTGCTGCTGGACTGCTGGTCTAAAACACCACTGGGGTGCCTGGCCCCGAGAGGACAACAGGGGACGGTGTGTTGAGGAAGCTCTCAGACAGCTGGCTCAGCCCTGTGATGTTGAGAGCCCCTTCCTCCATGACATGGGGTGTCAGCCCCAGTACCGATGAGAAATGTACTGAGGTTGGGCTTGGCTGTGGGGTGGAGGAAGTAGCAGTGTAGTGGGGCTGTCTGGTCTGCAGCTGGGTGAGGACTGGCGTTGGTGGCATCGGTGGCGTGGGTGGCAGCAGTGGTGTGGGTGACAGCAGTGGCATCAATGGAACCGGTGGCAACGGTGTGGTCCGATGAATCTGTGCCTGGACTGGGAAGGGCTGCTGCCTGTGCTGCTGGACCTCCTGGTAGCCGTAGCCCTGGTAGGTGAGGGCCTGTGGAAAGCCTTGGAATGGGAGGGACATCACCTGGGGTGGAGGAGCAGACTTGGACTGGGTGGGAGCAGGTTCATCTGGATCTGGAGGGTTGTGAAGCAGATCTGTGATCCTGTCCTTCACCACCTGGTACTGGGGTTCTGCCATGTCCATGAGGGTCTGGTTCACATAGGTGAGGAAGGGCTTGTGGTTGGAGGATGAGGAGTCGATGTGTAACAGCTGAGAGAAGATATCTATGCTGCTCCTGATGGTGTCTCTTATCTCCAGCAGGACAGTGTGGCTCTGTCCCTCCTGTCTGGCTCTCTGCCTTTCTGTGGAGGTGGAGCTGGGGGTGGATGCGGGTTGGAATGTGGTGGAAGTGCCGTCTCCTTTCTCCCACTGCGCCAGGGGGTCCTCCATGCGCTCTGTCATGGTTAGAACAGCTGTTGGGGGGTTCTCCGTCGTGGCACACTCCACAGACACCTGCCTGGAGACAGGAGCTTACTCTCTGCTGGAAGAGGACTGGCTCTCAGCAGGCTGCCTGAGAGAGAGGGTTGTGAGAGGGGCTGCTCCTCGGTGGCGGATCTCATCCTCCAGGAAGCTGCACTTGGCCATGACGTAGGTCTCTCTGTCTGTCAGCTTGACCGCGGCCTGGCCAGATTTCTTGAGGAGCAGCTTCCCGTACCAGGTGTGCTTATGCTTCCACCAGCCAAGGAGCACCTCCGAAGTGTAGCCCAGGCTCTCCACCTTCTCTCTCCAAGCAGCCTGCTTCCTTTTGGTGTCCCTATAGAGCCAGTGTCCCTTCCGCCATGGATACTCATTCTCTCTCAGCCACTCCAGCACCTCATCCTCATGTTCCTCCTCGATGTTGTATTGCCTCCTCTCCCGTTCTCGCGTCTGCCTCTTCCTCCCTTTGGCAGGACCACATGGGCCCTCATCAGAGGGGCTTCCAGGTTGTAGGGGCTGCTCCTCCACACCACCACCAGCAGCAGCACCAGCAGGACCACCAGCAGCACCAACAGGACCAGCAGGACCAGGATCAGCAGCAGCAGAGTAAGCGCCAGCAGGACCAGGAGCACAAGCAGGACCAGGAGCACGAGCAGGACCAGCAGGACAAGGAGCAGCTTCAGCAGAGTAAGCACCAGCAGAAGCACCACCGCCAGAAGCAGCATCAGCAGAGTAAGCACCAGCAGAAGCACTACCGCCATAAGCATCATCCTCAGCTCCTCCAGAAGCAGAAGCAGTAGAAGCCCCAGCCCCAGAAGAGTGAGCCCATGCTGCAGAAGCCCCAGCAGAAGCAGAGTGAGGGCCAGGGGGTGGGAGAGTGGCCCTGTCCCTCTTGCCAGGGCTGGCAGCAGATGGCTGAGGCTTTCTCTTCTTCCCCATGGTTGTGGGGTTGCTGGCTGGCAGACAGGCAGGCAGGCAGGCAGGCTGGCAGGCAGGCTGGCAGGCAGGCAGGCAGGCAGGCAGCAAGGCTGGCAGGTAGGCAGGCAGGCTGGCAGGCAGGCAGGCTGGCAGGCAGGCTAGCAGGCAGGCTGGCAGGCAGTCGATGTGTCTGGAAGCAGGTCTTTCCTCTGAATGGTGACCTGCTTGGGAGCTGCTTCCCTTTATATCCGCGGGGCTGATGCAATGCATCCTCCCTGCATGCGCATTGAATGCTAGGCATCCACTAGGCTTCCGCTAGGCATCCACTAGGCTTCTGCTAGGCATCCACTAGACTTCTGCTCTGCATCCGCTTCATCCGCTAGGCTTCCGCTGTGCATCCACTTCATCCGCTCGGTGTCCGCTCTGCATCCACTGTATCCGTTCCGTGTCTGCTTTGCTGCGCTCCCCCAGAAGCCTTGCGGATGTGCCATCCGCTCTCATCCGCTTCCATCCACTAGGCTTCCGTGGAGCATCCACTTTCCATCCACCCTACGTCCTCCCCCCGTCCGTTCCTTTCCGTGTTGTCCGCTCTGGTTATTCAAATTTTTGCCCCTTTTGAGAGCGAATAACAATGGATGGAACATTTTTCTCGTCCGCTGTGTCCTTTTTACAAATGTTTTGCATCCGTCAGCCAGTGTGACAGGGCCTTAACCTGGCTTGATCTTTGGAGGGTGTAAAAGGACTAAGTGGGATCAGACCTGACTATTATTTGGAGGAGAATCCATTGGGAAATCTAAGGCTATCGGCTAAATTGAAAGAAGGGGAGGGAGGAACCCACTCTGAAAATGCTGCTATGGGTAGTAGGAGCTGAAATTGATCCAAGGGAAACATTTTCTTGTTAAAGAAATCATTACCTCCCCTTTAAAAAAAAAATTCTCAGGCTCCAATCCAAAGTTGCCTCAATTGCTTTTCTCACTTTTTCCCAAGAAAATCGTTTGAAATTGTCAATGGCAATATCTCTATCATCCATTAGAGATGCAGTTCTATTTTTATACCAATTTTTGGGTCATAACATGGTTCTAAGCTACAAAGGTCCACATTTTACTCTGGTATCATTAGCTTTGAGGAGTCCCAATATAGCCCTCAAGGAGAAGAGGACAATGGATTACCAGAATGAGCATTAACTAATGTATCTGTTTAAATGATCATGGGTTTCCAATTAATCTTCATTAATTTGATTCATATGGTGGAAATGGTGACTCAGGTTGAATCAAAGCATATGCCCAGAAGGATTGAAGACTTTTCAAGACTCTACAGGTGCTATATCTCATTCTGAAGCAATGAAGGCTACATCATATTTGTTCCTGGTTGCCAACATGATGCAATGTTACTCAATATAACAGGTTAGTTACCACTGTAGAGTTCATATTTTCTGTTCCTGTGTCCAATATATGATTAACTTACAAGTCCTATTTGTAAAACCTGTCTTTCTACTTATTGTAACCTGTTCACCTGCAATAATTTTAGTTGGTTACTTTTATAATTTAGGAAACCTTAATGAAAAAAACCCACACAGAATGGTGGTAGTCAAATGAGTCCTAACTTCTGTCAATGACATTGATTCTTCCCCTCCATTTGCAAAGTAACCAGCTACATCTCTAAAACATTGAGAAAATCTGAAAGCAGACTGTCTGCACACTCTTGGTAGGGATGAGCAACCACACTGGCTCAAGAATTATGGGAGTTGAAGTCCACAGGTTGTAAAGGGGCCATAGTTTCTCACCCCTGCTGATAGGAATTACAATGGGTGAACCCTAAGTGAACGATCCTTTGCAAAAGCAGAAAATATTTGTGTGTTTTAGTATCTCAGATGAAACTGGGCTTCTCGTGACAAACAGGTTCATGGCTTATATAAGCTGTATCCCATAAACTAATAATGTTATACTTTTAGAGTAGCACACAAACTGCAGTGGTATGAACAATTCAAGATTTGGTTGAATGTTAAGATGGATGACATAGGTGTCACGGGCAAGGATGCTGGAGAACAGATTATTCTGAACTCCTTTCTCCTCCAATCTTTGGTACTTCTGGATCTTGTTGGGTTTTATCTTTCTCACATGAAACTTTAAGTTGCTCTGCTCAGGTTGCTCTGCCATTCTCACAATAAACTTCAAGTTACTCTGCTCATGTGTTCCTGATGCAGAATTGTAGAATTTATTTAAGAGGTATCAAGTAAGTCCTAGGTAAGAAAAATAATGAATAGTAGCAAAGTGTGGGGGGGATTGTATGTGCCCTTAATTTTGCTTGCTTTTCTAAAGTGAGGTAGAGGAATTTTACTTCCTTGAAGTAAGATTCAGCTGCCAGTCAGTGGGTTTCTTTAGGTGGCATTGAGGCAGGGGCATAATGAGGTAATTTGCTTTAAGCGGGAAATATCCCTGGGTGAGCCTTGATCAACTGGGCTGAAATTGAGATGAAACAGATTTCTGGAGTGCAGAACCTAGATATGTGGATTTTTCACAATGTGAGATGAAGTTCAACACTTTGCCCTAAATCTAGTTTGCAAAGGTTAAAGAAATCTTCTCTTCCGCACCTCAATTGTCTGATCTCGAGGTACATAGAGAAGAAACCAGCTTTCTTCATGCCCCATTTTGCTTGGTTGAAAAATGGAATGGTAATTGCAAAAAAAAAAGGTATAGAATAATATTTATGGGGTAGAGAATGAAGAAGAGGGGAATGTTTGTTGGCAAATGATCTATGTTATTTTCAGCTCATGAGCAGTGAAAGAAGATATAAAGAAGTTCTCGGCAGGCTCATGATATAAAAGCAACTGTTAAATTTTAACAGTTTAACTGTTAACAGTAGCAATTAAAATAAAGGTTACAGTACAGAAGTGTATGTATGTGTTTGTGAGATGGAGAAGGAAGGAAGGAAGGAAGGAAGGAAGGAAGGAAGGAAGGAAGGAAAAATTAATAGGAACACATTAATTGCAGAAGTATGCTTTTGTAACAGAAAACTCCTAATTCCCATTCCATGTATTTTTGCCAGAGCAGTGTTGTGGAACTGAGATTCTTATTTCTTCACCATCTTTCTTTCCCAAGCAATGCTTGAAAGTAATTTGACTTCACTCTCAGTGTCACATGGTACTGAGAACCCAGGAGCAAAAATCACTGTCTTGCCATAGAACTTGCTGCAATAGCAACAAAACCCTTCAGCTTCCCATTCCATGCAAAAAAGAAAAATAAATGATCTGCAGCATAGAGAGAAGGAGAGGGAGGAGGGGGAGAGGGGAGAAGGAGAGGAGGAGGAGGACTTTTGTGGGTGGGGTAATTGAACAGGGAACAAGTCATTTTTCCTCTTGAAAGACTTGTTGGGATGCCTGCAGGATCAGGTGAGACTAAAGTTTCCTCAGATCATTAACAGCCCCCACCCCAATGTGTCACAAAGACATTGTTTCTTATGGAAAAAAGTTCTGACATCATTTTTGTTCCATATTAACATACTTCAAATAGTCTATTCCTATTGGTCAAGAAACACTAGAAGCTCATTGGTTCTTGTCTTGACACTGATTGGCCAATAATAGCTAACCTATGATTGGCCATCTCAGCGGCGGGAAAAACAAGTAGCCGTCATTGGCCACTAGCCACGAGCAGCCTCTCTATAAAAAGAGCTGCTGCAGCTCCTGGTTCAGATGGACTTTCTGCACTAAATAAAAGAGCTGAAGTTACGCTGGTCTCCAGTTTCATTCTTCGCGAACACAACACTGGCGATGAAGGTGGGATTTTGAGAGAGGAGACCAGTCGAGCACGTGGCATCGAGAACCGAGCAGACGATAGGGCTGGAACCAACTCGCCACCAGCATCATTCAACCCAGCAACAGAGGACTGGGAATCCTACATTGATAGATTCCTCATGTTCCTGGAAAACAACGAGTTGCAAGGAATCTCAGACAATCGAAAAAGAGCTGTGTTCCTGACGCACTGTGGGCCCACTGTGTTCAAGATGGCCAAGGCACTAGCAAAACCAGAAGATGTGAAACAGATGGTCTGGCCAGACCTAGAAAAGCTGCTGAAGGCTCACTTCGCACCGACCGTCTCCAGCCTTATTCGAAAATACGAATTTTACAAACGGGACCAGAGAGAAGGTGAGAGCATCGCAGACTTCATAGCGGCTCTCAGGGACATTGGAGGGGCATGCAAATTCCTTAACATGGATGAAGCCATGAGGGATCGCGTGGTCCTCGGACTAAGAGACCTCACCCTACAAAGCTGGCTGCTAACCCAGCCAAAGATTACGGTTACTGAGGCTATTGCTGAAGCGACAGCGGCAGAAGCAACTAAAAAATCAACGGCCAAAATGCAGCAGATGAATGCGAATTCATCAAAAACTCCGACTGAAACGAGCCAGGGCTCGGAAAAGAAGGCAGAGAGCGCACACAAAACCACCACACACTACGATGAGAGTGGATCATCCGGAATCAACGATGATGATGATGAGGAAATCCACAGACTTCAGGCTGAATGAGATTGATGGCTGAAGAAAGGTCGTAAGTCGGGGTTTCAGTGCACCGGGTGCGGAGGAGACCACCCCCATTCTGAGTGCTGGTTCTTAGATGCTGTGTGCCGGTACTGCGAGAGACGGGGTCACATCGCAAGAGTATGCCGAAACCGCAAGAGCTACAGCCCACAACTTAGAGACAACACACCACCAAGAACTAAAGATAGACAAACGTGGACCCATGAGATTCGCAAAAGCAAAGGCAAGTGGCTAAATGAGAACTATAGAAAAGAAGAAACACACCAAACCATCATAATCGGCCACTCTAATGCAACAAATGGCCGAAAAGTATATGTGGCAGTCCGGATCAAGGGCCAAGAATGTAAAATGGAGGCAGATTCCAGATCGTACCTATCCATGGTGTCATGGGATACCATTAAAAAAATTGTACCGCACATTGGCAGAGCTGAACTAGAACACCAATCGCTAAACCTAAAGGACTACCAAGGAAAGAGAATACCGGTAGTCAGACTCGGACATTTACAAATAACTTTCAAAGAACACAAGAAAATCTTGCCGCTAACCATCGTAGACCGAAACCAACCAAGCCTATTGGGACTCATGGTTCGAACCTCTAGGAATCGGAGTGACTGGCATTAACAGCATCGCCAACACAGACTTGGAGGAAAACCTGATGAGGGAGTTCCAGGACGTCTTTGATGGAAAATTAGGCAAGTACCGAGGGTCCCCTATTTCATTTAATTTAGAACCAACAATAGCTCCAATTAGACCGAAGGCGAGGCGAGTTCCCTTCGCACTAAAACCAAAGATTGAGGAGGAACTTAACAAACTAATAGCATAAGGTATTTTGGAACCAATTGACCACGCCAAATGGGAGACCCCAATTGTGACCCTAGTTAAACCGGATGGGTCCGTGAGAATCTGTGGGGACTAAAAGGCTACCCTGAACCATGCACTACAACAAAGCGCATATCCTGTTCCAGTAGTGCAACACCTACTACACTCATTGGGGAGAGGCAAGGTCTTTGCAAAGCTCGACCTTTCCCAAGCATACCAACAATTACCAGTCGACCCTGAAACAGCAAAGGTGCAAACTATCGTGACTCATAGAGGAGCCTTCAAATGCAAAAGGCTGCAATTTGGAGTCAGCGTAGTCCCAGGGGTGTTCCAAAGCCTAATAGAGCGGTTATCACAGGGGATAAAAGGAGTAGTCCCATACTTTGATGACGTGCTAGTGTCAACTAGCGATGAGAGACAACTAGAAGCACATCTCAGAGTGGTCTTACAAAGGTTCCAGAAGGCGGGACTCAAGGTAAAAAAAGAAAAGTGCCAATTAGCCACCTCAAAAGTCGAATTCCAAGGGGTATCAAATCAACAAAGAGGGCATCCACCCCACAGAGAAAAAATTAAGGCAATCAAAGAAGCGCCTAGACCAAAAAACAACCTAGAGTTGCAAGAATTCTTGGGACTTATAAATTTTTATAACGTTTTTCTGCCACAGAAGGCAACGACGGCAGAACCACTACATAGGTTTTTGGACAAGGCAGCCACCTGGACCTGGGGACGACGTGAAGAGACAGCGTTCCAGAGAGTAAAAGACCTAATCACTTCCAACTTGGTATTAATGCAATACAGCAAGACACTATCATTAACAGTCACCTGCGATGCATCACTGTTCGGCATCAGAGCCGTACTTAGCCACATCCTGCCTGATGGGAGAGAAGCACTGATTGCATTCTACTCTAAAACACTATCAAAAACTGAATGTAACTACAGTCAATTGGACAGAGAGGCATTATCTGCAATATCTGGTGTCAAACGGTTCCACGAATACCTTTACGGTAGGACTTTTACCCTTGTTACAGACCACAAACCTCCATTGGGAATACTAGCTGGGAACAGAGCCACTCCAAATATACTATCCCCTAGAATGACAAGGTAGTTCCTGGCAGCCTACAACTATAAACTGATTCATTGACCGGGCAAAGACATTTCCCACGCCGATGCGTTGAGCCATACTCCCCTACCAGAACTAGGAACTGATCCGGCACCAACCACATCCACCCTGCAGATTGAGACACTGTCAAACCTACCCATAACTGCAGCGGACATTGCGAGATTCACGACAAGAGACAAAACCTTGTCACAAGTCTTAAACTGGGTAGGAAAAGGGTGGCTGGAAAATGAGACAGACGTTAAGTTTCAATCTTTCAAGAATAGGCAAACTGAACTGTCATTATTAAAAGGTTGCACATTATGGGGGACCGGGTGGCAATACCAGAACTGTTACAAGAAAAAGTACTGAGCATGTTGCATGAAGGCCACCTGGGCATTGTACGAATGAAATCCATGGCCAGGAGCTATGTATGGTGGCCAGGAATGGACAAGGATATTAGGAAATGGGTTGAAACCTGTGGGAAATGCCAAAAATCCCGACCTGCAGCCCCTTCAGCACCTATACTAGACTGGGAAACACCGAGGGGCCCCTGGTCACGAATCCACATAGATTTCACGGGTCCAACAAAAGGATATGCATTTTTAATCATAGTAGACACTTACTCCAATTGGCTAGAGGTAAGCGTCATGAACTCGACCACCACAGAAGCAGTTATTCAACAATTACGGAAACTATTCACCACACATGGGTTACCGGACTTGCTCGTCTCAGATAACGGCCCACTGTTTACTGCACTAACGTTTGAAAAATTCCTCACCGAACATGGCATAAGACATGCTTTGACAGCACTAGGCCGACCGGCTACAAACTGCAGGGTCCGGTATACCAACACATGGTCCGGTATACCAAAGAAATTTTAGACAAATTAGACTTGGGACATTCAGGAAAAAATTGAAAAAATGCTCACTATACAACACATAACACCGAGCGCTTCTACAATAAAAGCCTGGCAGAATTACTCATGGGCAGAAAATTAAGATCACAATTATATAGGTTATACCCAACATACACCTCTGAAAAACCAACCGACTCCTCCAGCAAATACTGCACATTCGAACCAGGAAACTTAGTATATGCAAAAAATCTTACCAGACATCCACTGTGGGTACCGGCGAAAATAACTCAAATAACAGGACCTCGGTCCTATAGACTAGACACAGACGATGGCAGAACCTGGAGGAGACACATTGATCAGTTACGATCATGAACACTGGAACGCACCACTGACACACCCAGACACGAAGACCAACACACACACACACACCAGAAACAGCACAAACACTACACAAAAATATTAATAAACCAACCAGAGAGGGGGCGACCCCTTAAACACAAATCAGGGGAGAGGGGGAAACCCTCCAACAGAGCAAGAAACCCCACAAAATCAAAATATACACAATAAACAACATTCACAAATAAATTCAGACAAAAATAACGACCTATCCGCAGAAGTCTTCAGCGAAGTGGAGCAGGAGGCACAAGTAGACCTAGATGCCACTCCAGAAGGGAGCAGCTGAGCCAACTCTACCAGCCCGAGTAGGCCAGGCGGGAGTGGCATGGCTGACTCCACCTTCCAGGAGGTTCCACAGAGAAGGACGGGAGAAACAGCGATCCCGTCCGAACCCGTTGAAGACGTTGACACAACTAAACTGTGCAGGTCAACTAAGCAACCTAAAAGCCCCGCCTACTTACGTGACTACATACGGTAGGACCATACCAAGAGGGGAGGGGTGTTCCATATTAACATACTTCAAATAGTCTATTCCTATTGGTCAAGAAATACTAGAAGCTCATTGGTTCCTGTCTCGACACTGATTGGCCAATAATAGCTAACCTATGATTGGCCAACTGAGCGGCGGGAAAAACAAGTAGCCGTCATTGGCCACTAGCCTCAAGCAGCCTCTCTATGAAAAGAGCTGCCGTGGCTCCTGGTTCAGACGGACTTTCTGCACTAAGTAAAAGAGTTGAAGTTATGCTGATCTCCAGTCTCATTCTTCGTGAACACTACAATTTTGACCACAACTAAGTGGAAATCAGCTGGCTCAGCTGCTTAACAGGAATAATGCCATAGGAGATAGACATACCATAGAAATACTAAGCTGAGTGAGGTGCCCTGAGCATACTTATTGCGGGTCAGGGTTGAGGTAGAGAGATAATGGCTGCATTTGACAATTGCTGTGTGCATTGGAATGATTCTTCTGCCATTTGAAGTTGGTTACTGTATCTACCAAGGAACAAATATTGTGATAATGTACTGTGAAAATAACATTGGAATATAAAACAAGTCCGTAGTCACAGTTAACTTAGAGTTTTGATTAACATGTGAAAACAGGATGATTGTAAAACCTGATTGGCAATCTGAAAACATCCTAAAAGAAGTTGACTGCTAGCCATCAGCCTACTGTTTCCAGCTTTTACTGGGTATACCCATGAAGTTATGAGCTGAACTTGACAGGGTTTTTACATCTGAAATGTACTGGTAAAAGTTTGAGAGAATAGCACAGGCCTTATTTTGTACCTAAGGAATAATAGTAAAAGTGACAAGTTTGTGTCTTTCAGGATGATTGTGGAATGCATCATTAATTTGTCTGTCATCCAAATATTTCTGAAATTCTGAAAATCTAGTACTAGTGCAGGCATGAGCATTATGTTTTTGAACTGCTACTTTACAACTCCCAGTGGTTTTACAATTTTAATTAAGTAAAAGTTCTCACTGATTTAATTGCAACTAGGAAATGGTAGAGCTCTTCCTCAGCTGGTGGCGGAATCTATCTATTGGAAATCAAATATAATTTGATCTCTGTCTCAGCAGTAACTTTTACAAAATTTAAACAGTGGATATGCTTCACATGCTTGAGATTTGGTGTTTTTTTTCTCCAGCATAGATACATAATACAGTATAAAGAGTGGTAGGTTTTTCTATTCTAAGACCTGTAGAAGAGATGAACTGACAATAAAATGCTTTTGGAACATCATTTTTATTGAATAGAAAACTTCCTACATAAATGCACCCATATTTTCGTCTTCGGCCACAACTTGTGATTAAATTAGGTAAATGAAACAAATAACAAACATCAGAAGTACTGCAGCTTGCTTGTATAAATATTCATATCAACATTTAGTCATTGCAAACACATTATACTCCAAAAGGATTTCCTCCACTTTTTGTGTTCTTTGGATGATTAAAAAATTAAAAAAGTTTGAAGTAATGCTGATCAGAGATGCCTCTCTAGAGAAGCATATATTATTTCTTTACTCTTTAAAGCCTAAAGCAAAGTTATTATTAGAGTTTTGTTTTGGAGAGTGCTCTCATGAGAAACCAGACTGTTCTGTGTTCTTTGTGATTTGAAATGACAAAGATGAGGAATTCATTATCACAGGATGTGATGATGCCCATTGACTTCTTCGGTGGCTTGGAAGAAGGGGGGTGGATAAATTCATGGAAGTCACTCTATTAGTCTTGAAGTCTCAGGGTTATTTCTGGATTGGGGGTAATGTGCCTTCTCACAAAGGCATTTATAATTAATTTATATACCACCCATCTTGCTGTTTGTGGTGAAACTATGCAGTTTACAATATACTAAAAATAGATATACAAAAGCATTATAAATATAGCACTTGATTAAAATTGTGAAAGAGAGTCACTAGGAGTCAAGATGATTGGAAGACATGAATGGTACAACAACACAACTTGACTTGGAGAGCTCTAGTATGTAACTTGTCTGTTCTGGTAGTAGATGAAATAGGAGACACAATCCATTTTAATGAGTTAATTAACAGAGATATGGCTTTTGCAAGAAGTTAGATCTGTTTAAAATTGATTCATTAAAGCTGTACTATTTATAAGCAAATCATATGGTGTCCTTGGTGCTGTCTGAGCTTGGTTGTTTGATTGCAGATGTTAGGTAACACCTTCAGTGCTAGAAGGGAGGGGGCAAGCTACAATACAGAAACAGAGCAAAACCCCTCATCTTCTAGCACTGAAGATGTTGCATAGTTGGGTAAGGAAATGTTGAGTAAGAAAATCTGTTTGGACGCAACCAACTGAACTTGATGAGCACTAAGGGCTCGAAGTTCAACCCGAAGCGACATATCTCTTCTATTGCTATTAGTAAATGCAGTCCAATGTATTGATAACTTAAGAAACATCAAATTTAACTGGAGGTAACATAGTAAATATAACAATCTCTGTATCTGTAAGTAAGTTTTATATGGACTTGGTTGTCAGAATTAAAATATTACTTTTAATAGCCATGACAGATTAATTCTTTAAATACATATGTGGCTGAATCTGCAGAGTAAAGGCCCTGTCCCACTGCACTTATGGATGCAAAGAGGATGTAAAACATTTAAAAAAGCTTGCCATCCGTTGGAAAACGCTATGCATCTGTTGTGTACTCACTGCATACGTGTTTCATAAGCTCTATCCCTCGAGCATCCATCCACTGAGATTTCATCCATGCAAGAAGTTTTGAGCTGCACAAAACTTTGTGAACGGATGAACTTTCTGCCGCGTACGATGTACATCCGCGACATATACGGGCAACAAGCGTTCTATGTCCATTATCATCCGTTAAACATCCTCTCTGTTATCATCCTCTCTGCATCCTCTGGCCATCCCCTCAACTCACATCCGCTGCAGCTGAAAACGGAAAGAGGGAGGAAACAAAAGGTATACGGAACATCTACACAGCGTTAGGAGCACGGAAATAGAAAGGATGTAAGCGTATGCATCTCGTATATAAAGGATTAAAACGGACAAAATGTTTGTATCTGGGATGTATCTCGGATATTTAGGATGTCTAGAGTATGTAGAAGGACACCTAGCGGACTACCGATATTTCCTATAAAAAGGGGGAGAAAATCATCTGGATCTCAGTATGAATCCAGCAGCCATGGTGTACAGACCTCTTCACCCTTGGTCTTGGTCTTCCACATCATCAATTGTTCTCCACCATGGATCATGACACAGTCCGTATGATAGCTGCGATCATTCATCACCAGAACCAAAACCTGTTCAGACTGTTTCACTTTTTATACAGAAGGAGAAGAAGGAGACGTCCAAGAGCTGTGTGGGTCCGAGGATGGATCGTGAGAAGAATGGAGTTTGGACTGTATGACCAATTGATGGTGGAGCTGAGGAATGAAGACCCTCGTGCATTCCATCATTTCATGAGGATGCCACCAGCCATGTTTGACGAACTTGTAGAGCGTCTGAGACCCAGGCTGACCAAGCCTAGCACCAACTTCCGTCCCAACCTGGACCCTGGGCTGAAGGTGGCACTGACTCTGCAGCACCTGGCCTCTGGAACCACATACAGAAACATGCAGTATGCGTGGAGGGTGCCACACAACAGCATCAGCAAAGTGGTCAGAGAAGTGGTGCAGGCCATCATCAAAGAATATGTGGAGGAGCTCCTCAAGTGCCCCACCACTGAAGAAGGCTGGAGGAAAGTTGCAGAAGAGTGGTATCAGAGGTGGAACTTTTCCCACACCGTTGGAGCCATAGATGGGAAGCACGTGGCCTGCAAAGCTCCAGCCAAATCAGGGTCCACTTATTTCAACTACAAGGGCTTCTTCAGCATCATCCTCTTCGCCATGGTCGATGCTGACTACAAGTTCATGTACATCGATGCTTCAGGCAACGGATCAGCTTCAGATAGCCAGGTATACAATGCCAGTGACCTCAAGGATGGGCTGGAACGCAACCTCATCATGGGTTTTCCAGATCCAGACCCCCTACCCAATGACACACAAGATGTGCCCTACTTCATCATTGGTGATGACGCCTTCTCCCTCAGAACTTACCTCATGAAGCCGTACAGTTCAAGATACCTCACCCGTGAAGAGAGGATCTTCAACTACAGGCTGTCCAGGGCAAGACGGATGGTGGAGAACGCCTTTGGCATCCTGGCCAACAGGTTCCAGATACTTCTCACCATGAAGCATGAGCCACATACTGTGAGGAGCATTGTGGAAGCTTGCTGCATCCTGCACAATCTCATGCGCATCCGCTACCCAGTGTTGCAGAACAGACTTGCGGACCATCAACAAGGGAATGGGGACATGGAGCCTGATGAATGGAGGCAAGGACGTAACCTGATAGACACTGTGGATTACAAGGCCCCAACAGAGCTTCACATGAAGGGAAGAAGCAGCGCAACATACTGAGACATTGGTGCAACTCCCCAGCTGGAGCAGTGGAGTGGCAAGACAGGATGATAGATGATTAATGGATGCTTCCTTGAGCCTGTTGCACAACACTGATGAGATTGTGCCATGTATGTTGAGTGGACCTACAATGAATAGGGCAATAATAAAGAGTTTTGTTTATGTGTTGATCAATGAATAAATTGTTGTTGATAATAAAGGCCCATATGTGTGGCAGCTGGCAGGGTGGACCATACAGTCCCACTATGTTTGCACTGCAGGTTTATCTATCCCACAACTATCCTTATCTATCCCACAAGCATGCAAAGGCTTAACCATTTTTTAAAAGTTTTCACCAACACTTTATTAAGTAAAAAAAATGAGCCAAGTGTCTTAAGCAAAGATAAGCTTTATTAACTTTCTTAGGTAAACTTTATGACTTTATTAAATAAGCAAAATGAACCAAGTAAAGTTTCTTAAGCAAAGATAAACTTAACAAGTAAACAACCCAGTCTCTGACACTATTCTCAGTCACTCTGAGTCACGTCCATGGTCTCAGCTGTTAAGTGGGCAGGGACCGGGGAGGTGGCTATGGCTTGAGTGCTGGTCTGAGGCGCCATTGTGGTGCTTGGCCCCGAGGGTACAACAGGGGATGGTGTGTTCAGGAAGCTGTTCAAGAGCTGACTCAGTCCCGTGAGGTTGAGAGGCCCTTCATCAAGGACCGGAGATGTGAGGCCCAAGACTGATGACAGATTGTCCGTTGATGGGCTTGGCTGTGGGGTGGAGAAAAGAGGAGTGTAGTGGGGCTGTCTGGTCTGCAGCTCGTTGAGGACTGGTGTCTGTGGTGTGCGATGAACCTGGGCCTGGACTGGGAAGGTCTGCTTCTGCTGTGGGAAGTCCTGGTAGTCGTAGCCTTGGTAGGTGAAGGGCTGTTGAAAGCCGTGGAAGGGCTGTGACATCATCTGGAGTGGAGGAGCAGACCTGGACTGGGTAGGAGCAGCTTCAGCTGGGCCTTGAGGGTTGTGCAGAAGTGCTGTTATCTTCTCCTTCATCACCTGGTCCTGGGCCTCGGGCAGGTCCCTGAGGGTGTGGCTCACGTAGGTGATGAAGGTGTGGCAGCCCGAGGATCCTCTGTCCAAGTGGACCAGCTGAGAGAGAAGTTCTGTGCTGGTCTTCATTGTGTCCCTGATCTTCAACAGGACACTGTGGTTCTGGCCCTCCAGTCTGCCTCTCTGCCTGCATCCTGTGGAGCTGGGGGTGGTGGTGGGAGTGGGTTGGCCTCTGGTGGCTGCTGCTTCTTCCTCCATTTGTGACAGGGGATCCTCCAAGTCCACGGGCATGGGGAGTGCAGCTGTCGGGGGGGTCTCTGCTGTGGGGACCTCTGAAGACACCTACCTGGACAGGGTAGCTGTCTCCTGGCTGGAAGAGGATTGGTTGTCTGTGGGCTGCCTGAGGGAGAGGGGTCTCAGAGGGGCTGCTCCTTGGTGGCAGATCTCACCCTCCAGGAAACTGCACTTGGCTATGATGTACATCTCCTGGTCAGTGAGCTTGACAGTGGCCTGCCCGGTTTTTTTGAGGTGTAGCTTGCCATACCAGGTGTGCATGTGCTTCTACCATCCCAGAAGTACTTCTGGAGTGTACCCCAGGCTCTCTGCCTTGTCTCTCCAAGCTGTCTGCTTCTTGGTGTCACGATAGAGTCTGTGGCCCTTTTCCAGAGGTATTCCTTCTCCCTCAGCCATTCCAGCACCTCATCCTCATGCTCCTCGGAAACGGTGTACTGTTTCCTCTCTCCCTTCTCCTTCCCTTGCCTCTTCCTCCCTCTGGCAGGGACTTCAGCAGGGCCTTCAAGGTTTGAGCAGCAGGGCCTTCAGGGGCTTGAGCAGCAGGGCCTTCAACAGCAGGGCTTTGAGGGGCTTGAGAGCATTGAGTCTGGTCCACCACAACAGCAGCAGCAGCAGCAGCAGCAGGAGGTTCAGAGTCAGTGCCAGGGGGTGGGATGCTGGTTCTGTCCTTCTTGCCAGGGCTGGAATGAGTAGGCACTGGCTTCCTCTTCTTCCCTGACTGACGAACCATGGTGTTCCTGCTAGATGTATGTGGCAGTACGTCTTTCCCCTGAATGCTGACTGCATGCATGCTGCATCCTTTTATATCCACGGAGCTGACGCAATTCATACTCCCCGCATGCGCAGTGAACGCTTTGCATCCAATATACATCCACACGGCATCTGTTTTGCTTCCTATAGGCGTCCGTGATGCATCCATGTCATCCGCTATGCATCCGCCCCTTCCGCTATGCGTCCACTTCGCAATTCTCCCCCAGAACCCCTTCAGATGTGTCATCCGCTTCCATCCGCTGTCATCCGCTAGGCTTCCTATGAATATCCGCTTAACATCCCCGCTACGTACTACCCACGTCCGTTCTTTTCCATTCTGTTTCTGCAAATTTTTGCCACTTTTTGAAGCGGATGACAACGGGTGGAGCCACCCCCGAAATTTTGCTAGTCCACTGTGTCCTTTATGCATACGTTTTGCGTCCATCGGCCAGTGGGACCTAGCCTTAAGCTCAGTTGCAATACAAGAGTTTATTCATTTATTTTGCTACCCAACTTCAGTCCACTCTGGACAGCTCACAGGAACAAAATAATAAGTATATAAAGTTACAAAAAAGAAGATGATAAATCAGTATCAAGAATAACAAACATATCAGACCCCCAGCAAGGGGCTCCAACCAGCCTATCCCAAAGCCTGGGAGATTCTCTAATTCTAGTTATCAGAATTAGAACATTAGAAGGTGAAAATATACATTTGCGTCACCTCACTTTCAATTAGGGCAGAAAGTTCAAGGCAAAAATGTATAGAGCATAAGATGTAAACAAGCACAGCATGTGAACAAGAAGACTGTGTGTTGCTTAAGGGATGTAAAAACTAAGCAGTTACTTTCTAATAAAATTACAATATCAGTGCTTTTAAGTAATGCATAAATTTTGTAAATTCCTCAATGGTTCCTGTTTATTGAAGGTTTCCTCCCCTTCCCCCACCACTGCCACTGCATTAAAGAAGCACAAAATTGAAATAGCTTTTTTGTGGATTATGACCATTTACGAAAACTGGGTGAAGGTTGTTAATCTGTACTACTTTCATAATGAAACTGTCTCTCCTCATGTTAATACAGATTGAAAGGAATATCATGCTAAATCTGAGATCATCTTCACTTCCTTTGTATTAAAAAAGATTTATTTATAGAAGTGGACCACAGCCCATTAATACGGTTTTAATGTTGTCTGGAAAGCTCCATCTGATTTTACTGACCTCCCCATCTCTCACTGTGCCTTACAATGGGCCTTCGGATGGCTTCCCTCTGGCGTTTTGGAGACTATGTTTTGGAAGAGAAGATAAATTCACCCTCGCATAAATCTCTACTTTTGCTGATGAAACCTGAGCATGATATGATAGTTTTTTAAAAGCAGCTACTTAGAATGGTCTCTGCTATGTGTTTCTGTCTGAATAGCCCAGGATTTAAAATGCAAGGGGAGGGGGAGAGCTTATTATGAAATGCTGTGTGCTGTTATTAAAAAAACCGCTACGTGATAACAGATGGGTTTGGATGGGGGCATTGCTTATTTTGCAGATGGGATTCAGAACAATAGATCCAGCCACTTGAACGCTGAGCTTCCTGTCTCATTGGCTCTCTTCTGCCTGTCTCTTCATCCATACCTCTCCTCCTGCAAGTGCTGTATTTGATAGATGGAATGCAGGCTAGAAATGTACACATGAGCCTGTGGGTTAAAGAAGGGTGAGACAGGTGTATTGCTGATGTCAAGCATCATCCAAAGGGCATTCTGCATTGCTGCGAATGTCACATGCTGCTCCCCCAGCTGAGAGCAATTCCATCCCTTTCTGGTAGCTGAAACATGTGTTCCTCCCTCAGAGGAAAGGCTTTTGGTGCATCCCCAGCCATATGCTCTTGACCCTTTGCAGCCAGCCTCCTGCTTTCCTTTGGTATTCCTCTCCAGGTTACAGTTTTGTTTTCAAATGTCAGGTGCCTTCCCACTCCACTTGTATCCCTCCCTCTTCTTTTGCAGGCAGAAAGTTCTCCTGGTTTTCTTTTGAAATCTTCTTGGTGACCCTGGTATTTCAAGTTGTCTAGTGGATTCAGCCAGCCTTCTTTATAAGAGCAGACAAAATAGCACTTCGTGGGACAGCTGCAGAGAATGTGTTGAAAGACATTAAAATGTGGATGGCTTCAGCTAATTTGCCTTTATTTCATTTGTTCACTCTTTGCCTTTATTTCATTTGTTCACTCTGTCCCAGTGAACAGAGGCAAAAGATTACCCCAAAAAGGGTGTCAGAGCAGGTGTTTTCTTCTCTTGACATGTCACACAAAAAGCCTCTGATCTCTCGTCATGAATCTTCACTGCCAATAGTTTGCCTTGTGTACATTCCTTTGAATTACATGCTTGGAACAGAATGCAGCTCCTGAGGGTTAAAAGCAGTGGTGGGATTCAAATATTTTTACTACCGGTTCTGTGGGCATGGCTTGGTGGGCGTGGCAGGGGAAGGATACTGTAAAATCTCCAGTCAGAGGCGGTATTTGCTAGTTCTCTAAACTACTTAAAATTTCTGCTACAAGTTCTCCAGAACTGGTCAGAACTTGCTGAATACCACCTCTGGTTAGAAGTCCTTATCTTCCATTTCCATATTGATAGTATGGGGGTGGGGGCAGCTGCTGTGGAGTCAAATTTGTTCAGCTCCTTTAAGGGTCTGTTCTTCTCTCTGTCCTCTGCACAACTTTCGCTGATGCAGCTTGTGTTCCCATCTTTATAAAGGGAGAAACAATAGAAATGCATCCTATTGTGAAAGACAACAGATTACTCTTAAGAGGAGAGAGGCACCTCCACATTTTTGACTTTCATACCAATGGTCTCTTGGATCCACCGTTTAAAAACAGAGAATGCCCCATCATTTGGACCAGATAAATATGATCCCCCAAGGCTTATAGAAAAGTTATTATTTATTGCATATTATTTGACAGGAACTATAGTCCACACATCCAAGTTGTGTAGGATAAAAATAGGTTCCAAATCAGAGGTGGTATTCAGCAGGTTCTGACTAGTTCTGGAGAACTGGTAGTGGAAATTTTGAGTAGTTAGGAGAACTGGCAAATGCCACCTCTGACTGGAGATTTTACAGCATCCTTCCCCTGCCACACCCACCAAGCCATGCCCACAGAACTGGTAGTAAAAATTTTTTTAATCCCACCACTGTTCCAAATGTTTCTGTATCCACAATTGACTGAAAGAAGTTCCTGCCAGTAATTATGCGCTTTTTTTAAAATGGGGATTTTTAAAATTAATTTCCATTCAGTCTGATTTATGTCTCAATTAAGTCTCTACAGGGGGCAGTTGGGAAATAACTTTATCCAGTTTCCCCAAAATTCTATTCCCTGTATTGAATCAAAATAAGTGGTATCTTCCTCATCATCTTTTTGAGGATTCTGTTGGTTCAAAGTCTTGATCCCATGGTTTTTTATTTCTAGTTCTTGGCCATATATTGCCTCCCTTCCCCCAGAGCCCCTGCCAGTGGCTCTACAATGGTTAACTGATGGAACTGATAGTTTTTTTCTGCTACTGGTGGAGCTGTCTTTTGACTTCGATTTCACAAATATCGCATAAATGAGCACCATGATAAGCACACGAAACCTATCAATATGTGTTGCATGTTATTGTGCTTTTCCTGATGTATAAAGGTAAAATATTAATCCTGGTTCAGAAGAGCTTTAGTGGTTTATGCATAAAAGCAATATCAGGTTTGCAAAATGGATGGGGGAAACATAAGAGATGTCATTTAAATTAATAAGTTGCATCTAATTTTAGGTACTGCCCCCATTAGATAGATAGATAGATACATAGATATAGATATACACACACACATTCACACATGCTGTGTGTGTGTGTGTGTGTGTGTTTATAGGAGTGTAGATATAGTCTGAATACCTCTGTGTTTTGCAAATATTCCTGTGACCACATCATAGCACAGTTCAAGGCTATAGCTGGATGAACTGTGGTATTTGAATGCTGTTGACCGCTGACAGCTCATAGTGACAACCTTTCCAATTATGGCCTTTCTCACATGTCCCCATGTTTGTGACAACGCTACAAGTTTCTCTTCAGCCCTGCAGCCTACGATTACTCTTCTGAATCTCCACATTAGAACTGTCAGTTACCATGAACACTGTATCTTTACAAAGGTGTTTTGATAAAGAAATAGCATCATTATTTAGTATTAAAGAGAGTCTCAGTGTCACACAGAGGCAGTTCTTTCTGTGTATTCATATACTAGCAATAACATTGCTCCTGCTACAGCCAAAGAAAAGTGCAGTGGCTTCATTACAATCTGCAAAAACTTCTCCCTTCATCCTTGGAGAATTTGTACCTGGCTTCAACTTTTCTTTGGAGAAATTCATCTGAATATTCATTGAATAAATTCTTGTTGTTAGAGCCTAAAGAAATCCTACAGTGGCTTAGTAGAGAATATAACAATTTTAAAGTTTGTATATGATTTGTATAGTGTGTGTGTGTGTGTGTTTGTGTACATGTTTTACAAATCAAATATCTCTTGTAGGTACAGGTGAAACTCAAAAAATTAGAATATCATGCAAAAGTTCATTTATTTCATTAATGCAACTTAAAAGGTGAATCTAATATGTGAGATAGACTCATTACATGCAAAGCAAGATAGTTCAAGCCGTGATTTGTCATAATTGTGATGATTATGGCTTACAGCTCATGAAAACTCCAAATCCACAATCTCAGAAAATTAGAATATTACATGCAATCAATAAAAAAAGGATTGTACATAGAACAATATCAGACCTCTGAAAAGTATAAGCATGCAGATATACTCAGGACTTGGTTTGGGCCCCTTTTGCAGAAATTACTGCCACAATGTGGTGTGGCATGGAAGCTATCAGCCTGTGGCACTGCTGAGTTATGGAAGATCAGGATGCTTCAATAGCTGCCTTCAGCTCTTCTGCATTGTTCGGTCCCATGTCTCTCATCTTTCTCTTGGCAATGCCCCATAGATTGTTTATGGGGTTCAGGTCAGGTGAGTTTGCTGGCCAAACAAGCACAGTAA
>BLBF01000054.1:9913638-9926214 GCA_015471245.1 Laticauda colubrina | reverse complement strand
AATAGTATATATATATATATGGCTTATCAAATAAGCCAACTTTATATTTCTTCCTTTTTACTTTTAACAGTCTTGATCTTTCGTCTTTTCAAATAATGTCCTAGAACTTGATTTGTTTTCATTTTTTTGTCCCCTCTCACAAAGTACTTCAAAGCTTTAGTAAGCTCTTGCAAATCCAGTTAAGGAAAATTATCTTGGCTACTCTCTTGGTTTGTGATTAGTATATCCTTTTAATTATTAAGACATCAGCCAGTGTCTTTTGAATATCCATTATAGCATCTTTTTCCATATCATTCTTATAGCCTATCCTTTTTAAATTTGTTTTCATATCATTTAATTTTGTCAGGTAAAACATGTTCCTCTTCCGTAAAATATTTCAACATAGAAGCACACACTCTAACATTAACTTCTGGGTCCATTCTTCAAAATATCCTTCAATATGTCCAATACTAAAATATTTTATTTCCTTCAATATTAGTAAATCACATTTAAGTGTTTTTTTCCTTTAATTGCATTTTTTAGTTCCTTCTGGTTCCCTCCAGTGCCCAGTCTTCAAAGTCCTATTCTATCATGGTTTTTTTTAAAGAAAATTCAAAGAGAACCATTTCCCAGAGGAGGTATTCTTATAATTAATTCCAATGCTGTAAACCTTGTTTAAAATATTTTCCTTCATACTGCATTAGTAAATCAAATTTAAGCATTTTTCCTCTTTTAATTGTAATTTTTATTTCCTTCTGGTTCCCTCCAGTGTCCGATCTTCAAAGTTTTATCCTATGATAGCTTTTTAAAAAAGAAAATTCAAACAAAAGCATTTCCCAGATGAAGTGTTCTTATAATTAATCCCAGTGCTATAAAACTTGCCGATTGAAAGATTCCTAATACCTAAAAAGCAGTTTACAAGCAGTTTCTGAAAGTGATTAGAAATATGTGAACCTGGGTCATTTTGAAAACGCCAACTGTGGTTTCAGCAACATGGCAATTCATCCCCTTGTTTCCCAGAGTTTGTGAGAAGTGACTATATGGAGCACCTGGGAAGATATCAAGTTTTCACCTTGTTCAGTCTACAGATAGGCCTCTACTTACAAACACAATTGGAACCATAGTTTCCTTTGCTTAGCAATGCAGTCATTAAGTGAATCACATCCAGTTTTAGAAGCCTTTTTTTGCCATGGTCATTCTGTAAATTATTGTGGTCATCAAGTGACTCATAAGATTTGTTAGGTGGACCTGGTTTTCCATCTTAACTGGACTTGTCAAAGGTCCCATGGTACTGTATAAATGTGTTCTCCTGGCCTCAGGATGCTGAAACTGTCATGAGTACATGTCAGTTGCCAAAGGACTTACATTTTGATCATGTGACCACAGGAACACTATAGCAGTTGTAATGCGAGGACTGATTGTAAGTCACTTTTTTCAGTGCCATGGTAAGTTTAAATGGTTGTTAAATGAATAGTAAATCAAGAACTACTTGTATTAGCTTCATTTTGCCACAGTCATTGGTCCGCTTTCAGTGGATTTGTATTTGGTTCACCATTTCTTCCTCGGAGGTTGCAATTGTCAGCAATTCTGATGACTCTGAAAGGATGCCCAAATGCATTGCCCATCCTAGTATAAGGAAAGTGCCAGTGATGTGGAAACACATGTGGTTGCATCCTTTCATGGTTACTGAATCATGCAAGTTTATTTTTTGCCTATGTCAGAACTGCTGATAGATTACCAGATCCCATAAAATTGTGAGAATGGTATCTCACTGTCTGACCACATCATGATGGGCTGTTTGGTAAGCTCTATTTGATTTGTCTTGCTCTATTTGTTGGCTAAAGCAAAGCTGGATCTCTTTTTGTTTGTTTTAAATATACATTAGTACCATATTTTAAAATATACCATTGTTAATGATCATTATTTAGTTTATGTGACCTAGTTCATTCAAACAAATGAACATATTGATCAGTGGTGAAATTCAAAATTTTTTACTACTGGTACTGTGGGCGTGGCTTGGTAAGAGTAGTGTGGTATTGCTTGGTGGGCGTGGCAGGGGAAGGATACTGTAAAATCTCCATTCTCTCCCCACCCCACTAACCTGTTTTCCAGCTCCATTCTCTTGTGCAGGACAACTGGGACTCAGGAGGCAGAGAATAGATGGTGTCGGGGCCAGTCAGAGGTGGTATTTGTCGGTTCTCTGAACTACTCAAAATTTCCGCCACCAGTTCTCCAGAACTGGTCAGAACCTGCTGAATACCACCTCTGATATTGGTGGTGGTGATGGTGATGTGTGCATTATTGCTGTGTCTGCTTTATGTTGTCTGCTAAAGAAACATCTGAAAGGCCATCCATAAGAACCCCAAAATTCAACACTCAGTTAGAAATAATTTTCCACTATTGCATTTCCTAAAATGGACCACTTCATTTTCTTGTGCGTCCCTGCATCCCTAAACAATAAATATCTTGATTGCTTATGACTTTTTCAATTTTGTCTGGATTAGAATCAACCATTATTTTCATCTCACCACTGAGCAGAATCCCTGTATTTGAGAAAAGCCAGGAGAGCTCGGTGTACTTTTTCCTCTGCTCACTATTCAGGACATCAACACATTTTCACTCCCTATGAAGAGTCTGTAAATTCCTTTAAACTGAGGCACCTCAGACAGCTTGGGGAAAAAAAATGTAAACTGGAAAGGGCTGTTCCAATAAGCAGGTTGCTTTCAAGTCAGTTCAGTTTTTATCTGAGCACTCTTAAAAAGTGAAGTCACTTTTGAGCTGAGCTTGACTTCTGGCAACGAAATAAATATGACCTTGTTTACTGGGACAGTATAATGAAATTCCTAAGATTCATTTGTTTTTTACTTCCCAATCTATCCCACATAGCCTTGGTGCTCTCCTGTGCAAGTATTAACAGGGTCTTATCTTACTTATTATTTTTTTTCAGGAGATGCCAAGATCTGCCAGGTTCTTATTCCTTCGATATCTTTCCCCAAATCCCAGCCAAAGTTACTCTAAAAATTTAAAATACAAGTAGATTTCCTCTTTCTGATGAAGTGAGACACCCAAAAATTACAGGGACAGTGTTATACACAGAAAATGTGAATACTGCTTTCAGATGAGCAGTGGTGTATCATTTATCATTAGCCTCCAGTCTTACAATGATTTATGTTTGGAGCAGTGCTGCATTGTAAATGTATAAGAACCGTCTTTGCTAGTTGCATTGTACCACTGGCTGTGGAACAGCTGATTGACAAACTGGGCATTGTAACACAGTTCTGCTCTCAATCAGCTCACAAAAAAAAAAAAAAAAAAACCACACCTCAAAATGTAAGAACCAGCTCTTGTGAGCCAGTCAAAGCCATCTCCAGCATACCACTGATTTAGGGTGACTATGGGAATATTTGTTGTGGATGATTCCCCCTAGAAATTGTCTGCCCTTCTGAATCTGCCTTTGCTTCTGGATTTATCATGCATTGAAAGTGCAGTCTGTGTTGATGCTATCCTGACACTCAAGAGTACATTTGTGAATGCAGCTTTACTGTAGGTAATACACAGAGCAAAAGACAAGAGAAAGGAAGAGGCCAGAGACTTGTTTATATCAATGTGGTACTAACTGTGCCACATTATGGCATAGTTGTTTTTTCGCCTTGCCAATGAGATAATTTAGTGAGGAGGGTTTGATCTGGGCATGGAAGAATTGTCAGTCCAGTCATCTTCTCTTCTCATCCTTATTTTTTTTTTAAAAAAAGAACCCCACAAACTGTAACATCAAGTAGTTGCTTCAAGAATCCTGTGTTTTAGTATTTCTTTTTAAGAAAAAAGAAAGTATTTTTTTCCCCCAGAGTTTTAGAAATGAGTTTCCTTTGGTTTTTGTGACTTGGCCAAGCAATTAAAAATTAATGCAGAGCTCCATTTTGGAGAAGACATGATAAACAAAAGGAGTGTAACACAATATTCAAAGCTTATTCTCTCTAGGGGAAAAAAATGGGTTTGATGAATATAAAGAAAGGGAACCAACAGGGAAATATGCCTTGAGTTCAGTTAGGTTGGGTGGGTAATAAAATGAAACCGGAGTACTTGCCCTTTAGTATTTTTGCACCATTAAGTAAAAAGATAGGGAGCAGGTTTCAAGAGTATGCCTGCATGCGATAGAGTTGTTTTTTGTGCTGGTGAAAGAAAGAGATGCCCACAATCGGGTTCAAAATAGAATGATGAATGAATGCATTTAGCATAAAAAAAAGGAGATGGATGAAGGTTAGTATGCAACAGCAGCCAAGTGCATGAGCTAGTCTGTTTTCATTGTGCTAGGATGGATCAGATAGGCATCATTTTTTCTACATTACATTATCCATTCCCTGGAGTGCCTCATGAAAAGTGTTTCTTTTTTGGCTCCCTACAGAAATACAAAGGAAGAAAGATGAAGTAGTTCTTGACCACAGTTGGGACCAGAATTTCCACTGCTAAGTGAGGCAGCAGTTGCTAAGTGTGTCATGCCCAGTTTTATTTCCCTTTTTGTCATGGTTGTTAAGCAATTCACTGCTATTGTTAAATGAATCATAGGTTCCAGCTTCCCCTCCTTGAGTTTGCTGGTCAGAAACCAACTGGGAAGGTTGCAAATGGTGACCACATGACTCTGGGGTACCACAACTGCTGTAAATACATGCTGGTTACCAAGCGCTTAAATTTGATCGCGTGACTGTGGAAATGCTGCGATGGTCATTAGTGTGAGGGCCAGACATAAGTCACTTGTTTTCAGTGTCACTGCAACTTCAAACAATCCCTAAACAAATGGCCATAAATTGAGAACTACCTGTGCTGTAGATTACTGTTGTAATGACGAGGCAGTCGAGTTGTTTGATCCTGAATAACTGATTTATGATGATGATCTCCATTGGAGTATAGTCTTTGCATTTCTATACATTTTTAGTTATCCTCCATCATTGGTTAACTTTGGTTACTGCTTAACTTTCATTACTGTTTAGTACAGTAATCCATACAATTAATTATCTCTAGTTAAAGTCTAACATATGTCTACTTCCCCTCTCTAATCCTCCTTTATCCATAGATTAGTGACTTTGTTTGCCTGAGTTGTATTTGCTTGGAAACATTCTTTATCTGAGGTTTGCCATCTGAGATTGGAACATTCCTGCAATTACAACTCTACATATCCTCATTTTTTATTTTAAATGGAGGATTAAAAGATTTATAAATGTATCACAATTGAAGAGGGATAAGAGAGGGGGAAGCAGGATGAAACAATGCGAATAAATTTGGAATACATTGAATAAAACAACAGGTTGCAATTAGTAAAATAATAATAATTATAGCATAAAAGAAAAACTGTCTGAGCCAAGACCAGTCAGGGAGCCAATTGGTTAGCCGCTCAAAAGGTGAGTAATGAGCATGGATATTATTTTGAATGTATGATTGTAAATTGGCAAGCTCATCCTCAATAGTTTTATTCAAAGAATGAAAATGCACAGCACATCTACGGCGTCCATAATGTACAGAACCCTCCCTGATGGGCTAAAAGATAGTCTATGGCAAAATGCTGCTGTAAGACATCTTGATTTAAGTCTTCTATTTCATGCTGTAAATCATGAATAATAGCAGCGGTAGTATTGATGGATTTTTCAAGTCTGCAGGTGAGACCAAGAATAGATCGTCTTTTTCTTGAGCAATTATGCCAGGATAAGAGCCTAGAGTAAGGACTCCTGTAATGGCACCTGTCAATATATAGCCAAATGTAGAACCAGAAGACAATTGTGTGTCAATAATGACTTCATCATTACATGTAGGCCCAGAGAGGAATGCTGCTGACGAATTGATGGGAGCATACCTATTTGAACAGGTAGAGTCAAATAACCTATAGTTGCACATTGATAATTCTGAGGATGAACATTAGTAGCATATTTATCAAAAAAGAACCACATATTAGGATCCTTAAGCTGCCAACCAGCGCATATTGATCCTGTATTAGATTGATCAGAGGCATTAAAAATAGGAAAATTGTCAGGATACATATCAGGAGCTATATTAATTCCATGCAAAGAAGAATTAAAGGTACCTGACAACCAATAGTAGTCAGAACAATAAGTATAATTCCCTAGCGTTTTTAACATGTGCTGAGCAGCATCATAATCAGACCAATTATGAAGCCAAGTATGTTTAATGTGACAACAGAAACACAGACCCCTGTAAATTGACTAACTTTCAAGTAATGTCAACGGACAGAATTCAATTGCAAAGTGGGTGCAGAAAATAGCCAGGAGTGTGAAATAGATTGTAGTTGTGAGACAATAAATGTATTGAGTATCAACGATCAAGTTAATAGGTTGGTCATTGAACAATCGTAAAGCCAAAATCACAGCAGCCAGCTCAGCACGTTGAGCTGAAGTCTGCGTGGCAGTAAATTTAGAATACCATTGTTGTTGAATCTGCCAGACAACCACACTCCTTGTAGGTGATCCATCAGTAAAGACTGTAAGAGCTATAGAAATAGGATTTAGCACAAAAATGGAAGAAAAGGTGGGATTTAAAGTTGTAGCAACCACTATTCTAGTATCCTTGGGTCAAGAATGCAACAAGTTTAACACATATTGAGAAAAGGCTATCTGATATGATTCTGAAATCATCATCAAATGCTCATGTTCAACTTTTGTACGAGTGAAAGCTATGCTAATGAGATCCTGTCCTGTAAGATGTAAGGCTCGTTTACAACCTTTAATAATCAAATCCTCTAATGCTGATTGATAAGGATAAATGTTTCTAGGTGGAGTAGCTGACAAATTTAATCCATTCATGAATGTTGACCGCTTGTGGGGATGCATTAGAATAAAGACATCCCGTGGGTAAAGGTGTAGTGGTATAGTGGGAAGAAGAGCCAAGCAAAGTCCTATTGTTAAGGATGTTATCCTGTCCACATATTGATGCTTAAACTTATTCAATATTTCTTGAAGGCATGTTCTTTGAAGATCAGTTAATACAACCAGATCTCCTGGTGATTGTGCTCCCTTCAAAGACTGAAATAAGGGCAACATATCACCAGTTGTAATGTAGAAGAATGGGCGTGCCCAATTAATAATGCCAAGTAATTTTTGCCATTGTACTAATGTATATGATTTCTGTACTTGTAATTCAGGAAGAATTGGAATGGAAGAATTGTGCAACAATCTATGTCCTAAGGAGGTATAAGGTTCTATCTTTTGAATTTTGTCTGAGGCTATATACAATCCCTGTTATGCCACAATATCCGTTAACTCTTTTAACAACTTAGATTCATCAAAATCCGGGGCTGCTATCAATATATTATCCATATAATGATAGACTAAATAGGAAGGAAATTTATTCTGAAAGGGTTGAAGGGCATTATCCATGAAATATTGACAAAGTGTAGGGGAATTAAGCATTTCCTGAGGCAACACTCACCAATGATATCGTTTTGTGGGCATGCTATTATTAAAAACTGGGACAGTAAATGCAAATTTTTATTTGTCTTGAGGCTGCAAAGGTACAGTAAAAAAGCAGTCTTTAAGATCAACTACTAATAATTTATAAAAATTAGGAATTCAGTTAGAATTTGGTAGACCACATTGTAAAGGACCCATGGGTTGGATATATTTATTAATTTCTCTTAAATCCTGAAGCCATTTCCCATTTTTCTTTTTTATAACAAAAACAGGAGTTTTCCAAGGACTAGTAGAAGGTTCCATATGACCAGCAGCCAATTGTTCTTGAACCAACTGTTGTAAAGCAGCGAGTTTTTCCCTTGAAAATGGCCATTGTTTCACCCAAACCGGCATAGAACAGAGCCATTTAAGAGGAAGAGCCATCATCAAGAATCAAATGGGCATTAAGAAGAGAAAGGATATCACGGTCCCAAATATTACTATGAATATCTAGAATGTATGGTTGTAGGAAAAAGGACTTACTAGCAGATGTTGTAACATTAATTTTTTGAATACTCTGCCAAGCAGCTGTAGAACTTCCTATTCCCCACAATGAAGAAACTGTCATTTTTGGCCACTGTACTGGCTACTGTAAAGAGGAGATGACAGTAACATTGGCTCCAGTATCCAATAACCCTTGAAATGGTTGTTTATTAAGGAAGAGCATTAACAAAGGACGAGAGGAGTTCAGCTGATGAAGTAAACCTAAAGATAAAGAAGTTGATCCAAATCCTGCATCCCCACAATTACTTATACCAGGAGATGGAATTTCATATGGAAGAAGAAGCAATTGAGCAACAGAAGAATTACAAGGAAGAACTTGAGGAAGATTCACCCAAATCTGAAATCATGAGGATACCAGTGTAATCTGAATCTATTACCCCAGGCACAACAAAATAGCCCTTTTTGTGTGCAGAAGAATGAGGCAAAATTAAGCCAACTAATCCCAAAGGAAGAGGACCTTTAATTTGGGATGGAACTATTTTAACTTCCATGGGAAATTTAAACTCAATTTCCTCTTGAGTGATTAAATCGATCCCAGCGCTACCGGCTGTGGCTGGGGAGGAGTGAGAGAGACTGCTGGAGGAGTCAGAGTGATGGGAAAGGCACACTTTGGATTCTGGGTGGATGCCACACCCATTGGCAAGTTTCCTGACCAAAACCGACATTGATTGGCCCAATGAAATCCCTTTTTACAAATAGGGCACTTCTTAGAAAGATGATTCTGAGGCATAGAAGGTGTAGAACGACAGTCCTTCTGAAAATGGCCAGGCTTCTTACACTTAAAACAGTTACCAATTGGTCGCTGTCCTTTCTGAATAGCAGCTGCTAACATATGCATTTTATAAGTTTGTGATCCAATATCCTGGAAGACTCGCAGCATATCTGCCAGAGAGTAATGAGCAGTAGCCTTTAACGGCTGTAAAGCTCTTTTACAATCTGCATTAGCATTTTCAATAGCTAACTGGCGAAGAAGTTCACCAGCAGCTTCCTGATGATCAAACTGCTTTGGACAGATGCTCAGCAAAGTCAGCATAAGGCTCATTGGCATTCTGTCAAATGTTTGAAAAATTTGCTCTAGGTTCTCCAGCTTGGGGTACCTTAAGAAAAGCATGAAAGGTACATTCAGAAACAATAGTTAACATAGCTGGAGGAAGAACAACTTGAGTTGGAATTGTACCAAATGGTCCAGAACCAAATAGCTGCTCAACTGTATATGCTCCTCTTCCTCCTAAAGCAGCAGCTTGAGCATGTCTCATATATTCACCCTCCCAAATCACATATTGCATGGATGTTAAAATCATGAGAAATATTTGCTTCCAATCTTCAGGGATCATTGTATAACCATTTTTTATTCCTTCTACAAGTCCTCTTGTAAAATTACCACTAATCCCATAGTCTGTAACTGCCTTTTAAACTCTCTTAAGATCTGATAAGAGAGACTCTCCCATTCTGCTACTTGCAGTCCAAGCTGTGGCCCCTGACCAGGACGGTATTGTACTGGACAAACAGACAGTAATTCTGCAAGTTCTGTTCCTGAGACAGAGGCATCCCTTTTACAAGTCTCTACCATTTTCTGAAAAGAAGACTGAACAATAGAGTCAGGAGGCTTTTGCTCTGTATCTGCAGCAGCTGAGGGAATTGAAGACATATATTCAGGTGAAGAAGGGAGACAGATGACTGCATTAGTATGACGTGAAGGTGGAGGTGTTAAAAGCGAAAGTTCATTGTGACCAAATGTTTCAATTGCATGCCTACTTTAATGCCACACATGCAAAACTTCTATTTTTGTTCGAGGTTCATTATGCAGTGTTTTCCCAATACGTTCCCAATCAGTTAATTTTAAAGACCCCTTTTCTGGGTACCATAGGCACTGAGCTGCAATCTCTTGGACCAGCCTTAAGAGATTTCTCTGTGGTACCTCAGTATTATTTTTCTTCAACAAATAGCCTAATTCATCTACATGCTTCCTTTGTTCCTCAGAAAGCGAAGACCCCATACTTACAGAAACCAAAAGGTTGAAGAAACCACAAAGGGTTGAAGGTGCACCAAATCCTTGCCGGTCGAAGTAAGAGGGTCCCTGTTCAGGCACCACTTGTAATGACGAGGCAGTCGAGTTGTTTGATCTTGAACAACTGATTTATGATGATGATCTCTATTGGAATATAGTCTTTGCATTTCTATACATTTTTAGTTATCCTCTATCATTGGTTAACTTTGGTTACTGCTTAACTTTCGTTACTGTTTAGTACAGTAATTCATACAATTAATTTTCTCTAGTTAAAGTGTAACATACGTCTACTTCCCCTCTCTAATCCTCCTTTATCCAATCCTCCTTTATCCATGACTTTGCTTGCCTGAGTTGTATTTGCTTGGAAACATTCATCTGAGGTTTGCCATCCGAGATTGGAACATTCCTGCAATTACAACTCTATGGATTACTGTTGGTTTACTATGACTATATTTGCAGAACTGATGTTGAAGGTGCCTTTTATTATACTACTGTTGTAATATTGTATTTACTATCTGCTCAATGTTTCTAATATAACAGCATTTTATAATGTTCTGTAGGCTACACTCAATGGTGTAGGCTACACTCAAGGATTCTACTGATTCTGTCCACCTCTGTAGAACCGGTAGTTCTGAAGAGCAGCAGACAGAGAGCATACAGAGAACCAGTTCTATGTCTGCTGCTGTTTTGTCCCATTTGCCCACTCAGACTGTTACCTGACCTTTATTTCCTGCTTTTTAAACCTCAGCTGCTTTGTGTGACACGTAAAATCACTGAACCAGTAGTTACACTGGTCAGATCCCACCCCTGGCTACACTGTTCCAGCAGCTGGGGTGGAAGCAATTTCAAGCCCTGAAAAATTAAGGATGTTTAAAGTGGGTTGAAGAAGATTGAGAAAAAGGTACTGTCAAAATGAAGAGTGATTGACCTACTTCCTGCTTGTCTAGTCAGTGTATCTCAATCTTAGCAACTTTAAGATATGTGGAGTTCAACTTCCTGAATTCCCTAGTCATCAATAGGCTAGACTTTTGTTGATAGACTGATGACAAACAATAAGTAAATCATAAGTTTATGGCTGGCTGGGTAATTCTGGGAGTTGAAGTTCACATATCATAAAGTTGCCAACATTGAGAAACATTGGTTTAGGTAAACAAATAGCAGGATTATTGGGAAGTTCAAGATCCAGTGAAGATTCAAACATAATAATTTCATAACACCATCTGCCTAGCAGCTAGCAAAACATGCCCTGCCACCACATTTTCATGCTCCGGCTAATCTGTGGGTGTGCACTATTTGATCATGAGCCTGCTTCTAACCTTTTAAATAGCTTTCTGGATTATGAAGAGCATTCCTGCCTTTTCAGGTATCACTTTTTGGATTTTTTTCCTCTCCTTCCCACTAGGAGAGACCAGAAAACAGCTGTCCATGATTTGTTTTTAAGCTTATTGTATGAATGCAGGGCATGTGCCCAGAACTAACATGGGAGTAATGCCATAAAAAGCCAAGCTATTATTTGAGTTGGTTGTTACCTTCTTTGGTTGGTTCTGGCTTCAGGGTAAGCTGAAAACAAATATGGATAGTATGGGCAATAGTAGGTGTGTTGTGTCTTTAATCATGGTTTATGATCTCAAATCAGCCTATTTTAGTATTGTCTACTTCCTCATAATCAGTAAGTTCAGACTTTTGTTGATAGATTGGTGGCAAATAATAATTAGATGGAAGCCATGAGTACAAAATTTTGTAACTATAATTTGGTGTTATGTCTTGGCTTAATTTAGAACAAATACTGAAAAGAGTACATTATTCAAATGAACATGTTTATTTCATTCCACGCAACTTTAAAAATCTGGGGCTAAATCTTAGAAATAATCAATCCATCATTTCTGGATAAGAATAGGAGGGATAATGCATAAAATTATTTTCTAAATTATAACTTCTACTGTGGCATATGTGTACTCCCCCATACAATCTATAGTATCAAATTATATTAATGCCACTGATATATCTGTTTAACAGCCGATACTTGTATAATATATATAATTTACATCCAGAACCTTAACAATGGGCATGGGGTTGATAACCAGATTCAATAACCATACT
Organism: Laticauda colubrina; assembly: GCA_015471245.1. Taxonomy (NCBI): domain Eukaryota; kingdom Metazoa; phylum Chordata; class Lepidosauria; order Squamata; family Elapidae; genus Laticauda; species Laticauda colubrina. The sequence goes on along the minus strand of BLBF01000054.1, from coordinate 9,914,172 downwards.
ATTTTCTCCAGAACTACAACACTCAAGTGGACAAATAAGATGTGTTTTAATACAGAGTGATTATCTTTAACAGACAGCATTGCATTTGAGAAAGTATTACATTATCTGTACCATGTGTTACCTAATATTATATCCATACTATTTCTATATAGTTATCATTTAATAAATATGATTGTTTTGGGATTAGTTTTTTCAGTACAAGTGATAAACTATATCAGAAATGCCAGTACTTACCCTTCGAACCCCCACCATCACAACTGATGAAGCTTCTTGGTTGAGAAAAGTCTATGGAGATTCTTAGTCATCCAGGCCATGGTTGCCCCGAAGGTGCTTTTTCAAAAGGCAACTGGACTTCATTTTTCCTTGATGTTTTAATGACTCTCCCAAAAAATGCTAATGACCAAATGACTGCAAGGAATATAAATCTTTCCATCATCAACCATTCAGTCAGAACTGATGAAGCTTCTTGGGTGAGAAATGAAACATTTTCTTCTTCTTCTTCTTCTTCTTCTTCTTCTTCTTCTTCTTCTTCTT
>BLBF01000054.1:9891217-9913628 GCA_015471245.1 Laticauda colubrina | reverse complement strand
CTTCTTCTTCTTCTTCTTCTTCTTCTTCTTCTTCTTCTTCTTCTTCTCCTCCTCCTCCTCCTCCTCCTCCTCCTCCTCCTCCTCCTTCTCCTCCTCCTCCTCCTCATCATCATCATCCTCCTCGTCCTCCTCCTTCCTCCTCCTCCTCCTGGAAAAAAAACAGTGCAGCTAAGGCTAGGTCACACTGGCCAATGGATGCAAAACATATGCAAAAAGGACACAGCGGACGAGCAAATTTTTGGGGGTGGCTCCATCCGTTGTCATCCGCTCCAAAAAGTGGCAAAAATTTGCAAACACAGAACGGAAAAGAAAGGAAAAGAACGGACGTGGGTAGTATGTAGCAGGGATGTTAAAGGGATGTTCATAGGAAGCCTAGAGGATGTATATAGGATACAAACCATTCACTGCTCATCCTTTCTATTTCCGTGCTACTAACGTTGTGTAGACATTCCCGTGTACCTTTTGTTTCCTCCCTCTTTCCATTTTCAGCTGCAGCGGATGTGAGTTGCGAGGATGCCCAGAGGATGCAGAGAGGATACAGCGGACGTTTAACGGATGATAAACGGACATAGAACGTTTGTTGCTCGTATGTCACAGATTTACATCATACACAGCGGAAAGTTCATCTGCTCAAAAAGTTTTGTGCGTCTCAAAACTTCTTGCACGGATGAAATCTTAGTGGACGGATGCTCAAAGGATAGAGTGTATGAAACACATATGCAGTGAGTACACAATGGATGCATAGCATTTTCCAACTGATGGCAAGCTTTTTTTAACGTTTTACATCCTCTTTGCATCCGTTGGTGTAGTGTGACATGGGCTTAAGTTGCTTTTTGAAGAAAAAGGCACCTTTGAGACAACTATGACCTGGATGACCGAGAATATCCACAGACATATCAAAAATAGTTGGTCTAAAAGAACCATGATCTAAAAGAGCATTGAAGGGTAGACAGGACTACTATTATTGAGAATTTTTTTAAAGTTAAGAAGCTCTTAAAAACTTGAGGCTGGCTATAAAATGCAGCCTATATTAGAACAAATATCAAACTCCTTGTTAGGCCTCGTTAAAGTTTCTTTGTGGTGATTGTTGCATGATAAATACTCTTTTGGAGATTTTCCCTTCCAATTTCCTCTGTATGTCTAATTAATCTTCTTAGTTTCCACTTGTATCAGAAGTCATCTATTGGGATTTGTTACCTGATACTATTTAGGAATGAAGGCATGAGTGATGTGTCATTCTTGATAACTTTACCACTGAATCAATGTGCAGAAACTCAAAGCTTCCTGAATGTTTAGTGTCTCTAAAGAGCATCTCAAATTTTCAGTCAGTGTTGCCCTTTTGCTTCTCTGGCATCATGTTTGGATTGACACTGTTTTAGTTATTTCAACAGCATATATCTTATGCTGTTATATGATTGGAGCACCACTACAAGAAAAAAAACAAAAATAGATTGGAAAAATTAAACTGTATTTTATGTTCTAAATTAACACAAACCATATTTGGTATGATTTTTTAATGAATTTTTGAGAGTATGATGAAGCTGTAACAAGAAGACTGAAAGATTACTGAAAACCTTTTGGGTAATGAGTAATACCTATAAAGGTCACCTGATGTAAAAGCTGGGAAGCATATGAATAATTTCAGAGTTCTTCAGTTGAGTGTGTGAAATACTGTTTTGTCAAATTCAATTTAAGATGTCTTTCTCATGTTATTGGAATAAGCTATTGTTTAGTTACTTATTTTTATTTTCACCATAGAGTGAATAATAGAGCAATAACATGAGTAGTTTTGCTCCAAAGGCATCCATTAAATTTGGAGTGAGCAAGAATTTTAAATATGGAACCATTAATATGTTTTATTTTTTTGCTGAGCAAGCCAGTATTTCAACGGGTTTGAGACAAATAGCTAGAACTGGTTCAGCCATCTCTACAGATGCTATAATATTAATAATGGAAGCATCTTCTGTGATAAGTAGGGTAAATAACTTTCACAGTCCTGAAAATGTTATGTTGCTGGTTAGAATGATTGTGACATTAGTTTTCGAATGCATTGGGTTTATTTGACATACAAGATACGAGTGATGTAACAGGTTAATTTGGATCTGTGAATGGAGCAGCACAAGTTGGATTTTGTTTTTACTTATTCCAGATACACAATAGTTCTTGGTTGTATGTTATGCTGCAATTCATATCCAGTAGCTTTTCTATCCTTGGAGCCTATTTAGAGAGAGAACAATTTGCTTGCAAATTATATGTACTGGAAAATTAAAATATACTTTTGCTTGGATTAATGTTATTTTAAAGGGGTGGGAAATTGCTCTGGCTGAAAAAAGTCACACAACCACCATGAAGTGTGTTTGTTTTTTTTTAATCCTATAATGAAGGAAAAATTTATTTGAATTTGAACACCACCTACATGTTTTTCCCCCTAATAGATGATTTTCATCTCTATAAAATTCATTATAGATATTAGCATTACACACACACACACACACACACACGGTATTCATCTTTGTACCTGTATTTTCCCACGTGATTATAGTTGGGCTTTTAAAGTTGTAGTAACATTTCGGCAGAATCTCATCTGCCATCCTCAGGCTTCTGTATAGTGTTCGTCTGTGAGTCAGACTTTTACAGCCGTTTCTGTTTTAAATTTGGTGCTAACCTACTGCTGTGCCAGGATGGTTTTTTCTTCATTCTGATTGGTTGGGAATCTTGGTCTATGTTTATTGGTCTTGGAGTTTGCTGTGTTCTGTTTAATTGGTGTTTCTAATATCTTCTGTCTGTTTTGTAGCTTTTTTTGTCTTGATTGGCTGGCAACATTGTGTTTCCTGTATTGGAGGCTTTTAGTGCAGCTTGGCTCAGAGTAAACAGATGGCTATCATTTATTAGGAAGCTAGGTTTCATCTGGGTACCTGGTTGGGGTGTATTTGAGCTGGAGGTATCGGGGGGGGGGTATCTGTTTGTTCCCAGGTATTTGGCTGGCTTGTGGTGTGGATAATTTTTTGTTTGAGAGTGCAGGCTTCCAGATAATTGACAGTCTGGTGGAATCATCTCTTCTATTCATGCTTTCAGGTCTTTTTTCAATCTCTATGGCTTTTCTGGTAATTCTGTAGCTGGGGTTTTCTATAGTGGCTAGGGTTTTTGTACCATTGAAGTCGATGCTATGACCTGTGGCTTTCATGTGTTGGACGAGTGAGGAGGTGTGTTCCAGCTTTTTTACTGCATTTTTGTGTTCATCCAGGTGGGTACTTATTCTTCTATTGGTCTGTCCAATGTCTTATTGTCCCCAATTATTCATACCCATTTCCTGTATACATTTATTGACAAATACAAATACATTTATTGACAAATACAATACAATAAAATAAATATACAGTAAGTGTTCTAAATGATTTTTTGTAAGGCCACTATATATCACATTTCAAATTTTTATTATTATTTTCCTTTGCTTTTTGGTTATATTTTTTTCTAAATATCCATTGGCACTTGGCAAAAATTGTCTAATTATATGTATATATTTAAATGGGAAATGTGTGCTGTTTGTCTATGAATATTTCATCCACTTGTTTCTAAACTTAACCCTAGCAAAACCCTCACCTAAAATGTGGCTGGAATGACACTGTGTTTTGTGTGCTCAAAAAACAAACAATGGAATTGAAGATAGTAATGATACAGTAATAATAACCTCCATCTCATTGGCTATTCAGCGTTAGATAGACATTTGGATCAGAGTAGAATCATGATTGTATTGATTCTAACTGTGCTGCAAATGATCCTGACGTTAAAAAATTAAAGATAGCTGTGATTTCTTGGCAATCACTATCCATTATATCTTTTTTCCGCTTGTGGAAGAAGGTAGAATGCTTCTTAGACTTTGCTCTGCTGGGATCCAAAGAAAACAGAACATATAAATATCTGCATTCTTTTTCATTCTTTTAAATTCCTATTATTCATTGAGGCACAGGCATTCTTCTGTTGGTGAACTCATTATGACAACTTACTAATAACCATTCCAATGTTTTCCTGTTCATTTACCTTGTAGGGTGGTTACATGTTGTATACTCATAAACAAACAAATGAATGAATAAACAAACAAAATCATGAAACAGAACAGGATATGAATGACTTGTTGCAAAATTAGATAAAATAGCATTATAATAGTAATGTTACACATTCTTGGAGATTTCATTGAATTCAATAGGTTTAAAAACACTCATATTTTGGCTGGGAAACTCAATCAGGATCTTAACCCCAATAAAAACCAGCCATCATGTTTTGCTTTATTTGTCTGGACATAGTGTTTTATGTAGACATGGCATCTGTATTATTGAATCCATGTTTAGGCTTAAAATGTATTTAACTGCTGGGGTAGTATCTGTCCCTTTATTTTAATATGTATAATTAATCCACTTTATAATGGGCTACAGAGTAATCTACAAAACATGGTACACTGATAAAACAGGATGAATTAAATGTTGCAATTTAGACACACAGTACAGTAGCAAAAAGAAGAAATCTTATGTAATTTGCTTTAATTTTTGCTCTTATATGGGGCACACAGATACACAGAGGCACATACACACATACACACTCTTCTTATTTGAGTTGTTGATGTGGTGGAACCTGGAACTGAGTTAAGGGGAGGAGTGAAAAGCCTGGCTAGCCTTAGTTTCTGATGAGGAGGAAGGAGTTCCTCTAAAATCTCACCAAGTTTATTTAGTAGTTGTGTAGTAAGTGGTTTACTGGCAAGATTCCTGTCTATAGGAGATAACAATAAATATGCTACTCTGATCAGCTGCTTGTTGGTTCTAGTTCTTTGCACCTGATAGTTCGTGCTATTTTCTACTGTATTTACCCAAAAAGAAAATATTTTTCAAACAATTGGGGAACTTTCTCAAATTATTATCAGTGAAGGGGTAGATGGGACATACTTTATTTCCTAAAAGATTGGGGAATATTGTTGAACAGTAGCAAGAGATGGAAGGGCAGACATTGTTGAAAAGCAGAGAGGCTGGAAGCATTTTCTGTGAATGAGCTACTTGCCTGAATTGTCATATCTAAACAACACTTCTCTCTTTCTTTCTTCTTCCCTCCCTCCCTCCTACCTCCCCCCTCTCTGTGTGCTAGTTACCTCTTCTTTCACTATCTATATTCAGGTTTTTCTCTGTTTTCTTCCCATCTCAGGGCAAAGCTCCCATTCCTTTGCCTCATTTCTATTTTTTTTTTTTTTTGGTGTTTCTGCTTGGAAGGAGGGAGTGGAATTTCTGTATCTATGTGAATTGGTGATTTTGTGTTTCTGTGCATGTATGTGTGTGATATATACACAAAGTAAGAGAAAGGATGATACACACATATGGATAGGAACTAATTGATTTCACAAGGGGTAGTTTATTGTATAAGCAACTAATGTTAATATATAATTATTTTTAAAAGTTTTTCTTGGTCCTGCTCTTTTCTACAGTCCGGATTTTTGGAGATGTGTTTGTACATGTGTATGTATTTAGTACACACAGAGAGATACAGATATATGTGCACAATAATTGAGACTCTAACAAACACATTTTATTTATAGAACACGCCAGGATTATGCTGGATTTTGTAACTTGTGGCTCATAAGGTAGAGAAATTAGACTTTTCAAAGGATTTGCATGTGTGTACTTATAATTGTTTCCTATTGTTCTGGAGAAGTATTGTTGTTTAAATTTACATACCACCTGTTCTCCCAGTGACTCCAGATAGTTTACAAATAATTTAAAACATAAAAACAAGACAATAAACAAGAAAGGTAGAGAAGGCAAAATAAGAAACTGGTTGGGGGGAAAATGATTAAAAGGAGGCTTCAGGTATCCTCACCAAAATCCTCACCAAAATCCTGAGTAAGGAGCCATGTCTTCAGGCCTCTTCAAAACACCAGCAGATTATGGTATTCCACCAGTTCTGCCCAGCTGGTAATGGCTATGAGCAGTGGAGACCGAACCAGTTCTCTCTGCCACTGTGCTGTTGGGCCCACCTGCCCAACGGGCTCCCATACTCACCTATATCTTCTGTTTTTGAAGCGTAGCTGCTTTGCGCGGCACAGAAGAGTGATGTGTGGCAGCTGCTGAAGTGACTGGGAGAGTGCAGGCTTGCAGGAAGTGAGTTGGAACGCCTCTGCGCCTGGACAAAGTGCGTATTTGGTGCACATACGCACACAAAGTATGTGCGCATGTGCAAAATGCACCCACCTAGCCACACCCACCCAACCGGTGATAAAACTTTTTGAATCCCACAACTGGTATAAAGAGTGAAGTCAGAGTCACTTAAAAGTCAACATATCTTTTTCTTTCTCAAGAGTAATTCATGTTTTGTTAACTGCTGCAATCTTTTTCCCACATGACCTCTATTCTTCTCCGCTGAAAGAATAATATATATATATATATATATATATACATACATACATATGTGCTGTTCAGCTTCCTTCGAGTATTATCCCACGTCATTGTAGTTGTGCTTTTAAAGTTATAGCAGTGTTTCAGCAGAATCTCATCTGCCATCATGAGGCTTCTGTACTGAATTCGTATGTGGGTCAGGCTATCACAGCCATTAGTTTTAAATTTGAGGCTAGCCTACTGTTGTCCCAGGATGGTTTTTTATACATCCTGATTGGTTGGGAGTCTTGGTCTGTGTTTATTGGTCTTGGAGTTTGCTTGATTGGTGTTTCTGGTTTCTTCTGTCTGATTTGTGGCTTTGATTGGCTGGCAACACTGTGTTCCTGTGTTGGACGCTTTCAGTGCAGCTTGGCTTCGCATAAAAGGACGGCTATTATCTATTAGGAAGCTAGGTTTCATCTGGGTGTCTGGTTGGGGTGTGTTTGAGCTTGAGGTATCAGGGGGAGTCTGTTTGTGCCCAGGTGTTTGCCTGGCTTGTGGTGTGGAGATCTTTCTATTTGAGAGTGCAGGCTTCCAAGTGATTGACAGTCTGGTGGAATCATCTCTTCTGTTCATGCTTTCAGGTCTTTTTTCAATCTCTATGGCTTCTCTGATGATTCTGTGGCTGGGGTTTTCTACAGTGGCCAGGGTTTTGGTGCCCTAGTGGCTAGGGTTTTGGCCAGGGTTTTTGAAGTTGATGTTATGACCTGTGGCTTTCATGTGTTGGACTAGAATACATACACACACACACACACACACACACACAAACATATTTGTTTTTTTAAGTTTTCGCGGGTACTTACATGAATGCAGTTCAGCTTCCTTCGGGTATTATCCCACGTCATTGTAATGCTTTTAAAGTTGTAGCAACGTTTCAGCAGAATCTCATCTGCCATCATCAGGCTTCTGTATGGAGTTTGTATGTATACAAACTTTATATACATATATAAATATATATATTGTATGTATAAATTATGTATATATCAGAATTCTGGCAAGAACAGGTAGTCCTTGACATAGAAACAGTTCATTTAGTAACCATTCAAAGTTACAAAGGCACTGAAAAAAATGATTTATGACTGTTTTTCACACTTCAACCATTACAGCATCCCCATGGTCATGTAATTAAAATTCAGATGCTTGACAAGTGGTTCATATTTATGACAGTTGCAGTGTCCTGGGGTCATGGGATAATCCTTTTGTGACTTTCTGACAAGCAAAGTCAGTGGGGAAGCCAGATTCACTTAACAACTGTGTTGCTAACTTAACAACTTCAGTGGTTCACTTAATAACTGTGTCAAGAAAAGTTGTAAAATGGGTCAAAATTCACTGAACAATTGTCTCACTTAGCAACAAAAATTTTGGACTCAATTGTGGTCGTAAGTCAAGGAGTATCTACATCTGGAAGATCTTTAAGTGAAGTGTCACATCATCACTGAAGACATCAAAAGTTTGTATCAAAACAATAAGAAAGCATTTTATGAATGCTTTCAATTTAGTTAATGAAATAAAGCTTCAAAAGGGTAAAACATTTTATGAATAGCCCTTAATTGTATTCTCAAAATGGCTTCATTAGGATTCTCAAATAAATTTAATTCATTCACACTAAAGGCTACTACCTCACAGTGAGATACTGATTTCCCATAATCTCTAGAAATAGAATTAAAATGGTGGCTTTTCACAAATACTTAATACAACCCTCTCTTTCCCAGCATGCCCATGGCTACCATCTTGCCATAATGCCTACAAGAAGGATGTTTCATTCAGTCAAGAGTCTCTTAAATACCAATTGAAACTTTCATATTCAAAGGTTCAACTCATTTTATTGCTTTCCTACTTGGCCTACCTATAGGATTAATATAAAATTGCCCCTGAATTGCCCTATACTTGGCTGCTTTCTTTTCCCTGAATATGTAATTACTTCTTTCTTTCTTTTCCCCTTAATGCTAACTCTTTCCGTTCACTTAAATTGCACCATTTCCATAAAATACATAGACTAAAGATAAAAATAGTAGCAGGATGCTAGTAATGTAATAACCTCTATACATGAGAAATAAAAGGTGGTCATCTAAGAAGTAACTGACCATGAATTTCTTCCAAATGTCCTGAATGAGAAAACAATATAAAATAGGATCAAATTGAAATGGGCAGCTTTAAGGTTAATTGTGTGTTCATATGTTTATGTGTGTGTGTGTGTGTTTATAAATAGCAAATTGCCTTTATTGCATAGACTGGATATATACTTTTTGAAATAAACTGTAAATCAGATCTGTAAAACATGAGTGAACAAAGATAATTTAATTGAGCATGATATTTATGGATTTCCTTACAAATTAAATAACAAAAGACTATGGTTTCAGAACAAAAGCCTTGTTTGGAAAAGGCTCTAGCTGAATGTCATGGCTTATCTTCGGCCCATATCAGAAGTCTGCAAACTTAATTTCATTTTAAATAAAAAGCTAATCCAGAGTTTGCTCAGCCAAAAAGTGAATATTGTTTTATCATCCTGAAGCTTACCTCATTACAGGCACTCAGTATTAAAACAGAATATCAAGCAAACCGTTGCAGAAATGAATTTACTTATCAACCAGGAGCTGCTTTGTTTTATTAGCTTGACTGTCTTGCCTGATAAAATGCATTTTCCTACCTCCACTGATTTCTTTAAATGTAAATGATGTCGAAAATTGTTTATCTGTTGAATATTGAATATTTCACTAAAGGAAGATGCATAACCCAGTTTATATGCATGACTCTAAAAATGTTGATCTTGAATATACTGCTCAAAATACAATTAAATTGCCTAGCAGATAGAAGTGATTTGTTTTTATTTTTGCTCATTGTTGCATTTTTTCCTCCAGTTTCATTTTGTGAAAGTTAAAAACCTTCCAACTTCTAAATTAGAATCTAGTGGAGATAAAGAACAATCCTCACACAGTCATCTTCCTTTTTCTATCAGTTTGTCAAATCCTGCTGGGAAACTTACACATTAATAAAGGGGGAAGTGGAAGACTATTTCCTTCCACAGCTATCATCTTCTGGTTTATCTACTCTTTATAATGGACATTGCGGCTTCTGCCATTTTATCTACCCAAACTAAAGAAAGAAAAAAGTTTCTGCTAATCTGGAGCAGCAGAGGAGACATTTTCTGTACAGTAAAGAAAAGGAAGGTTTCCTTTATTTTACTCTCCCCATAGAATGGGCAGAGATTAATTCATTTCTAACAATGGGAAACATATTGAGAATATTGACTTGTGTAATGGCAGAGTATTATATGTGATTTTGACACAGCCTTCTAGCCATCATCTCCTCAGATGAAAAGCACAAATGAAGCATTGCTCTTGAGCAAATAGCATTTAGACTTATGTACCACCCTATAGCATTCTACAGAACTCTGGGTAGATTAAAAAATAGAAGCATTATTTGCATATGGCGCCAACAATCTAGGTCCTCATTTATCGACCTTGGAAGGCTGAGTTAACCTTGATTCCCATCAGGATTAAACTCCAGGCTATGGATAGTTTGCCTACAGTACTATACTTTAACCACTGACCCACCAGTAGTTTGTTTGTTGTCCATTTCAACTGTGATACCAAGAAGCTCAACCACTGCAGTAGTCATGTTGCTTCCCCCCCCCTCCCCAATTACTCTAGTGCCCCAGCTGAAAAATCTGTATTTTTCTGAGTGACCACAAAAACAAGAATATTCCAAGAGCAGAACTTTGGGGTGACAAAACAGTGTGTGAGCCACTAGTATTTGATGAATTTGAAGTTCATAAGCTTTATGTCTCCAAACTGAATTAGCTGGAGTTTTCCTCATGTAAATACACAAATAGTGGAAACTCCAGAAAAATGAAAACATCCTTCTTTCAAGCTATCCTCCTTTAATAGGCCACTCCAATTCTTAATGGGAAATAAGGCCAATTCTGAACCATCCTCGTCCCCAAGTAGTCTGCCCTAAGAGACAATTCATTTAAAAATCTGTCTGTTTTTGTCCATGTATTCCTTTTTGATCTATCACCTCCATAATATTAAGTCTTGAAAGCTGCCCCTGCCATTTTCAGCCCTGCCAACTCTCACGGTTCTGCCATGAGTCTCACGATTTTTTTGGCATGTCTCACAGTCTCATGACAAGGCTCCTCAATCTCACGCCAAATTTAAAACACCTTTTTTTTTTCAAATTTGGGGGTCTTATGCGCTTATACGTGCATAAATCCGATTCTCACACAAACGACATGACGCCACTTCTCAGATCATGCAATATCGATATTACCATACAGTCATATATACATACAGCACATTTCTTTTCACTCTGGGCGCCTCCATTTTGCTTTTTCTACCACCAGATATAACACGCTCTGATTGGTTAGTTATTCACGTGACCGTGAATCTCACTATTTTTTATAGAATCTCCAGATTTTTTTTCATGGGTCTCCAGATTTTCCTTTATCAGGGGTTGGCAGGTCTGCATTTTGTGCCCTGCATAGGGCTGGCTCTCCTATCCTGCTGGTTCCACCTTCTTCTCCCACTGCTAACCAGGGACTCCTGTCCTGGCCCTTTGTGAAGCCATGCTGGACATCAGGGATAGGATGCTACCGGCTCGGCTCAGTTCAACCAGTTCGGAAGTTCCAATGATCTGCTGTTGGGCCCACCCCCTGCCTGGGCTCCCATATTGACTTTTTATTTCCTGCTTTTGAAGCACAGCTGTTTTGCGCGGCACAGCAGATTGTTGCACATCATCTGTTGAGGACACAGGGAGAGTGCATGGTTGCAGGAGGTGAGTAGGGAAGCCCCTGCGCGTGCGCAAAGCACACCCACCAAGCCACATCCACCAAACCCATAGTAAACAATTTTGAAACCCACCACTGCTGGATTTGTTAGGGCTTCTTTGCTAGGCCATACAAGGCCTTGTCCAAATTGCGAATGGCATTATTTCCAGGCTTTATAACTTATGTTTCCAATTATGTGCTGGGAACTATGCAAAACTCTTCTGCAGAATACATGTGTGATTTCATACAAAATGGTAAAGCATTAACATTATGCTAACTAAGCATTTTAAAATTTAATGCTTCCCTTCTTCGTGTTTTTGAAGCAAAGTAACTTGGGACGTTGCCAGTTCAAATATTCAATAGCAGCAACTATTTTGGTCAAGCGCCAAAGCAGTTGGTCAAAATCACGGAAGCATGAAGTATAAAGATTTCATGTAAGATATCTTTACTACTAGCTTGGGGGTACATACAGAACCTTGGAAATTGTAAGAGGATTTCCAGCCATCGTTTATAGGATATGTATTAAGGTGGAGTCTTTTTGAATGATTTCAAATATTTTTTCCCAGATTCCTTGCCACATAGGATAACCTGCCTTTTATGAAATAAGCTGCCCATTGACTTTTAGTTCTTCATTGTTTATATCTATATCTTGTTTCCATTTTTCCCATCCTCATAATCTCACATAAATGGCACCTAATAATAGAAAGGCTGCATTAGTGATAATAATTGTTTTAATTCCTGCTTCTGTTATCTATAAATCTAAGTCAAACCAAGTCAGGTCAGTAATCAGTCTTGTGGAAAGTGAGACAAACAGTAATTTGCAAGGACTGTTTTAATCAGTAGCCAGCTCCTACTAGAAAATCGATTTGTCCTTCTAGTATAAACTTTATCTTTCATTAATATGGTAAATGCTTATATCTAACAGACATTGTTATTTCTATTATTTTGGAAATGTTAAACACAAGCTCTTTAGTGCTTTTAGAGGATACATGGTGGCAAATTAATTCGGCAATATTTTAGCCAAGAATTATTGTAGCATTCTTTGAGGGTAAATTCTTTAAGCTGCTAGAATATATATTGTCATTTCTTGATTGGTTGATATACAGGGAGACGGCAGATCAGTAATTGTAGTCATAGAGTCTGGAGGTTACTTTTCATGAGAAAAAACAGTAGAAACAGAAGTCCACAAGTATATTCCTATTATGCTCAGAGGCAGGAGGTGGCACTGAAGCTGACAGCTGGGTTACATCATTTCTGCAGAGTAGATCACTGCTGTTGCTGGGAGAAAGGATAATAGTGCATTATATAGTAATCCAAGGTTGACATCCAGTCTCCTGACAGAGGGTTTAGGAACTGGGTAAGGGGTGTAAAATTAAAGATTACTTAGCATTAGATAGAAATGGGGACAGGGGAATCTCTGTTTAAGGAGCAATTGTGTTCCTTCTTGCATAATTTTTGATTTTTTTCTGAGCCTGTAAGACTTCAATCCTGATGGCGATATAGAAAATGGTTGGACTGTGTCAGAAGCCTTTTTGTAAATGTTGACATTTCAGCATGAAATATTGAAGCTGGTGTCATAGTCTTCAGCAGCTATGCTATCTGTTCCCAGAATCTCCATAAGGTCACTTTGCAATAATGTGATGGGTATTTCTGATCCCTGCTGCACATGCATGACCATCTGAACACATATTATATTCTACATACCCATTTTATGTGCCAGGGTGACTCATTTTCAGTATTTATGAAGAAAGTTAATTACATTTTTCAGTTACTTTTTAAAACATTAATTTATTACTAACGGTTATATTGCCTGCAGAGTGAAAGGTCTTCATTTTTAACAGCCCCAAAAGCTGATCTGAATTGGCTAAACTGAGAAGCGATGGGCATCTTTAGTTCAAAAATAATTGGAGGCAACACATTGCTTATGGGGTTTTTTGTGTGCTAAGTCTTTGTAAAAATGCAATAGTAAATTAGTTTGTGCATTTTTCAGTAATCAGTTACTCATGGGCCAGTAGTCTTTTGTTTTCAGGAAAGCACTGAAGATGAATTTCAATAAAATTTGGGTGTTTAGCTCCATCACAATCATCCCAACCTAACACGGCATCAATCAGCATCATGGGTTTTCATAGCAGAATGGACAAAAGGAGATATACGTGGTAGCCATTTCTGTAAATCAATCTGAAAAAGGATTCTGTTTTTTGGGGAAGAGAAACAAGTCCACCTTCAGTGCATTGGTACATCTCATAACATGTTCCCATTAGAATCTGTGTGAGAAGACTATAAAAGAAGTAGTACACTGGTCACATAGGAATACTTTGGCTGGCTGGTCTTTGCATGTGTGGGAGTGCTATAAACTGGCAAAGCAGCTCCTTGGCATGCATGTGTGTGCCAGCCAGCTGGTCTTTGCACATGCATGCATGTTAGAAACTGGAAGACTAGGTGGCCAGCATGCATGTGTGCGCTGGGAAGCTGAGCTTCTGGTTTCTGACGCTCCCATGTGGTGCATTGGGGAGCTGCTCTTCCAGTTTCTGGTGCATGCGCATATGTGCGCACACTCCTGTTTTGGCATTTGGTGCCGAAAAGGTTTGCCACCACTGCCTTATAGCCACCATGTCAGACAAACTGTTGTCCAATCTCTTCTTAAAAACCTCCAGAAGTTTCAAAGGTGTTGATGCAACCTGGTCAGAAACTGGTCAGATATGGAGGTAAAATATAATTCAAAGATTTTTGGAGAAAGAGAGATCCATATAAACATGAAAGATGCTTACATATGTCAAATGAAAACATAAGTCGTATGAAACCATAATTTTTTTTCAGTTTTACCATCTATTTTCAGTTTGTCCTGGTGCCACAAACCTTGGCTGTGTCCTGACAATAACACATCATGTTACACTGGCCAACAATTACAGGGATGATGGTGGATTCATACATTTCTTGTCTGCCTCAGAATATGATGGCAGCTGATCTTATGGTCTTTGGAGAAAGTGTCCTGGGACTCCTGAGCTATAAGTACATGAAAGCACTGAACTTTCTGGGATGCCTAAAACAGAGTGGGTAAGGAGAGCCATATGGCTTTTGGGTCACAGCCATAGTTAAGCATGTGTTTAATACTAAATGCAGAAAGTCCCAGGCATCTCTAGGTGGGGTTAGAAAAAACTCCCACCTCAAACTATGGATAGTTGTTGCCAGGAGACGGGCAAATAGTTGGACTCAGTAGAAAGTGAATTCCTCTGCCCCCTCCACCCCTTGTATGAGGTGCCTTATCCCTTTAATCCACCATGAAGCATCAGAATTGAAAATTATTTTCTTCTTGGGACTGAGTTTGGATGTGAATTCTAGACATTTTCTGGTAGAGAAGAATACAATACATAGAATATATAACCCACTTACTTTCAGAGTGCGTTTGGAAAATAAATGTTCCTCATTCAGGAGAGTTGAGATAAATAGGGAATGCAATGTGCTGGGGAGACTTTCTTATTGTTATTTTAAATGTTTTTTTCCACTATGATTTAAGTGTTTCTCTTTTGAATAAAAGGGAAGTTTTTGAAAGAAGTTAGAAGTGCTTTTGAAGCCATGGAAATTTTAGCTGGTCCACATGTTTCCTTTATTTTTATAAGTGCAAAACATTCACAGAAGAGGCATGTGGAGAGCTTTTTTTTTTTAAGAAAAAAAGAAGAACAATGTTTCACATACATTTGTATTGAGGTCCCTGATGTGTGTGTTTTTTGTCTATATGAACGAATGAAAAGCTCATTTTTAAAAAAAAAAAAATCTGAATTTCAAAAGGTAATTGAACATTGTATATCCAACAAGCAAACTATCCTATGAAGCAGCTCAGAGTTTATGAGACTTGGTATCTCTATGGAAACTATTAAAAAAAATCTGTGGATTCAAAGTCCAATGCCTGTTGTGAAATAGAATTCATGGAGGACGATTTATTATCACCTCCAGCTTTGAATCCATTCTGCTGTACAGAATCCATGTACCAGTATCTGCTGATAAGAATTCATGATTATATTATCCTTTTACAAATGGCCAAGAGTTTTGGGGAGGTAGTTTTGTTTCTTACCCTTTGCACTTGTGGGTGTGTCATTGGCAGGCACTGAAGCATCCTTATTGAGACAGAAAAGTATTGTCTCTGAACGTATTGCTTGATTTTATTTTGGAAATTACAAAGCTGCCAGTTATTTATTTGTTGATATTTAAGAAGGATGTAACAGTCAGAGCTTGAAGAAGGTAACATCACTTGAATTGTAGGGAAATAATGTAAGAGACAGACAGATAAAAACAGGATTTTGGAAAAAGAGAAGCTGAAGTACAGAAAAGGTTAGTTGTTAGTGTAAGTGTGCAGAGTTTTTTTCTCAATTGAAGAAAATGAGATTTCTCAGAGACCATATCTGAACGAAACTGCAATATGCCAATTTTGAATCCCTTTTCTCTTATAGTTGCTATTTGTATTGTAGGCCGTATGAGTGGTCTCAAGCCCTTCTGTCTGTGCAGACCGGTGGCAGCGATAGCAGCAGGGGGGCGGGTGTGTGTGAACAGGATAGTTTTGTGCATGTGCCTGCCACTTGTGCAAATGGAATTTCTCATGCTCACCCACTGCTTGCACAGCCCAGTTCCCAGCAGCTCGTGGCCTGCTACTGATCCATGGGCCAGGGATTGGCGACTCCTAGACTGCTGTTTTCCTCCAAAAAGAGGGGACAGAGATTTGTTTATTTGTGTATTTCTTTTGCATATGTCACTGACATTCTTTTGAATGTCATTTGTACATGTATAGGAGATGACATATTTTTTGGGGGGGAAATCTCAAATGAACAAAGGGAAATAAACAGAGGTGGGATTCTACCAGTTCACACCTATTCGCTAGAACTGGTTATTAACATTCTAAGCAGTTCGGAGAACCGGTTGTTAGAAGAAATTACTGGCCTAATCCTGTAAGGAAGGCAGGAAGGAAACATTCTGGTGTTGCTGACAGAAACTGTCTCTCTGTTAACCCTTATTACATTCTTGGTGGGACTAGATTTCCTCTCTCAGGAACTTCTCTGGAGTTTTTTTCCTCTCCTTTGCTGGTACTTTGGTTGTATGGAGCGACCATTCAAAGTTACAATGGCACTGAAAAAAGTGACTTATGACTATTTTTCACACTTACGACTGTTGCAGCCTCCCCACAGTCACGAGAGGCCAGGCGAGGAGATGCATGCTTCAATGTGGTGATGTTGAGTTGGCCATGCCCAGTCAGTAACATGACCACCAAAGCCATGTTCACCCAGTCACATGACCACCAAGTCATGTGCCCACAGAAGCAATGCCCACAGAACCGGTTGTTAAAAAATTTGAATCCCACCCCTGGAAATAAATGCTTTATTTCTATTTCCAGGATGATCTCTATAGCTAGAAATACACAAATACGAATCAACTATATGACTTTTGATTTATTACAGTTTTCCCTCTGAACAACTCCATAGTTTAGAAGCTTAAGGAATGCCAGGGATCCCATAATTCACACAGGCACACATTCTCTCTCTGTCTCTCTCGCTCTACTAGCTGAGGATGGTTTTATCTTTAGAAGTCTTTATGGAACAGAGAGGCTGTGACTGGTCAAGAGTAAAAATAGTTCTGAGTTTTCAATGGCTGCATTCCTGATTGGAGCTTGAAACCATGAATCAGGACTCAGCACTCAGACTGTACAGGACTGAACAAGGGAGCTGTGCGGCAGAAGGCAGGAGGGCAACTTGCAGCCTAGGTCGGCGATGAGTCACCCCACAGCTTCATTAATCGTTTGGGAAGGGCCAGTCCTGCTCTTGCATTCCCAGCAAGGTACCAATGATTTTGTTTATACTTATTAATTTCTACCTCATACCATATATTTTTTTAAAAAAGTTATAATGCAAAGGACCAAGTCTGAACGAAACAGTTTGACTGGTTTTTTTTCTCCTCCTATGGTCCTATTCTTTAGAGGTGGTGTCGTTGTTGGCCTTGTGGAGGCTTATTTTAGATACACATTCTGACTATTAGCTTGGTTTCAGCAATGCTATCAGGTAATCAGTTTTCTTAGGAAGCGCTGTGTGTATGTTTTCCATTTTGGGAGATCCCCAACAGGTCTCATTCTGTTGAAAGCACAGGACAATTATGAAGGCTACTCAAAATATTTTTAAGCAAGAGAATTTCTGGAGAAATACTTTCCAGAAATATTTTCAGTATGTGTTAGAATAGAAAGTGAGAGACTGGTCGAGGAACAGATTCTAAATTGGGTATGAGAAATATCTAGTGCATGGTATAAGGTAGCAGATAAGTGCCAAAAATATTTGGTGGAACAACAGAGGAAAATATCATTTCAGGCTGTCATTTCAGCATCATATTAGAAACTGGGCATTCTCTTAATTTTCATGCACGTAATGATGATAAAACTTATTTCTGGTGGGTTGTATCTGTTTCTTTCTGAGGATGTAAAGTTGGGTAAGATTGAGATAATCCGTCCTTCCCCAAGTAAAATTAAAAGAAATACTACTGTTTCTTTTCCTTTCTAATACTTAAAATAAGATTGCAAGTAGAGGAAAGAAATTATGGGTATCCTTGACTTATAACCACAACTGAGCCCAAAATTTCTGTTGTTGAGAAAGAAAGTTGTTAAGTGAGCTTGGCCTGAATTTATGAGCTTTCCTGTCACAACTTTTGAGTGAATCATTCCAGTTGTTAAGTTAGTAACATGGTCGATAAGTGGATCAGGCTTCCCCTTTGACTTTGTCAGAAGTTCACAAAAGATGATCACTTGACCCCAGGACACTGCAACCGTCATAAATACGAGTCAGTTGCCAAGTGTTTGAATTTTGACCATGTGGCCAGAGGGATGCTGCAGTGGTCATAAATGTGAAAAACACCATGCTGTGGTAAGTTTGAATGGTCATTAAATGAACTGTTGTAAGCTGTAAGTTGAGGACTACCTGTATATTTACTTAAGATTGAGACAAAACAAAATAAAATCCAGCAAAAATTTGGCACTTATATAGAGCAAGAAGAAATTTCCAGTCCAACAGAAGACACAGTGGTTTGTCAGCAATCATTGTGAAGAGTAAGGTGCTGGGTGAGCTTAACACACAATGTTCCTGGGCTTGATAGAGTGAGGCATTTATCATCAAACCAGACCGGTTCTTACACATTTCTCTACAGGGGGTTCCTCTCTCTTTGGCATCTTATCAGGGTTGAATAACTGACTGCAAAGGCACACATAGTGGACAACATATAGAGATTGCTGAAAAATGCACACAAAGACTGCTGAAAGACCTGCAGGTAGACATGAGATTTAGTTTGGGTTTACTGAGAGTCTGCATAAGTTGTATCAGAACACAACTCCAGGTCAATCCTTGACTTATGACCTGCTGCTTAGTGACCAAAGTTATGACAGAGCTCTGCAAGACTACTTATGACCTGGATTCCAAGTTTCAAAGGCCAGGTCTTCCCCATGGCTATGTGATAACATTTTGGGTGCTTGGTAACTGCTCCGCATTTACAGGTTTTTGTTGTGTCCCAGTGATATCTTTTTTTGTTGAAAATTAGCATTTACTTTTGGTTTCCAGCAAAAGAAACCCTGCTCACTGAGGACATCAGATTCACTTAATGAACCATGGCATTCATTTAACAGCCACCACAAAATGCTCATAAAATTGGGCACAAACATATGATGAGTTACTTCATGACCAGCAGGACTTATGACCGTGTATTTTTGCTCAATTGTAAGTCGATGAGTACCTGTCCTATATTCAACTCCTTAATCAGGGAATCCTGTTTTTAATGAATCTATAATTACATGACCCAGAATTGTATCCTTTAGTATTTCTCAGACTGCTCTTCTCTTCTTTGAATGAGAAATCTACTGTCATCAGAGTTTATTTACAAAATGTATATTTTTATTTAGTCTTCGCGGTTATCTTTGTCTTGTAAGAAGGGACCAGCATAAATTTTATTTTGCCTGTAAAGGAATTGTATGTAGCGTGTAACGGGATGTGATGCATGAATGTATTCAGTCCTCAAAAGAGTGAATCATATGAAGGTTTTCTGCTAGCACCAAGTGATATCACATTAAGGCAATAGAGCAGGCTGATCACTTGCTCTAAAATGTGGCTATACTTCATTATGGCTGATGACAGTTCAGTAGATGTGGTGTTTAAGGGTTTATGTTTTTATTGATAATCTGAAGACAGCACAGTCATAGCAACCATTTATGTTGTGAAAAACTCCACTGACACATGATATTGCCATAACTTTCTTTCATTCAGGAATAGCAATTCTATATGGGTTTGTGAAGACAGAATTAAGAATCTCACACTGAGCATTTCTGTTGGTGAGAAAGAAGATGAAGAGGAGAAAGAGTGTACATCCACCCCCAGCTACTGTTTCTTGTGATACTTTGTTGTGCCACCAAAGAATTTTTCCCCTTAAGTCTTGAAACACTATCTGGTATGATAAGCAAAGCATTTGCAGTTTTAATGCGGGTGTTGCATGTATCCCAGATTTTTTTCTATTCATATCCACAGGGTAAAGGAAGAATTGTGGTTTTATGTTCAGAGTCAATTCTACACCTTCAAGACATAGAAAACCTTGCTCAAATGTCATATGTTTTGTACCTCATTTACAAAAATATTGGTATTTCTTAAAATATCTCCAGTGGGTAACGTGCTCACCTGCGACATTTTGGAAAGCAAAAGTAATCTAGGTTATTAGACAATACTGTAATTACAGAGTGATAACTAGAGGATTGTCATTCAACTGTCTACTACCATTTCTGCAAAGCAGTGAGCATGTTTTTTTTTTCTAAGCACATGAATGATTTTGCAATTATTTCAATTTGTACGCCATAAGTAAAACACAAATTTAAGAGTTTTGCATAACTGGGTCTGGTGCAAATTATTATGCTCAGTGAAATTGGCAAGATCAGGAATGATTGCTTTCCTTATAATCTGCAATTCTCTCAGAAGTTAGTTAAGGTTTTTCTTATAGGTTTTTTATCACACTGTCCATGTGTCCCCTCGGTTAGGAGGGAGAAATTCTAACTTGTAACAATAGCATTTGCCTTGCATACATATATAATGAATAGTATATTCACACTGCTTAAAAATATTACAATTTTAAAAATCGATGATTTCCAGTTGCAACAATGTTTAAACAAACAGTTCTTTTAAGATAAACTACAACACTAATCAGCACACTTAAACTGACTGAAATCATTCAAGTGAACTATAGCCAATATATATCTAATTCCTCAGAGAATCTTGGGAATATTCACTTCTGCTATATTAGTTGTTGGCCAGGCTGTAAACACGCAAGAGATTATCTCCACATGTGGCTGACTTTTTTAGAAAGATGTAATCATCCAGGCAATTAGACAGATACTACAATTAGAGATAACTAGAAAACTAGCTAAGCACCTTATTAGGTTCCTTAAATGATTTCATGACAGATAAATATGACAATTTGCAGTGTTTGTTGCATTTGAAATGCTAAATACTTGTCCTTATTGTAATGATTCATAACAAAATGAATTCAGAATATAATGAACATGAGAAGTTTACTATTTTTATCAAGTTGCAACAAGATTAATAAAAAGTTTTTAAAAGGATGAAACCAAAAAGAACAGAATGATGAATATGTTTGGATTTTGGTAAATCATAATATGCACATTTGTAAAGATATATACATATTCATGGTACTGTATGGGTCTGTTGTATTACTGAAAAGTTTGAAAGTGAGTTTAGAAATTATAAGCAAGGATATTGAAAAATTATGGAGGGCCTCAAAACATGCACAGAATGTTGAGAGACCTTAAAATTAAAACAGTTTTGCAAGGAGGAGTGAGGAAAGTTTTGAAAGAAAGAACTGAAAGGGTCTTAACTGGGTGGAGAAAATGTTTGAAAGCCAAACATCTGCCAAAAGTAAGTGTTACAAACTATGACTAAAGTGGTATCCAAATATATTAATTTGCCGTTTTTATTCTGAATTTCTAAACAACTGCATGCAAATAGTAAATATGCACTCAGAGAAAAATGCTCTCTGTAACTTTGAACTTTGTAACATTGTGTTAACCTTTGTTCATACATATAAATTATATGAAACATGATATTTGACCAGGGTTGCTAATCTTTCATATGCAACTATACCTAAACGACAAGTTCATATGCAGGAATCTCAGCAAGGATGAAACAAGGTGGATAAGAAGCTCTTACCCTGCACATCTTCATACTCCATTGTATCTAGAGAAACCAAGACCTTCAGTTCTGAAAGCTTTATAATGGGTGCATCCCAAGACTAACACTATTATTATAAATACTATATTTTAAAAACCATACATCTTAAGCATTATGTACTTTATTGTTTTTTGGAAACAGCAAAGTTGCTGGACCTCTGGTAAGAGTTTCCTTTTGTATCTTCCTGCAGTGTGCTCTTCTTTTCGGCACTGAACATAGCCTGTATTGGGTATGAAATAGGAACATACTATCCATTCTTCAACAACCAGCATTTTCAGAAAGAGCACCAATAATCACATTGAAATCCTAAACCTCATTAACAAAGAACCAGAGGCAGTACAGAATGAAATCAAATAAGTTGGGAATGAATGTGAAAAGGGAGTAGAAATTTCAAGAAACAAGAAACCCAACTGGAGTCAGAACAAGCAGTAGAATTTGTGAAGAAGCGAATCCAAATCCAAGAAAAACTGAACAAATCACAAGATTTCAGAAAGTTCATCTAAAAAATAAGGAGCAACAAAATCTGTAATGACATTGAAGGTGGGAACAGACATGGAAAACCAAGCAACAATTCTTGAAGATGTCTGAACTCAAGAGACTCTAGCCTCAAGTTGGTGTGCTAAAGAATGTCAGTGGATACATATAGTAATTGATTTAAAGAAAATTTAAAAAAAATGGAAGGAGACATTCTGACATTCTGCAGAGTGAAGGTGTTAATATCTAAGTTATTCTGTATTTCCAAGAAGGTTAATGCCAGCAGATGAAGTTTAAATCAGCACTCTAGTCATTACCAAGTCTGAATGCTATAGGACTTGATAGAATTTCTACAGAAATATGACAAGCAACAGAAACTAAACTGGCAAAGGGTTTAACAAAGTCATATTGGCAAATCTGAAGAATAATACAGTAGCCAAGAATTTGGAACAGGTCAGCCAGGTCAGCTACATAATAATGCCCCTCCCAAAACAGGCTTAATAGAATATGCAAGGGGGGGG
>BLBF01000054.1:9813379-9876217 GCA_015471245.1 Laticauda colubrina | reverse complement strand
CAAAACCAGGATGATAGTATGGAGGTGGAATCTTCTCTTTTATTCCACCAGCCACTCCAGCTTAAAGTGCCCAATCGGGGTGCCAAGTCAGTTGGCAGAGCCAGGTTTTTGAGGCCTTTTTGGAAAACCAAGAAGTTGGAGGCAGATCTCACCTCCAATGTCAAGATGTTCCAAAGGGTGGGAGCCATGACAGAAAAGCTTCTTCTCCTGAACTTCATCAGCCAAAATTCCTTGACTGATGTTCTGCCAGCACAGGTAGAGCCAGCCAATCCCACTGGGATTGTATCATTGTATCTTTGTCTGCAGTAAATACAATGCAAGCCTTTTATGTATTTTTGTTTTAATTGATTTCATCTGCAAAACGAAAGAAAAGAGAGACACCTATGTTCCACTGATTAACTGAAATCTCATGTACAAAACAAAAGTAGGACTGCATGCATCTTTATGCCTTTTTATGCAGTTATATTCTCACACTGTTTACATGAGGTCAGTTGGTTTAAAAATAGAAAAGTAAACATAGATTAGTATTTACAGCCTTAATTTCTAAGTAGTCCTTGGATCAGCACTCCTGGTCGTTAAATATTTGTATGAATATAAAATGAGAGATAATCTTGCCAAACCAACTGTTTAATGGATGGAGAATTGGTGTTCTTCCAATTTTCAATGTAGTGTGATTTTTGTCTGTGTGTAATTATAAAAGTATGCATTATTCATTGTTCTTGTCCTGCTATTAGTGTTTGAATCATTGGTATGTAAAAAGAACATGGGCTTATATAAAAGCCAATGACTCTTCCAGAATGAAACTAATGTATGACATAGTTTCTGTTAAAAATAATCCACTATTAGACCCACTATTAAACCATATGAAGCAATGTTGCCTTTTTCTTGAAAATATGTATAAATGCATGCAAAAGACATGAAATAACATTTTGATGAATTAAGTATAATTTTAAATGTATTAGAATTGTAGTATATACATAGATGCAGAAGAAACTTCCATTATATATTTTAGATTTATGATTCTTCGTTCTATGCCTTCTTATTCCCTTTCAATGTATTCTAGCTGTTATTATTGAAAGTTATTAGAGATCTGTCATTTTGTAAAATGCATGAATTGATTAAGATATTGCCTTGAAAGTTTCAATGAATAATGCTTGTGCTGCAACTTCTTGGAAAAGTAAAATTCATAATTAAGTCATCTAAGAATTCTGTACTCTGCCCTGTTGCCATTTTTAGGTTGAGTTCCTTCAGGTTAACTTCACAAGATCAAACAGGGTTTGATGATGTATTTCATGCCTGTTGGCCCAGCCCAAAACTTGTTTCTCTTGGTGCAAGTAGCCAAAAAATCACACCGTGGTGGGTGGGAATGAATAGACTCAAATAACGGAGTTGGAAGGGACTTTGTAGGTCTTCTAGTCCTGCTCAGGCAGGAAACCCTACACCATTCTAGACAAATGGCCATCCAATCTCTTCCTAAAAATCTCCAGTGCTGGAGCATTCACAACTTCTGGAGTCAATCTGTTCTACTGATTAACTGTTCTGGCAGGAAATTTCTCGTTAGTTCTAGATTGCTCCTCTCCTTGATTAGTTTCCATCTACTGCTACTTTGTCCTGTCTTCAGGTGCTTTTGAAAATAGCTTGACTCTTTCTTCTTTGTGGCAACACCTTAGATATTGAAACATTGCTATCATATCACCCCTACTCCTTCTTTTCATTAAACTAGACATACCCAATTCCAGCAACTGTTCTTTATATGTTTTAGCTTCCAGTCCTCATTGTTGTTATTCTCTGCACTGACCCAAAACCCACAAAAAAACCTGAGTAGGGCTGCCTGGATAACTACAATGTCACCTATGTAATAGAAAGAGCTCTGCAACCTGCATTTCTGTGCGAAAGGGTGAAAAGACCAACCTTCCCTCCCCCCTTTTTAGAATAGAATAGAATGGAATGGAATGGAATGGAATAGAATAGAATAGAATAGAATAGAATAGAATAGAATAGAATAGAATAGAATAGAATAGAATAGAATACTTTATTGGCCAAGTGTGATTGGACATGCAAGGAATTTGTCTTGGTGTAAATACTCTCAGTATACATAAAGAAAAGGTACATTTGTTAAGAATCAAGAATCTTAAGGTACAATTAATGATCGTCATAGGGTACAATAAGCAATCAAATCATACTAGGAAACAGTCAAGTGGGAAGGGATGGGTGACAAGGAGTGGTGAGAAGATTAACAGTAATAGTCGTGTACACTTTGTAAATACTGTAGTTGAACAGTGTTGAGGGAAATATTTGTTTAGCAGAGTGACGGCTTTCAGGAAAAAACTGTTCTTGTGTCGAGTTGTTCTGGTGTGCAATGCTCTATAGTGTCGTTTTGAGGGAAGGAGTTGAAACAGTTTATGTCCGGGATGTGAGGGATCTATAAATATTTTCACAGCCCTTTTTTTGATTCGTGCAGTATACAGGTCCTCAATTGAAGGCAGGTGGGTAGTAATTGTTTTTTCTTCAGTCCTAATTATCCTCTGAAGTCTGTGTCTGTCCTGTTGGGTTGCAGAACTAAACCAGACAGTTATAGAGATGCAGATGATAGACTCAACAATTCCTCTGTAGAACTGTATCAGCAGCTCCTTGGGCAGTTTGAGCTTTCTGAGTTGGCGCAGAAAGAACATACTTTGTTCTGCTTTTTTGAAGATGTTTTTGATGTTAGGTATCCATTTTAGGTCATGTAATATAGTAGAACCTAGAAATTTGAAGGTCTCTACTGTTGATACTGTGTTGTCTAATATTGTAAGAGATAGTAGTATGGGTGGGTTTCTTCTAAAGTCTACCACCATTTCTACGGTTTTGAGTGTGTTCAGTTCCAGATTGTTCCAGGTACACAACAGGCAAGTTGTATAACCTCCTGTCTGTATGCAGATTCATCTTTGTCTTGAATGAGACCAATCACTGTTGTGACATCAGCAAACTTCAGTATTTTAACAGATGGATCGTCTGAGATGCAGTCATTGGTATATAGGGAGAAGAGAAGTGGAGATAGCACACAGTCTTGGGTGGCCCCTGTGCTGATTGTACAGGTATAGGATGTGATTCTGCCTAGCTTCACCTGCTACTTCCTGTCTGTTAGGAAGCTTATGATCCACTTACAAGTGTGTTCAGGTACTGCTAGTTGGTTTAATTTACTTAGAAGAGTGTCTGGAATGATGGTATTGAATACTGAACTGAAGTCTACAAAGAGGACCCTTGTGTAGGTATTTGTGTAGGTATCATCTGTCGATCTATTTGCTCGGTATGCAAACTGCATGGGATCTAACAGCAGATCCATGATGGTTTTCAGGTGGGACAGCTCAAGCCTTTCAAAGATTTTCATAACTACAGATGGTAGTTGGTAGCAGCTGGTCTATAGTCATTCAGTTCCTTGATGGAGGGCTTCTTTGACACTGGGATTATGGTAGAATGTTTGAAGCAGGAAGGAATATAGCACATCTCTCGTGATCTATTGAAGATTCAGGTGAAGATGTTTTTTACCACTCATGACGAGAATGATGAGGACTCAAGACAAAAGCTGCAGAGAATTCCAGTTCTCATATCCCACCTATGGGGTGGTCTTCTGCTGGTAATTGGTACCAAAGGGGCCATTCCACAGACTCAGTCTTGATAGAACTCCTGTCCTGATTTCCTGCAAAAGCATCAGTACAGCCATCACTATCGTGCTGGCTCCCACAACAAACAATAATATTTTAATTGTGCTGGGTGGAAGAGCCTTCAGTTTAAATGAAGCACATCTACCTAACTGAAAGAAGTTGGTGTAGTCATTAAAACATCAGACTAGAAACTGGGAATTCTAGTCCCACATTAGGCACAAAACGATCTGAGTGACCTTGAGCCAGTCACTTATTCTCAGCCCTAGGAAGAAGGAAAGGGCAAAACACTTTCAACAAACTTTTCCAAGAAAACTTCGAGGACTAGTCACTGGAAGCCAAAAACTGACTTGAAGGCACCAAACAAAACAAATGCTAAACACTCTCCCCACCCCACATCTATCTACATCACTGCAGAGGTGATATTCATCAGGTTCTGACCAGTTCTGGAGAACTGGTAGCAGAAATTTTGAGTAATTCAGAGAGCCGGCAAATACCGGCAAATACTATGATTAGCCCTCTCCCCATCTATTCTCCACCTCCTGAGTCCCAGATGATAAGCTGGGTCTTCTTTTGTTGCCCTATACAGGAGAACGGAACAGGAAATCAGGTTAGGGGAGGGAATGGAGATTTTGCAGTATCCTTCCCATGCCACGCCCATCAAACCATGCCCACCAAGCAACACCACACCCATCAAGCAATGCCCACAGAACAGGTAGTAATTTTTTTAAAATCCCACCACTGCATTATCGGTTGTTTTCAATAAAATAATTAAATCATATGTTAGTTTTAAATCTATCCCTACTTACTTTCAATCTCCGATACTACATTGTTTCATCAAAATAGACAAATTTTGACTCTGAGAATCTGGTAGGCCAAGGCATTAAATGAGATGTAATGCTATTGCCAAAAAAAACCCTAAATATAAAAATCCTCAATTTTCTATATTTTTAAAAGGTTAGGTTGAAAAGAATTCTGATAATTCAGTTTGTCTCAGTTGCAGCTCAGATAGTATATATATCTTAAATCTGGGGAAAGTAAAATTAAAAGGTCAGTATTACAGGACCTTAGATTTAAAAACTTACTAAATTAAGGTTTTGTCAGATTAATTCATCTTAATTCTAAAATTCTAAAATTTCTGCTTCCTCAAAACAGCATGTCTTTTTGTTTTTATTCCTCCTTGGTGCCAGTATATTTAAATTCTATTAGGAGAAATTTTATAGTTGCAGACAAGTATTTCCATTCACAATATTGCATTAAATCAGGGACACTTAGGTTAAGAGCATCATTTTTAAATGTAGATGAAGCTAGAGTAAAAACATGGATGAGGCCCAGGACAAAAGTTTAAAATTAATTGAATTTAAATTTAGTTCAGTTAAAGAAATTATATTCAGGCAGTGCACTTGCTCCACATGCCACATTTAAAAAGACATCTGTATGGTAAATTTTTAAGTTGTAGGAGCTATATCCAATGCTTTTAGAAACTGTGGAACCTCTGAGGATTACATATTGCATTCTGAGTTATAATAATAAAAGAAGGGCAATTCTTGTTGAGAGTAGATGCTAAAATGCATTTGACAAAACCTATTATTACATGACCTGGTAGGACAGGGAGAGCTATGAATGGTCAAGATTGAGAAGGGTGCAAAGTCTGTGGGGCAAAGCTCGATAGCCTATCAACTAGAAAATTGTTTATTAAAAAAAGAAAAGAACTGAAGAAGCTTCTTGGATAAGAAACAAAATGTCTTCTCCCCCTCCCCCCAAAAAAACCAAGAAAGTCCAGTTGCTCTTGAAAAAAGCACCTTTGGGTTAAAAAGGAATAGTTTTCTGGTTGAGGAGTTGCTCAGCCCAGCCCACTGTAAGAAAAAAAAATCAAAAGAAGAGAGATTTTGAATTGACACCTGAATGTACATTTAGATCACATAGCTACGGTCTACTGCAACATAGTGAGATAAAGTTGTATTTCTGCTCTGATTATAGTAATTATTTCTATATGGACAAATTAGCATATCCAAATATGGGTTGTGCAGTTCTTCTCTTTTGGGGTGATATGAAAGAAACCTTAATAGTTTTCATGTGAAAACTATCCTCCACATTTTATTTATATTTTTCATGTTCCTAACTTGGGAATATGCTGGATACTGAATATAAATTGTATTGAATATAAATTATACCAAGCCATTTTTCTATTGAAAAATGAAGAAATATGAAGCAGGACAGCTGTCTGAATGTACATTTGACCCTATAGTAGGATCAAGAGTAAGCAAATTTAAAAAGTATAAATATTTCAATGGTGTTTAGCTAAAATATCTCAAAATGGTGCAAAATATTCAGATGCAATTTATATTGATAAGCATGTACAAGGTACAAAATTGAATATGCCTCCCTATCATGCTTTCTATTTTTGTAAAAATCTCTGACTAGTTCCTGGGGAATACAGATTGCTTCACTAAGTCTTATTGCGAAAGAGGTATTACATACACAACTACAAATTTAGTATTATCATAGTCCAGATTTGAATTTTGTTTCATAAATGTAGAATATGTCACTGCTCTCAACAATTTGTATAATATTTTCAAAAGTAAGCATGTCACAATAGTTGTGACTTCTCTGGAAATAAGGCGTCCACTCTGTATTGTGTCAATTCTTGTCTCAGTAAGGATAACATAACATCTTTCTCAGATCAATCCCAATGAATTATTTTCAGACATAAGACTTAATGAAAAAGATTCAAAGCTAATCATTAGGAACCTTGTGTATTTGTCTTGTCAGAGGCAAATTCTCTGACAAGAAATGGGTCCTTTAAGGACTATTTCTTGGTCTTCTAAGAAACAAATCTTCCGCAATATTAGGGTTTCCAGTTTGGTTGACCATATTGTGTATGGATGATGGGAGTTCTGGTATAAGTAGCAAGTGAGGACAGCAGTACTCCTAACCTTACGTGCTATAGGGGAAATATAGGGGAAAATAAAACTTCTAAGGTTTATTTCTGAAAGACGTGCCTAGAACTAAGACTTGTTTAATTCAATCACACTTTTCAGTTAAATCCATTGATGTTCAGTGGTGAGTCATCAAATTAAGGTCAGCCTGAAGTTTATTTGTTGCAGTGATCAATCTAAAATGCCTACCCTTTCTACTTCAAGCCTTACTAAACATTGAACAGCCAACAATTGCAAATTGAATCATCAAGAGCTGTTGGCCCAAAACACATTTTCATGTTACAGTTTTCATTGCAGTCCCTTCTTTGCTTCTCTTTGCAATTCTATCTGTCTCTTCCAGCAGCTGGTAGAGATCAGAAGGCTCTGGAATGTGGGAGATGTTGCTGAGCTGATGAGCTGCCAGGCTGCTTCAAAAAATTCAGGCGAATAGCTGCCTTCCCAAGACTTACATTGCTGAGGCAGCTGCACCAGAATTTTGCCTCCTGGGCCCCAGCTTACTTTGCTTCCTATGATCATGGGAGTTCTGAAGACATGCTTATGCATGCACAAACAGTCTCCTTATTCACATATAATCATCTAGCAAATTAAATGCTCTTTTAAAGCCAGTGTTATCAGTCACTGCAAATGCCAAAAAACTCAGGAATGTATGAAGATGTTGAGAGGAAGGGGGGGGGGAGATTAATGAATTGACTCTAAAGTATTCTAGAACAAATCCACAGAAAGTAGTTTAATTTCTATTAAACAGAGTACCAGCTTTCGTAAAAGCTTGCCATTCAGTTGTTCATCACCCAAAGTGTGACAGGCTTATAGTCTTTGCCTAAGGAAAAGTGCCAAGATATATTGTAAAGACAATTCATAAAGGTTGTTTTTTCTTTTTCACTGACCAGCCTCATCTTAGATTCCTTTGCCCACTCCATTTATGTTTGTGGCAGATGGCTTACAATTCAACGGTTTTCTCAGCATGTAGGACAAGGTTTTGAAGTTGCATTCTGAGTGGTCTCTTGGCAGGAGGCATTCAAGACCAGATGACTTCGTCCTTGCTCTTTAGGGTTACTTGCCAAAATTTCTTTCTGATTGCCAGAATTAGTCTGCATGAGGAAGATAATCCATCTTTCCGTAATAAGAATGGAAACTACAGCAAAGTAGGAGATATTCCAACACAGGCTTGGAAACCTGGAACTCCAGGAAGGCTTCGGCCTAATTTATGAGGACTTAATGCTCAATAGCACAAGGGCTTTCCAAGCAATTAATCTAGTCCTTTGGAAAAAAGATGTGTATTGATTCTTTGCAACTTATTGGGAAGATATGGAGGCAGAAAAGATGGTATCAGAAAGAAAGCGAGAAAAGAATGTAACACTCCCTCCCTCCAAGAGTGGTCCAATAAAGAGGTGAGAGATGTCTCACTTGGTTTTCTTTGGTCTTTTTTTTTTAAATGAAGTTTATTTTTAAACACAAACATACACATACAAAAACATAAAAACATAAAATCATCTTCCATTTTATATACATACAGTGTATCAGTTGGTTACGTATCTTTTGTGCTATACTTTTGTACTCATTTACTCACAATTTATATCAGTCTTCTCATTGTCAAACTAACATATCTTTATATATTTATCAGTTATTAATCATCCTTGACTAAACTATTTGTTCCATCATTTTATATGAGAAGTTCCAAATTTTATCTTAAAACTTATCTTATACTTTCAACCAGTGGTTATGTATTATGATTTATATCAATCTATTAGATTTGTATCACAAAATTATCTTGTCCATTATATTACCATGCCTTTTTATCCAACCATTGATAAAACAAATCCCATATCATATAAAATTGTTTATCTTCTTGTTCTCTAATTTCAAATATCAGTTTACTCATTTCAGCACAGTGCACAATTTTTTTGATAACTTCCTCCTGCATAGGTATTTTGTTATTTTTCCAGTTCTTCGCAAATACAATTCTAGCCTCTGTTAAAACATTTACAATCAAATATTTCAGTTCTTTACTGTATATGTCCGGTATGACTCCCAATAAAAAGATCTGGTTTTCTTTGTTCTTATCCTTTCAGACACTTGTTCCCAGAAAACTAGTCTTGTGAGAATGTAGTCTAGAATGAAACTTAACCCACCCTTGTGCCAAATAAATTTGAAACCATGGACGCAACACAGCTAAAGGGCCTGTCACATTGGCCGACGGATGCAAACGTATGTAAAAAGGACACAGCGGATGAGAAAATGTTCCATCCATTGTTATCCGCTCTCAGAAGTGCCCCGAATTTGCATAAGCAGAGCAGACAACAACGGAAAGGAACGGACGGGGGGAGGACGTAGCCAGGATGGAAAGCGGATGCTCCATGGAAGCCTAGTGGATGGAAGCGGATGGAAGCGGATGGCACATCCGCAGGACTTCCGGGGGAGCACAGCGAAGCGGATGCACAGCGGAAAGAGCAGATGCCGAGCGGATGCTGAGCGGATGATGCAGATGCAGAGCGGAAGCCTAGCAGATGCCTAGTGGATTCCTAGCGGATGCAGAGCGTTCACTGCGCATGCGGGGAGGATGCATTGCGTCAGCCCCGCGGATATAAAGGGAAACAGCTCGCAAGCAGGTCACCATTCAGAGGAAAGACCTGCTGCCAGACACAGCTCCAGCCAGCCAGCCAGCCAACAACCATGGGGAAGAATAGAAAGCCTGTGGCATCTGCTACCAGCCCTGGCAAGAGGGACAGGACCACCATCCCACCCCCGGCCCTGACTCTGCTTCTGCTGGGGCTTCTGCTGCTCGGGCTGACTCTTCTGGTGCTGGAGCTTCTGCTGGTGCTTACTCTGCTGGCGCTGCTCCTGGTGCTGGGGCTTCTGCTGGTGCTTACTCTGCTGGCGCTGCTCCTGGTGCTGGGGCTTCTGCTGGTGCTTACTCTGCTGGTGCTGCTTCTGGTGCTGGTGGTTCTGGTGGTGCTTACTTTGCTGGCGCTGCTCCTGGTCCTGCTGGTCCTGCTGGTGCTCCTGGTGCTGCTGGTGCTGCTGGTGCTGCTGGTGCTGCTGGTGCTGCTGGTCCTGCTGGTCCTGCTGGTCCTGCTGGTCCTGCTTTTGCTGCTACTATTGTTGTTGTTGTTGCTGCTGCTGCTGGTGTGGTGGAGCAGCCTCTACAACCTCGAAGCCCCTCTGATGGGGGCCCAGATGGCCCTGCCAGAGGGAGGAAGAGGCATACGCGTGAACGAGAACGGGAGAGGAGGCAATACTTCATCGATGAGGAACATGAGGATGAGGTGCTGGAATGGCTGAGGGAGAACAAGTATCTTTGGCGGAAGGGACACAGGCTCTATTGCGACACTAAAAGGAAGCAGGCTGCTTGGAGAGAGAAGGCGGAGAGCCTGGGCTACACTTCGGAGGTGCTCCTCAGCTGGTGGAAGCACATGCACACCTGGTACGGGAAGCTGCATCTCAAGAAATCTGGCCAGGCCACGGTCAAGCTGACGGACCGAGAGACCTACATGATGGCCAAGTGCAGCTTCTTGGAGGGTGAGATCTGCCACCAAGGAGCAGCCCCTCTGACAACCCTCTCTCTCAGGCAGCCCGCAGAGAGCCAGTCCTCCTCTGGCCAAGAGTCAGCTCCTGTGTCCAGGCAGGTATCTGTGGAGTGTGCCACGACGGAGACCCCCCCAATAGCTGCACTCCCTGTGGGAGAGAGTGTGGAGGACCCCCCTGACGCAGTGGGAGCAAGGAGAGGGCACTTCCACCAGAGACCAACCCACACCCACCCCCAGCTTCACCTCCACAGAAAGCAGGCAGAGAGGCAGACTGGAGGGGCAGAGCCACACTGTCCTGCTGGAGATCAGGGACACCATCAGAAGCAGCGTAGATCTCCTCTCTCAGCTGGTACACACTGACGGCCCATCCTCCAACCACAAGCCCTTCCTCACCTACGTCAACCAGACCCTCATGAACATGTCCGAATCACAGGTGATCAAGGACAAGATCACTGGTCTTCTGCACAACCCTCCAGACCCAGCTGAACCTGCCCCCACCCAGTCCAGGTCTGCTCCTCCACCCCAGGTGATGTCACTGACCTTCCAAGGCTTTCCACAGGCCCTCACCTACCAAGGCTACGGCAGCACAGGCAGCCCTTCCCAGTCCAGGCACAGGTTCATCTTACGCCACCGGTGCCACTGATGCCACCAATGCCACCAACGCCACAGATGCCACCTATGCTACAGATGCCACCCACGCCACAGATGCCACCCACGCCTCACTTCACTCACCTGCAGACCAGACATCCCCACTACATTCCTCCTTCCTCCACCCCACAGCCAAGCCCGGCCTCAGAACATCTGTCATCGGTATTGGGGCTGACACCCCATGTCCTGGAGGAAGGGGCTCTCAACATCACAGGACTGAGCCAGCTCTCTGAGAGCTTCCTCCACACACCATCCCCTGTTGTCCTCTCGGGGCCAGGCACCCCAATGGCGCCTCAGACCAGCACTCCAGCAGCAGCCACCTCCACAACACATGGACCCTTCACCCCTGAGACTATGGGCATGCCTCAGAGTGACTGAGAAGAGTGCCAGAGACTGGGTGGCTACCTGTTGACTTTATGTTTGCTTGGGACACTTGAGTCATTTTGCTTTTACAGCTTGTTATTAATAAAGATTATCTTTGCTTCACACACTTGGTTCATTTATTTTTGTAAATAAAGTCTTGGTGGAAACTTTTACAAATGGTTTAAGCCTTTG
Source organism: Laticauda colubrina (assembly GCA_015471245.1). NCBI lineage: Eukaryota > Metazoa > Chordata > Lepidosauria > Squamata > Elapidae > Laticauda > Laticauda colubrina. The sequence continues at coordinate 9,864,910 of BLBF01000054.1, read as the reverse complement.
CATGCTTGTGGGATGGGTTAAGATAGCAGTGGGATGGGCATGGATACCTGTGGGATGGGTTAAGATAGCAGTGGGATGGGCAGGGATACCTTTGGAATGGGTAATAGCTGTGGGATGGGCAGGGATACCTGTGGGATGGGCAGGGATACCTCTAGGATGGGTAATAGCTGTGGGATGGGTTAGGATACCTGTGGGATGGGTAATAGCTGTGGGATAGATAAACCTCCAGTGCAAGCATTGTGGGACTGTATGGTCCACCATCCCAGGTGCCACACCTTTGGCCCTTTATTATCAATAACAATGTAATCATTGATCCACACATTTCAACATAAACAGAACTCTTTATTAAATGCCCATGTGCAGGATGCAGCAAGCTTCCACGATCCTCCTCACGGTCTGTGGGTGATGCTGCATGGTGGTGAGAAGTACATGGAACCTGTTGGCCAGGATGCTAAAGGCGTTCTCCATGACCTGCCTTGCCCTGGACAGCCTGTAGTTGAAGATCCTCTCTTCACGGGTGAGGCATCTGGAGGTGTAGGGCTTCATGAGGTAGGTTGTGAGGGAGAAGGCGTCATCCCCCATGATGAAGTAGGGCACATCTTGTGTGTCATTGGGCAGGGGGTCTGGATCTGGGAAGCCCATGATGAGGTTGCATTCCAGCCCCTCCTTGAGGTGACTGGCGTTGTATACCTGGGCATCTGAAGCTGACCTGTTGCCTGAAGCATCGATGTACATGAACTTGTAGTCAGCATCGACCATGGCGAAGAGGATGATGCTGAAGAAGCCCTTGGAGTTGAAATAAGTGGACCCTGAGTTGGGTGGAGCTTTGCAGGCCACGTGCTTCCCATCTATGGCTCCAACGGTGTGGGGGAAGTTCCACTTCTGATACCACTGCTCTGCAACTTTCTTCCAGCCTTCTTCAGTGGAGGGGCACTGGAGGAGCTCCTCCAGGTATTCTTCGATGATGGCCTGCACCACTTCTCTGACCACAATGCTGATGGTGTCCAGCCGTACTGCATGCTCCTGTACGTGGTCCCTGAGGCCAGGTGGCGCAGAGTCAGTGCCACCTTGAGCCCAGGGTCCAGGCTGGCCCGGAAGTTGGTGCTCTGCTTGGTCAACTTGGGTGTCAGCCACTGCACAACTTCATCAAACATGGCTGGAGGCATCCTCATGAAGTTCTGGAATGCACGAGGGTCTTCATTCCTCAGCTCCACATTGTTATACAATGTGTTCTCTGCTCTTCTGGCAATCCATCTTCGGACCCAGACACTTCTTGGCCACCTCCTTTTCTTCACGTAGAACAGGTGAAAGAGCCTGTAGATGGCTTCGCACTGTTGTAGAACGATGGTGGCTACCAAAAGGAGTGTGTGATGATCCATGGTGGAGATGACTGGATGCTGTGGAAGAGCAAGAGCAAGAGCAAGAGCAAGGCTGAAGAGGTCTGCACCGCAGGGCTGCTGGACTGAAAGTGAGATCCAGGTGAGTTCCTCCCCCTTTTTATAGGAAATATAGGTTTTCTGCTTGGTATCCTTTTGCATCCTCTAGGCATCCTGCAGACATCCTAAATATCCGAGATACGTCTCCTCTGCGAACGTTTTTTCCGTTTTAATGCTTTGTATGCGAGCTGCATCTGCTTTCATCCTTTCTCCGTCTGTGCTACTCACGCTTTGTGTCTGTTCCGCATCCGTTTTGCTTCCTCCCTGTGTCTGTTTTCCGCTGGAGCGGATTTGAGTTGCGTGGATGCGCAGTGGATGCCTAGCGGATATAGCAGACGTGTAATGGATGACGATGGATGTAGAACGGATGTTCCCCGTATGCGTTGCGGATGTAGAACAGACGCATTGGATACATTTTCCGCACAAAAAGTTTTGTGCAGCTCAAAACTTTTTGAGCGGATGAAATGTCAGTCGACAGATGCTGGACGGATAGAGAAGATGAAAAACAGACACAGTAAGTACAGAACGGAAGCATCGCGTTAACCAATGGATGGCAAGTGTTTCTCTCCATTTTACATCCTCTTTCCATCTGTTGGTGCTGTGTGACAGGGGCTTAATGTAGTATCTGATGGTCTTACTCCCCTTGCCAAGGACCAGAAACAAATTCTGGCTTGATTTATCTCTTGCTCCTTTCTACACATTAAGGTGCTCTTCAGTTTGGAAACTCATATTCTTGTTTAGCAGGCCTTGAAATTCAACAACGTTAATAAGGCCTGTATCAGTGAAAAGAAACTTGGGTATCCCAGTGCTTCAACCAAATGGTTTGAACTTTGCTTGAATAGCATGTACTCTTTAACATAATTGGCTACTGGTGTGATATGCATTAGCTGTTGGACTAGGACTGGGGAGATCCCATTAAATGAATAAATCTGTCCCAGTCTAATCCCATAAATCTGGATAAATCTGTCCAATCCAACCTAGGCCATATACTAGTTGGGGGGTTAACATGAGAGGAGATAGTGTTATGTATGCCACCTTGAGCTTCCAAAAACAATTAATAAGAAAGCCATTAAATAATCTCTGGGTCAGTCAAGCCAAACACAAATGCTAAGAGCTTGATCTTTGTCTAGTAAAGGAAACAGCATCTCCTGCCCTCAAATACATTTGACTTCAGCTACTCATGTATGGCTTCCCCTGGACCACAATAACAATATTTGATGATATCTAGGAATGATTTATCTGTTGTACTCGAACAGTCTCTGAAATGTGCCAATCATTTCTAGGTAACTGAAAGGGACTGTATATTAATAAAGTTCAAATAACTTGCTGGATTCCAAACTGTTTTTTAAATTCATAGAAGGTGGATGTATTAAAACAACACTGGAAATCTCTTCAGTATTCTGTAAAAGGATTTAAAACCATTTCAGGTTTGGGGGCATATCTTCGGTGACTCTTTTCCAAAAGGAAGAATGGAGAACTCATAGGTTCAGGAACTCCCTGAGGATCATACTGCTGAAATTGAGTAGCAAAGCAATTTATCTCTGATTTAGATTTGGGAAGGGGACAAAAAACAATAAAAACCTAGTTATTAATTCTCATAATGTCAAACATCATTCTGGCACAGCTGTAAATCTTGGCTTTCCAAGTATTAAACCTTTTTTTGGGTACTGACTAACTTAGCAGCAGTCTCATAGCCATGCCTCAGCAAAATTAGTTTCTTTACTCCAGACAAATTAAAGTTCATACACCTAGAGGTTTTGCCTACTGTAATACTGGTGCTGTGGAAACTTGTGAGAATTCTCTGAATATTCTCTGAATATTCCAAATTGTCAGGATCTGTTCAGATCTCTGTAGGTATTTCACACCTTCAAGATTATGATGATGACAGTGTTGAAAAGTGTTCTTGATGGCCCAAATGCTTTTGTTCAAATGTCAGTAATTTTAAGCTGGAAGGTGCTGATTGGAAAAAAAAAAACCTGAGGAGATTTATCTCAAAATGCTGGAGAGGATTGTAATGGTAAAGTCCAAAGGCAGTTGCAGCCTTTATCATAAATGGGGCAGGTGGGGGTATGAAGGATGAAGGATGGGCTGAGAATATTTGAGATGAAAGAAGGATTATTGGCATTCAAATCCCTCCCCCTAAAGTGACCCACTTCTTGCTAACAAGAGACAACAGTATTATTAGTGCAGGAGAATTAGGTGGTAAATATTTAAAATAAAGACAAGAAGTTGCCGCCTTTTGGATTCTAATTTTGTTTATGTACAACTGACATTTTGAAAAGATCTGTGCATGAATGTTAACAAATGTCAGTTATGCAGAAAAGCCAGCACATAAAAGAACAGTGCTGCCACTGCCAGACAATGAGGAACAGATGCCGTGGCAGCAAGAAGGAAAACAAAGCAGCAGGAACGCTAAAAATTAACAAAGACCTGCCTGGTAGAATTTGCCCATGCTGACAAACCCACACTGTCTTCCGGTCAATATCCTAATCAGAGGATAATATTCAAAGGCTTTTTTGAGCATACAGAATTAACATTTCATTTCTTTCTCGTATAAAAGTGAGGGCCTTTCTATAATTGCCAAATAGGGCTTTTTTCCCTTTCAGTAATGGAAAGAAAGACATGCACTGATAATGGAAATGATTCAGTAATGGAAAGAAAGGTTTCTTCCCCAAACCCCAAAAACTTTAATCTTAGACTGTCTATTATTGATCTCACCCTTTCCTAAGAGGTCTATAGGGGGCGTGCATAAATGCACCAACGTGTCTACTGTCCCTGACCTATTGTTTCTTTTTATTTTTCTTATATGCATCCATTTCATGTATCCATAACTATGTTTATCCTGATACTTATTATCTTGTAAGCAATTGACAAATCAAATCAAATAAATAAATAAATAAATAATCGGATTATTGGATACTGTCTGAAATGTCCTCTATCAGGTTCCTAAATGACACATTTCTTATTGTTGCTGCTCTTCATCTGTGCTTTTCATATAAACTTTCATCTCAGTTTTCAATGTCTTGCCATTACTGAAGGTGTCATACTGATTCTATGGTGATGCTTGAAGCATGAATGAAAAAAGAAAAGAGATGTCCAAATATTTTTTTGCGGTGGTATCAGTTGCTATCAGCCATGGATCTTACCTTCTGATGTTGCTCAATCAGTCCCCAACCAAGTCATGTATTAGTTTGGATTAGACTTTGATTTTGCAAGGTTTTATTCTCTGAAACACCTCAGATTTTAAAATCAGTATTCAGGTTGTGTTTGATGCTGTATACTCATGATTTTTGAAAGCTTCTCAGAAATCAAACTTTTGATGTCTCAGAAAATGGAAAGACATCTAATATAAGTGAGCTTGTCTCAAGTGTTTGGTTACATCTCCACACTTCAAACATTTGAAAAGGATTGTTGTTCTAGTCAGACATGTACAACAGCAAAAGCAAAAGATGGAGAAAAAAATACAACGGCGTTCTGTCTTTAGATAATGTCATAGAATTCTGGCTGCCATTTTTCCTTTGCAAAGTGGGTTGGTAGGGAGCAACTGGCAAGGATTGAAAAATGGTGCTTTTAAGGAATGAACCTTAGTTTCACTTTCCACTTTTAATTTACAATTTCCACTTTTAAGGCTTCAGTTCACTCTCCTCACTGCACTGTATATATTAATTCAGATCAAAACTAGATCTATATTTAATTTACTATACAAATAGTCCTTGATTTATCATCACAGTTGGGACTAGAATTTCTATTGCTGAACAAGGCAGAATCACATGCTCAGTTTTATGATGTTATTTTCTATGGTTGTTAAGTAAATCACTGCAGTTGTTAAGTGAATCACACAGTCATTAAGCAAATCTGGCTTGCCCCATTGAATTTACTTGTCAGAAGATATCTGGGAAAGTTGCAAATGGCAAGCACATGCTAAATGAATATTTATAAGTCAAGGACTACCTGTTCTTGAGGTCAAAAAATTGTGAAGTAACATGTTACCCGTAAAATTAAATAAAAATATTCAAATCAACTTATTAGAAATCCTGGTACCCAAACAGCTATTGGTTGAACCTTTAGAACAGGAGTGTCAAAGTCGCGTCATCATGGCAGCATCGTGTGACGTATTGGGATTTTCCTTCCCTTTGCGTGGGCATAGCCACTGCGTGATGCATCTGGCTCATGAGTTTGACAGCCCTACTTTAAAATAATAGTATATACAAAGGCATTTTCATTGTCACTCTAATGTGAAATGGCTCCAGCTATTGTGTAAACTGTCTTATCACCCACGTTTCATAGAAAAACAGGGTGTCTTTTGTGTGGGTTAGAGGGACAGTTAGGGATGATTGTTTAACATAGTCTGCCTTGTCACACCAATTGGGAGTAGGCGAAGGCTTCAGTGGAAAATGGCACAACTAACACTTCCAGAACATTTATGCTTTAATAACTTGTTATTCTGTTGTTCTGCTGTTTCCTCTATTGTTACCTTCGCTATTGGCTTTCCTCAGCTAGTTTTCCAGAATTGTGTGTATGAAAGATTTACAACATTGCTTCAGAGAGTGTTTGCTTGTTTGTGTGCGATCGGTGGGAGCATCACGGATTCTACAACAGTAAAAGCCAACACTGAAAAAAAATGCGAGGGGAAAATGATTGAAATGAATTGGCAAGAGAAAGAGGAGACTAAGTATGATAAGACTTGGGAAAAATGGTATGACTGGATTGAGCAAAGATAGATAAATGGATGAATTAAAAAATTAATGAGAAGCAACTTATAAGCTAATGTTTACATTCATATAAATTGCATATATTTGTAAATAATCCACAAAATAGTAGTATAAGATGAATGCCACAAACTTGTGGTACTCTTTGTTTGTTTGTTTGTTTTAAAAGTTATAAAAAACTAATAAAATTTATTTTTTTTTAAAAAAAGAAATGAATTGGCTTTTTATAGCTGAGTATTTGTGCAGAAAAAAAAAACTTTGCTTATTTGTTTAAAGAAAGATTTCTTCTGAAGTGATATATGGTATTCTCAATTCTGGATTAATATTTTTTTTAAAGTAGAATTTCTCTTTACAATCTAATTGCTTAATTAACAATGCCATCTCAAGCCATTGTTTACAGGCAGTTTGATTGTAAACAATTCATAGATCTAACTAGATGATGAAGCACATGAAGCAGTAACCTGAAGCAATAGAGGTTGATATCATGGAAACACAGTAGAATCCCAAGATTACGGGTGGTCCTTGATTTATAACAGTTCATTTAGTGGCCATTCAAAGTTACAACGGCACTGAAAAAAGTGACTTATGACCATTTGTCACATTTATAATCACTGCAGTGTTCCCATCATCAGAAATGATCAAAATTCAAATGCTTGGCAACTGACTCACATTTATGACGGTTGCTTTGTCCCGGGATCATGTGATCACCTTTTGTGATCTTCTGACAAGCAAAGTCAATGAGGAAGCCAGATGTCACTAATTTAACAAATGCAGTGGTTCCCTTAACAGCTGTGGCAAGAAATGCCGTAAAATGGGGCAAATAATAAATGTCTCAATCAACAACAGAAATTTTGAGCTCGATTGTGGTCATAAGTTGAGAACTATCTGTATTTGCATGGAAAGAAGGAAGTAGGGAAAAAGCCATTTTGAACTGTATGGTTCAGTATCTTGATTGACCCAGCTTGAATTGGGGCAAGGGGAATAGTTTGCTGCACTGTCACAAATAGCAAGGTATCTTAGTCTAATCCTGTAGTTTTATTTCCATCTTATCATCTTTTCCTATAAGAATTTTCAAGAAAAACTTGTTCTGCTTCACCCAAAACAGGCTTTGTGTAAGCAGCAAATGATATATAAGTGCCCAATGTTATGTGGATGCTGATATGCGAAGGTGCTAATTCCCCTCTCTTATTTTCTTGTCAAATAACAGATGCATTCATACTGTAATGTTACTGGCTACTGAACATAGTCCCTAACCAATGACTTGGTGAAGGTCAAATCAATTTTTTTCAGTAAGCATGATTTTGTGTGGGTTTCCTGGGCAACCAGTAGGACCGCCCATTATACCTCCCACAATACTCTTTATGCAATATAAAGATCACAAAGAGCAGTTCACAAAGCTTACATTGGATCAAAAGGCAACTGTCATTGGAGTTTCTAAACGATAGAAGGATTCTTAACTTTGTTCATATTCAATGCTTACTAGGAGCTGCAACTGATTTTTATTTATATAATTTATGAGGCAGCCTTACTGAACTCATGATTCAGGGTGGTGCACATTTTAACTCGGTAAAAAAAGCACCAAATTATACAAAAGATGTTTTAAGCTGCCTAGAGTCACTTAGCTGTGAGATAGGTGGCATATAAATTAAATAAATAAGCAAAGATTGCTATGTAGAATTCTAAGGCAATATAGGGCCTCCCTTTGCACCTATAACAAAATAAGAATGAATTATCTGGCACTATCAAGTATACAGTGTACACAAGACCAAAACATGTTGCAATGGCATTTAATTATAGTAAGTGAACATGACTTATGGTCCCATATGAAAGTTTGGGAGTTCTAACAACAGTCAAAAATCCTTTTCTCTTTGACTATCTTCAAACTGTGTTAGTAGAAGTGAGACCATCACAAATCAGTCTATATAAAGCAACACAGAGGGAAGATTTATTTTGTTTTGTTTTTTGTTTCTACTTTTTTTTTTTTTTAGTGAAATTCCCCTGGCCATAGTGGCAGGTATTAGTAATGCCTCTTAAATAGGCATCAAGAGATCTTTAGACGGAACAGATAGATAGTCTGGCATCCTAAACCAATGATAGAAAGGTCCCACCCAAATTTCCTTCAACATAGAGAGTAAGATCTTTAATCTCAATTAGTTTAGGAAACATTTTGTGTCTTTTATTTAAAAGTAGCTTATAAAATAGTTTTTAAACAATGGAATTTCTGAATTACAGTGCACTTTTTCTAATAATTCAATAAGAAGTATTTGCATTCCATGCTAAGCATTTTTTTTAAATTTTAAGCTATTTTACTCAATATAATTTTATAGTCTGTTACTTTCTGTCCAAGTTCTTCTTGTTGAACTATGAATTTGGCTATTTTACTGTCCCTAAAGAAGGTGCGAGACATATAAAATGCAGTATAAAGGGTAAATTGTCTCATAGATCAATGCATTCACATTGTAGGAGGAATGGCCTTCAAAGAGCATGGGCCATAACAGACAAGACACACTGATCTAAAGGTAGTATTTGACCTACCACCACAGTTGAGCCCAATATTTATGTTGCTAAGTGAGGACTTTTTAAAAGTCAGATTGGCCCCATTTTATAATATTTTTTCTCTTGCCACATTTGTCGCATGAATCACTGCAGTTGTTAAATTAGTAATACCGTGGTTAAGTGAATCTAGCTTTCCCATTGACTTTGCTTGTCAGAAGGTCACAAAAAGTGATCACATGACTCTGGGACATTGAAACCATCTCAAATATGAACCAGTTGTCAAGCATCTGAATGTAAATCACGTGACCTTGGAGATGCCACAATGGTCACAAGTGTGAAAAATGGTCATAAATAACTTTTATCAATGCTGTTGTAACTTCAAACCATCACTAAATGAACTCAGGGACTACCTGTAGTAGAACTTGAAGCATGCCAACTAAATTCTACTTAATTCTATTTCTATGAATGTATGTATTTTACTGAGTTTATAAACTCCTCTAACCCAGTTAACCTCTGAGTGGAGACTTGGGAGTGTCAGAATCAACTTGCCATTGAGAATAGGTACATGAGGCAAGGGCTGAATCTGACAACAAGTTATGTACAATGTCATCATGATGGTTTGCATATATCAAATGCATCAGAATATCCCTCATATCAGTATGTCCCTTGAGAACATTTGTGCAATACAGACTACAACAGTAATTTTAATGTGCTTTTTTTTTCTTAACAGCTCAGAATTGTGTGTGTGTATGGTGTTTTTGTTTTTGTTTTGTATTGCCCTCTACATCAGTGGCCCATAACTTTTTAGGCACCAGGGATCGGTTCCATGGAGAGATTTTTTTCTGCAGACTGGGGACGGAGTAGCTTCACATGCTGCCTGCATCCTGCGGATGGGGCTTCATTTGTTTGTGTGGCCTGGTTTCTGGCATGCCACAAACTGGTGCCAGTCCACGGACTGAGGGTTGGGGACCCCTGCTCTACATAATACAGAATTTCTTTTTCCAAAATGTGTCTGCATACTATGGATTTTACTGGAACTGCTCTCACACCCAAATTGGTTTGTTGCACGAAAAAGAATCTTTTCTGCATCAAGCAGCTCTCAAAGTAATCGATAAGCAACTTTATATAAAATAGAATACATTCCTCAGTGATCTGTTTCAGGCTGCCTTACTGACTGCCCTTTGCTAGAATCCCAAACGCTGTAGGAATGCAAACACTCTTCTTTCCTCCCAATTACTCTGGGGAAATTAGCCATGCTTGTTTCTGATGTTGCCTGATGCCTACATGCCAAATTATAAGAGCAAAAGTGTGCAGAATCAGAAGCTTTTGTTGAGTGCAATGCTGCACGATAAAGCATTGCACAGTTGTACAGTGGAAAGATTCTTTGGTTATCTTAAGTAAAAAAAAACCTAGCTTGTATCATCCCCACTTTGGAAGATCACCACTGTTCAAGTTTCCTGGTTACTTAACTGATTGAGAAGATCTTGGGAAGATGGCTTTTGCTGTACTTTTCCTATCTCCAAGATCAGCCTATTTCCCCCTTTCTTTCCTTTAATTAAAACATCAGAACAGCTGAGAAGAGGAAAGTGGAGAAGTTGGAAAGTTAAAAAATAGAACCTGTTTCAAATGTGGCAAGGTGGGACAAAAAATGTGAAAATCACTTAAGTCTAGGCCAATAATAATAATAAAAAAATGTTAGACCTTCTAAAACAGGGGTTGCCAACCTTTTGGACCTCAGGGACCACCAAACTCATAATTTTAAATCCCAGGGACCACTAACTGGTTCTGTGGGCATGGCCTAATTTGTGGGTGTGGCTTGATGGTCATGTAACTGGCTGGGCATGGCTTGTATTTAAATATTATAAATATTTATGCAAATATTGAATTTTTTTTATTAAAAAAGAGCAACTTTTACTCAAAATCAGGCAAAGCAGGCAGGCAGATTTAGTTGCTCACAGAATCACAGATTCATTCAGAAATCTATCTATCTGCCATTGTCTAGCTCAGTCTGTCACATAAAATTTGCTTGCAGGTAAACTCATAAAATTAACTCACAATACACCATGCATGTAAGTATTGATTTTTTTTTTTATAAAAAAGAGCAACTCTTACCCAAAATCAGGCAAAGCAGGCAAATTGAATTGCTCACAGAATCATTCAGTGACCTATCTATCTGCCATTAGCTAGCTCAGTCTCTCAAATTTGCTTACCACGAGTCTGCACTGAATTTGCTTGCAAGCAAACCCTAAGGGAGGTTCCGTTGTACTTAAAAGCAGAGCCGAAGATCTAAAGACTAGCTAGAAAGCAAGAAATCCAACCATTTCCTACTTCCTAGCTAATCTAAATCTCCTGGCACAGCAGAACAGATGATGGTCAGAAAAAGGAGAAATAGCAATTTTAGCAGACAAGTTTGCTGGGTAAGGAGTGAGTGGGCGGGGAGGGTTCCCGAGGGCCATATGGGTGGTGCAGCCTTGTGTTCCTGAGCAGCCTGGATTAATTGCTTTGTGGGGGTGCTCTGGGGGTGAGATTTTTCTGCGGCCCACCAAAATTTTTTCACAGCCCACCAGTGGGCCACTGGTTGGCGACCGCTGTTCTAAAAGGTGAAAGGAAGGAGTGAAGTTGAGATTGCTGTCTGTGCTTTGGAAAAGCAGATGCAGACAGGCAGAAAACTCTTTTGCAAAAGTTACCTTCCCAAGACCTTCTCACTCAGTTAAGGAACCAAGAAATCTGAAAACTGATCTCTTCCAAAGTGGGGATGTTACTAGCTAGTTTTGCCTTTAAGATAACTCAGTGGTGGGATTCAAATTGTTTTAGTACTGGTTCTGTGGGCGTAGCTTGGTGGGCGTGTAAAATCTCCATTCTCACCTTATTCCAGGGAAAAGATATTGCAAAATTCCCATTCCCTCTCCATTCCTGGGGGAAGTTTAATGCAAAATCCTATTCTCTCCCCAGCCCACTAACCTGCTTTCCAGCTCCGTTCTCCTGTGCAGAGCAACAAAAGAAGACCCAGCCGATCAGCTGGGACTCGGGAGGCAGAGAATAGATGGGGACAGGGCCAGTCAGAGGTGATATTTGCTGGTTCTTCGAACTACTCAAAATTTCTGCTACTGGTTTTCCAAAACTGGTCAGAACCTGCTGAATACCACCTCTGAGATAACTTAAGAATCTTCCCACTCTCTCAACAAAAGCTTCCCAGTATGCCTTGGTTTTCTTCTGCAATCTGGGATTCTTGCACCTCGGTATTGGATTCCACCTCAGTTTTGGATCATGTTTGGCTCATAGAATCCCTCAACTGTCAGATGTAAGACACTTTAACAGCTGCTATCAAAACTGATAGCAAAAAGCTGATTTTTCCAAGCATAAATCTCAGAGAGTTCTTCTTAACAAGATTTTTTTGAGACGAAAGGCATAGGCTTACATGAGTTCAGCTGCTGGATTATTTCCCATTTATAGCTAGTAAATCCCTATTTACATTCTAACAACCATCCTAGGAACTAGTGCAGCTAATCCTTATGATCCAAATTTGAAGTTTTGATGGTCTGTTCCCCCCTCCAGTCACATGATCACAGTTCGGATGTTTGGCAGCTGGGCAGCATTTGTGGCTGTTTGCAGCATCCCATGGTCATGTGACCATATTTTATGACAGATTTGCTGAAAGCTGGCATTTTCTTCTTTTGTTGGCAAAAGCACCCATTGGTTCACTTAACAACAGTGTCATTCACTTAAAGACTATGGTGGCTGCTTAACAACTGCTGCAAAAAAGTTTGTCAAATTGGTCAGTCATGTGACTAGTTTGCTTTATGACTATCATGAGTTACAACCATCATGGGCAGGCTCCATTACGGTTGTAACTTGAAGACTACCTGTAAGGATGTGGGTCTTTGATAATGGAAAAGCTCATAGGTGAGTATTGAAATAATGGTTTCCTAAAACTTTGCCAGTGTGGAAGTGAATCAAATCTGAAAACCCTATGTACTAATGGAACATGGGGTTTATTACAAGGAAAGAAATTATGGGATAAACAAATAGTAGTAAAACAAGCATTCTGCTTGTTTTTCTAAAATGGAATATAATAAGCACTCTTAAAAATTAATTTCCAATCGGTTTGCAGAGGCAGATGAATTATAAACATATCTTTCATTGTGTGATTGGCCCTTTCAGGAAAGCTTTAGCTTTGATAATGCAATCAAATTGTGTGGATAGTATTCATCTGTACCCATTGTTTTCCTGTAAGAAGATGATGCAAGGTTCTTGTATTATCTTCCTATATAAATAGTATTGGTGTCTTGTGTGATTTGTGCTGTCATACATTATTTGTGAATAACATTTGATCTTCTTGGCGGAAGCCAAATGTTTCCAAAGGTATTTATTGACTTATAAAAATCAGAAGCACCCACAACATTGAATGATGCAATTTAGCTTGCTTCTTTGTTGTATATGCCTGAGCTACCATAATGTCTACTAGTACTAATTGTATAATATCTACTAATACTTTGAATCTGTGTGATAATTTGCTGGATCTGCGTAGTGCAGGAGTGCTTTAGCTTCTTGAAATGTAGATGTCTTGCTAATGCAAATTGTATGACATGACCTCATTGTGCTTCTTATTTGCCAGTTTAAGGCCTGTGAACTGAATCCACTGTTTTACAAAAGGAATAAATAATATTGAAGTGTGAAGGTTTGGGGTCCAGGGAAAGAGTTATGGCAGGTTATGGATGCATGGATCCCATATCTTCCAGTCCCCTAGTATCCCTATAGGATTTTCTGTGGTTGGGAGAACCTTTGGTTTGACAGGATCTTATCAAACCATTTTACAAACAGGGACAAAATCCATTTGTCAAAATGTTGTAATACAGTTCAAGAATTCATCTGAAAATATACTAATTGTTGTTGTTTTTTGTTTTGCCTTGTCATGCCTCTCTTGTATTTGTCTATTCCTTACTTTTTTTTTTTTTTTTTGCTGTATCCCTATTCCTGCTATAGAGAGCCAGTTTGGTGTAGTGATTAAGGTATCAGGCTAGAAACCAGAAAACCATGAGTTCTAATCCTGCCTTGGGTGCAAAGCCAGTTGGGTGAATGGGATCCAGTTACTTTTTCTCAGCCCTAGAGGGGAGGCAATGGCAAACCACTTGTGAAAAATCTTGCCAAGAAAACTGCAGGGACTCCAGGCAATCTGAGAATCAGGCACAATTGAACAGAAGAAGGAAGGAGCTCTTGCTATGGAACAAAGGTTTCCATTGACAGTTTGTCCTATTAAATAAATAACTGAGTTTATGAACTAAATACTTTTTCTTTAAAGAAAAAAGTAATTTGTAGCCTCAATTTTATTCCAGAAAGGGGATTTGAACCCTACCAAATTGATTGTCCTTTAAAATGTATACATTCTGGGAATTTAAAATAAAATGTCTTCTATAACCATGGAATCTCTCTTTCCAACTGTTGTATGCCAGAGAGTACTAAGTAGAGAGACTTTCAAAAAGAATGCAAATGCTATCTTGCCAAGAAAAGTAAAGGAAACATTGGAGTTAGTGAAATTCATCTTAGAAAGGATTTGCACCTTGGTGGATGACTATCAGCCTGTTATACCTTGAGCCCTGCAGTATGCCAATGCTCTGTTTCACCACCTCATCATTACCATTATATTGGACCAATTATGCTTCTGAATTCAAATTCCACTTTGCTTTTCATAGACCAATTCATTTTCATGGGTACTTCCCAGGTTGAAATGTAATGCAGTGAACTATTCGTGTTTTTGTAATTAGTCCATTGTTCTCAGATCAGTAAAAAAAATACCTCTAGGGTTTAACAGTAATGGAAATTATGCAATATTCAATCAAGATACAAGCTATGCTTGTAATTGTATGGCAGCTCCACTAAAGACCTATTACAAGCTCATATGCATTTCTTCAAAAATCTCTCTCTGTGTGTGTATGTGTGCATGTGTGTTTTCTTCTTATTTGATGCACACATGCACATGCACACTAATAATACACATGCACACATATACAGGTAATTCTCGACTTCATTTCGTGACTGTTCAAAATTACAACAGCACTGAAAAAGCGATAACACAGTTTGTCACACTTATGATCATTGAAACATCCCCATGGTCACATGATTAAAATTCAGATGCTCGGCAACTGACTCATATTTGTGACTGTTGCAGTCTCTTGGGGCCACATGATCACTTTTTGAGACCTTCTGACAAGCAAAGTCAATGGGGAAGCCAGTTTCATTTAACAACCAGGTTACTAACTTATCAACTGCAGTGATTCATTTAGCAACTGTGGCAAATAAACAGGCAAAACTTACTTAACAAATGTTTTACTTAGCAACATAATTTTTGGGCTCAACTGTGGTCATAAGTCAAGGACTATCTGTATGCACGCCCATATACTGTATATACAGATCCAAGAATTAGAATAATTTTATTATGAACTAGTGGCATAACTTGGGAAAAGAACATGTTTATAACATGCAGGTGGATAAATGCCTAATTTCTGTATTCGGAGAATCATTACAAATATATTCTATGATGATGGCACAAATCTGTATAACAACTATTGTCGATGGGACAGCTGACCTGGCATGTGTAACTGGGAGTTGGACAGGCTAAGTGTGTGTGTGTGTGTGTGTATGTGTGTGTGTGTGTGTGTGTTCCATTCTCTGAGATAGACTCAAGTGGGTTGTGGACTGGGCACTAACCACAATTCCAGGCAGGATGATGTTGTGCTACTTGCTATCTGGGAAGCCCCCAGAGGTTCTGGACTTTAGATAGTTGGATATAAGCAGTGATGGGATTCAAAATTTTTTACTACTGGTTCTGTGGGTATGCCTTGGTGGGCATGGTGTGGCTAGGTGGGTGTGGTAGGGGAAGGATACTGTAAAATCCCCATTCCCTTCCCACCCCACTAACCTTTCCAGCTCCGTTCTCCTGTGCAGGGTAACAAAAGAAGGCTCAGCTGATCAGCTGGGACTTGGGAGGCAGAGAATAGATGGGGGCAGGGCTAATCAGAGGTGGTATTTGCCGGTTCTTCGAACTACTCAAACTTTCCACTACCGGTTCTCCAGAATGGGTCAGAACCTGCTGAGTATAAGACCAACTTTGGTTGAAGTTGGGCCCTAGGGAGGTCTGGTCTATCAGACCTATCAAACTGTATTGCTGAGCTGACAGTGAACTCTCCAAGATTGATAGTTCTGGATGACTTTAATTTGCTCCTGTGTTGTATGGAGTCTGAAGTAAGACTTCCTGGCCACCATGACCCTGACATAAGTTATTAAGGACTCAGCACACGTAGATGATTACACTATATTGTGTTTTATCCTGGGACTCTTGCAGTACGATCTGAAGGTGGAAGATGTTGCCATCAGTCCTTTACCATGGTCAGATCACTCTCTTGTTACTTTTAGCTTGCCGGTGCTGCCCTGTTCTCTGCTGGGAAGTAAGACCTTTTTAATCAGTCTACCCAAGTAACTCATGGACCTGAATGGATATAGAGAGCGCTGGGGAGGAGTTCTGGGGGATCTAATAAGCAATTTGATGGCGGCCTTAATTTATCTACAATGAGTGTGTGATGAGGGCCTTCAATCAGATGAATCATACATGTAGTAGCTTCTACCTGTTCAATTTATTCTGCAGGGTTCCCTGGTTTTCTGAAGAACTTCAGAAAACTTCAGAAAAGAACTTCAGACAGAGGAGAGACTTATAGCACTATTGAAGACAAAGGGCAAGGCTGACGGAGAACATGGAATTACAGTTACTTTTCTGCTCTTATCAAATCCATGGGCAGCAGGTTGATCTATGTTCTGCTGAGAAGGGATGGTCCTAAGAATATCTACAAAGCTGCTGTGAGGATTATTAATTTGGCAGATAAAATTGCTTTAAGTCAGATTCTTAACTGGGCAAATCCTGATGAGTTAGCCAAGGCATGGACCATCCTGTTATTATCTCTGAAAACCTGTTCTTTCCCTTATTATGCTTACTTTTGAAATTGTTCTTATGCTCAGTATTTGTTTTTAATTTGCATGCCACCAAGGTTAGTGTTGCGTTGAATAGCCTATAAATCTAAATTATCTGTCTGTTTAAATTATCTCTCTTTATCTGTGTTTGAAAAAAGGAAACAGTTAAGTATTGAAAATAAAAAAATCAACATTGTAACAAAATCATGGAAGTCTGCCTTTTAGCATTTCAATACTATAGTTAATATATTTTGGATGGGTGAAGACATGAGTTGTTGCAGTCAGCTCCTGCATATTGGTGGAATTGTGATTTTTTTAATGTTTTCCAAAGTTTGCATGTAAGGGGAAATTAAAAAAAAAATCTCTCTTTTAAAATTAAGATTATGTTAGAGCTTAAGGTATAGAGTATATAGTTCAAGAAATTCCTTCCCCCTCCCCAATTTATTTTTGGCAATTGATTAGAGATTGCCTTAGGAAGTAAGGGGGAAAAGGACAGGGATGCATGCAGGTTACCCAACAAAAGAATTGTATTATGTGACATCTTTCCTTTCTCAGCTGCCACTTTGATCTAGGAAAATGGAATAAGGAGAGATTATTTACTTTTTCTACTACAGCAGGAGAAAATCAAAGCCATTGTAGCTATTAAAGTTGGATTAGGATTTAGAAAATCCAGACTGCTTTCCCTTAGCCCAATCTACCACACTAAGAATTGAAATGAGGAATGATCTCATATGTAGCATATAATAAGTGAAAAGAATTGAATTGAATACTTTACTTGGCCAAGTGTGATTACACACAAGGAATTTGTCTAGACAGAGAGTCAGTAGATAGTTCCTTTGACAGTTTTTCCCCTTGTGCCATCTCTCTGCTGAACACTTAGTTCTCATGGTGCTGCCTAATATCTATGTGTATTTATTTTAGAGTTTATTGCAGAAATCAAATCCAGAAAGCACACACAGATGACTGATTCATCAGGATCCATTAACTTCTTTATATACATAATAATATATGAGCAAAATGTACAATACCAGTAGTGGATTCTTCCAACATGGCAGTAGTTACAGACAAGCCCAATCAGGTTTGCAGCTTCAGAACTCAGAGCAGACTAGTTTCAGTTCTCAGCACAGCACTCAGAGCTACAGGGCCACGCCCAGGCTCCTTCAGTTTCAGTTTCTAATTCATCTTTCATTGGCTGACCTTGTTACCATGTCTCTGCCAGTTCATGAATATTCTGACAATTTACCCATGTAGTATGGTTGTAGTATTAGTTGTTTTGGCATGAAATATTCTATAGTGTTGTCCTGATTGAATCAGTTTATGTCTAGGATGAGAGGGGTCTGCAGATATCTTCTCAGCCCTCCTTCTGACCTGCGCCATATACAGGTCTTTTGTGGAAGGCAGGCTGGTTGTAATTATGGTTTCTGCAATCTTAACTATCGTTGGAGTCTGTACCTGTCCTGCTTGGTTTGCTGTACCAAACAGAAGTATGATGACAGACTCAACATTTCCTCTGTAAAACTGAATCAACAGCTCCTGGGGCAGTTTGAACTTCCTGAGTTGATAAAGGAAGAACATTCTTTGTTGTATTTTTTAAAAATAATGGTTCTAATCTAAGGGTCCATTTCAAGTCCTGGGAGGTTATAGAACCCCAAAACTTGAAGAACTCTACTGTTGATACTGTGCTGTTGAATATAGCAAGAGGTGATAAAATAGAAGAGCTCCTCCTAAAGTCTGCTTTCATCTCTACAGTTTTCAGCATGTTCAGCTCCAGATTGTTATGGATGCACCACAGGACCAAATATCAAAGATGGAAAGTAACGATAATAAATGAATGAATGAAAATTTGATGGGGAAGAATCTCTCTTTCTTCCTTTCTTGCAATCCTGTGTTGTTCCAAAGAGGCTTCCATACATTGAAAATCAACATTAAGTGTAGCCACTGATTTAATGTATTAGAAAATGAGCACCCATACAAATATATGTTCCATTAATATAATGACATTTGAATTATTTAATAATATAATTATCATTAGCATCATATAAAGAGGCTTAAGCTGTTTGCAGGCTTACCTACAAAAAGTAAACTTTTTGAATCAAGTGTCTTTCTGGATAAATATGCATTGGATAAGCCTTAATTATAGTAACCAGTGAAAAAAGCAGTGACTCCAAACTACATTATTAAAATTCTCCAGCTCTCCTAGAGTGAAACGTATTTGAAATCACTGTTAATGTGATTCAAAGCAATATCTAACACAATAGCTTTTATTTCTGAATTTTCACATTGAGGCTGATCAATTTTAATTTACATTCCAACTGTATTTTATATGCATTTTTAATTATTTTACTTGATGGTGATCAAATACCAGAGTTGAAATATGAAACAAGGGAAGTCAATGGCTGATTAGTATAAATGCACTGTTACAATGATGGTCATCTGTAAGAGCTTTTGGCCTTAGAGCTGTATCCTGCAATTTTTAAAGTACCTTTTCAGCATGACATCTAAGGATGTGCTTGTTTAATAATCAGCTGAGATCTAGCAACAGTACCGTTATCTCTGACAGTATATAGCCTTCCAGTTGGCTGAGCATCTAAGTTCATTGCAGCAAGAGCAGCCTTATTTTCATAACCACCTTCCGTGATCATTGCCTTTTGCCTGTGCTCAGATTTAGCTGCCTTTTTTTCAATTGGTTTATCTGTACATAATAAGGTTTCTATCTACCAAAATGGATTCTAGTCCAGGGAGCCACATTCCGTAGTACATTTGTTAGTTTTTAAAGTACTGCAAAAGATCTTTTAAGCCCTGGAAATAAGAGTTTTATAGCAACCTAAGTTGGTTTTACAATCTTCCTTTAAAAACTACTTTAAAAAGTGTGTTGCTCATCATACTTGAAAAGAAATATGTTTTAAGAGTCCTTCACCTTTTTCAGGGCTTTCTGCCCCATAAAAGTCAAGAACCTCATCTAGTACTGTTCACTTAGATTTAGTAGGCACATTGTTGTCTATGAGCCTGGCTGCAGTGCGCGTCATTCTGCATTGTTCACACTTGAAAGGTATCTTATGCACATAATGTTCTTATCAAAATATTTTGTGTGTGAGCAGATGTTAGCATATAATAAATGTAGTGTAGGATTCCTTAATGTGCCTGATGTGCTTATTATGATGACATTGTTGTCATCATACAATGTCTGCTAAGAGCTAAGCAGGGTCAAAAAGGAATCCTTTCTCTAAGCAACTTGAAAACTTGAATTCACCAAATTCTACCTAATAGGCAATAAAAATATTATATGATGTGGTAATTATATATTTCCAGAGTTAATTTATCTCCCAGAGAAAATAGCTTTTCTTTGAGGTGATCACTGTTGAACCTCAAATTTAAAATGGCAACTTTGCATCTGAGATCTCAATTATTGGTCTGTGATTAGCAGAAGAGAATTTAACATTCATTTCTTGACATAGTAATCAAGAACTCAACTATACCCAAACAGTTTTGATTAACAATGATCCCAGGCAATGATATGCTGTTTTCAAATCCTTGTGTATCATACCTGTTGGAGATAGGGCTACCAGGTAGATAAAGCTTTTAATTTCCTTTGCCAATAGAAATGGGTTTTTCATACCATTTCAAATCTTGATTAGTCATTTCTTTTGCCTCAAGCAGTATCCCAGCCAAACACAAAATAAATGAGTGTTAAGGGTGACTGTCAACATATAATTGCTCTTATAGGAAAGCTGTAAAATACTGTAATTAAAGCTGTTAGTTGTTACAAGAGCAATTAACAATACAACAGACCTTCCACTCTTGAGGTCAGTTTATTGGCACCACTTGCTGTAGCAGAAATGCAAGTCACAAATGCTATTTTCACTTGACAATTTGTCTTTTTGAAGTTATAGTTATTATATTCTATTAATACAGAAATATCTGTATTTCTTTCCTTTTGGCATCTCTATTATCTTCCCTGTAGCAGCCATGGGACATTTTTGCTGTGATTTGAACACTAGTCCTGTTTTGTCTCCACATGTGGCTTCTGCATAATGAATGATAGACACTTCCTGTCTTAAAGAATCTTCCATCTAAATATACCAAATAGACAAGAGTGAAATGACTTCCCTCTGGCCATGCTCCAGCCTGTGGCAGATTAAAGCTAGGATTAGTTGTGTAGGCTTGTACAAGCTTGGCATATCTGTTTTCCATATATTGTAACCTGATTTCTCCAGTTGGTCTTGGAACATCTAAATGATTCATATTAAAAAAATGGAATAAATAGGCTTCTAGTTTGCAGAAATTTTTGCTAATATAAACCTTTATATAAACTGGAAGGCTATTCTAATGTTCCTGTGAAACATTAATATGAATGCACAGACCCAAAGTGCTGCTATGAGGCCCCAATTTGGGAAGGTAATAAGTGTACACCAAACATTTATTTGTTTGTTTGTTTATTTATCAGATTTATTTTTGGCCCATCTCACAGTTCAGGCAACTATATATTCTCAGCAAAATGATTCAAAGTGTGAAGGTCATCCCAACTGCTCACTTAAAGCAAGCAGACACCAAAAATGGGCAGCAGCTACATAAAAAGCTATATGGTTATGTAAAGTGTGCATAAAATGGCTTTGAATGCAGGAAAACACCTTTCTTATAATGGCAGAGACATAATGTAGTATTATGCTGGGGGAAATGCCCTCCTTGTATTTTAACAAGAAAATCTGTAAAGATTCTAACCAAACTATGCCATCAAAGTGAGAGAAGGTTGTAGTTGCCAACAGATTGGAAGAGATACTAATCTACATGCTAATACCAAAGAGGGGGGAAAATGACATGTAACAGAGTATGCAAACTTTCACACAATATCCTTAATTTCAGACGCCACCCAAAACATGCTGAGGATGATTCAACAGGAATTAGAGCTTGATGTGAAAAATGAAATGCCAGATATTCCAGTTGATATTAGAAAAGGCCAAGGAACAAGAGACCCTATGGCTGATGTTCACTGGATAATTGGGAAAACCAAACAATATGTATTAAAAAATAGTCAGTTTGTGCTTCAGAAGGCCTTTGATTTTGTTGACGGTGTCAAATTGCAGAATGTCTTTAGAAAATAGAATTCCATGCATCTCATTGCCCTCATGCCAAATCTATACGCAGATCAGGAAACCACAGTTTGGATGGATCATAGCAAAATAGACTGGTCAGCAAAGGAGGGAGACCAAGCTTTATATTCTTTATTTATTTAATCAATCTATGAGTTGAATAAATATTGAGGGAGGCTGAGGTTGAAAAAGGTGAGGCAGGCTTAAAATTGGAGGAAGAAATATAAATAATCTGGGCTGGACTGATGACACTACTCTGATAACTGAAAATGCAAACAATCTGCAAGAGCCAATAATGAAAGTCAAGGAGCAGAGCAGAAAAAAAAATGGGCCAAGATTAAATATAAAGAAGAACAAACAAATGACAGTCAGTGCAATAACCAGCCATAGAACTGACAATAAAGATAGTGAAGTTCTGGATAGCTTCTGCCTTTTAAGATGAACTATAAAAAGTAAAGAAGCCAGCAGGCAAGAAGTACACCACAGATTAGCACTTGGTAGAATAGTAATGAAATTTGCTTGGATTTCTGGAAGTACCTTGATGTGCATATATTTAGTAGGGAGACATAACAGAATCTTGAAAACTTGTCATAGCAATTTTCCCACTGAACCTATACCTATGTTAATTAAAATGGAGTTGCTTTGAAGTTATTTTTTGTGCTCCCACCTTCCCTAGCTGAGATATCTCTTTTACAATGATCTTTCTTCCTTCTTTGGTTTTCCATGGTTTTTTTAAGACAGTCCAGCATATTTCCACATATTATTCAATAGTCAGTTGACTTCTGGAAGAGGTCATCTGTTGATTTGCAGTGTTCTAACTATGTTGAGGGTGGCAACATTTTTATGTGAACAAAAATGGAATGATTTGACATTATCAATTATGGAGGGATGGTTGGTGAAATTGATAGAACCTAATGAACTTTTTGCATAAAAAAGAAACTGATTTGTGGTTTATAAAATAGACTATGATTAGAAATAATAGGTTATAGAAAGAAGATAATTATTAAGTAATCTTGAACAGGAAGTTGAATAGAATAGAGCTGGAAGGGACCTTGGAGGTCTTCTAGTTCAACCCCCCTTTGCTTAATCTTAGAGAAGTTTGATTTGAATTCTATGTATAACTTCCAAGAGGAAGTTTAGAAGCAAATTCTGTATATATTCTTTAATGTGTTCTGTTCTTTTATTTTCATTTTTCTTTGTCTCTTCTTTTTTTGTTCCTTTCTTTTTTCTTTTTCTTTTTCACATTTTACATTTTCTTTGAAATGTAATTGTTATTATGTACATGAAATCTTTTAACAAAACTATTTTAAAATCAATTTTTGGATAATTTTCTATTAAGAATTTTGAATAGAAGATAAAAACTAACAAAAAGTGGTGTAAATTAAAGAAAGAAAAAAGATAAAGATAAAATGTGCAAAAAGAAAGAATGAAAAGAAAGAAATAACTTTCAATTTTCTTTGCAGCAAATACAATTACAAAATTACCTTTAAACATTTTTTTTATAATTTATTTTTTCTAATAATCACATCTATAAATGATAAGACCATTTTTTCTGTTTCATCCCAAATAATCTATAAGGGGAAAAATTAATAAGTTGATGATAGCAATAGCAATTAGACTTATATACCATTTTATAGTGCTTTACAGCCCTTTCTAAGTGTTTTACAGAGTCAGCATATTGCCTCCAACAATTTGGGTCCTCATTTTACCCATCTCGGAAGGCTGGAAGGCTGAGTCAACTTTGAGTACTGCCACTCTAACCACTGCACCACCATGGCTCATGTGTTGATGATAATCAATATACTCTGGTTGAGCCAGAGATGCTTCAGAGATCCTTATGTTCTGTTTGTGAAGGGTTCCCAGCAAAAGAGAACTACTTGTCAGTGACAGATTTAGGTTGATTTTGGCTCCAACTGTGAGCTCTGGATAGGGTCATCTTCCCTTGGAGGACAAGCTGTGTGACTTGGATGGACAGATCCTGATCAAGTACCAGGTGGAAGCTGTGCCTAGGTGTTTTTGTACAGCTTTGACTGGTGTATTATTGTGCATTTTTCTGGAGCAGAAAACCATATGCTGGAACTCCAAAGTTCCACTTCTGCAATATATTCTATAAGGAAGAAAATCTTTGAGCAATACAGCAATTGCTTACTGATTGCTCTGTTTAGTGGCCATTTAAAATTATGATGGCATTGAAAAAGGTAAATCTATAATTGGTCATCACATTTATGACCACTGTAGCATCCCCAAGGCCATGTGATTGAGATTTGGGCACTTCACCAGAGGTGATATTCAGCAGGTTCTGACCAGTTCTGGAGAACTGGTAGTGGAAATTTTGAGTAGTTTAGAGAACCAGCAAATCCCACCTCCCACTGGAGATTTTATAGTATCCTTCCCCTGCCACGCCCACGAAGCCACACCCACAGAACCAGAAGTAAAAAAAATTGAATTCCCCCCCCCCCCACTGGTCTTTACGGATACAAATACATGCAATTAATTGATGGTTTTTCCTACCTTTCTGAACATAATATAGTGAAGTGAAGATTATAATAAAGCTAGACCTAGCAACAATATCCATCCAGTGCCTCATTCTGCTTAGAAACAATCATGAAACATAAAATTAGCCCTTTTCAATTGCAATGAGACTGCATTGTGTTTATGAATTGGAAACTGAAGACAAAAGTATGAAATGGATTCTGGTATACCACAGAGCATGTTTTCAAGAAGAAAAGGATTGAATGGGACCAGAGAAGTTGTGCTGGGGGAAGAGCCATTCATAATGAAACCATAGGCCACCTGATATTTATTGATGTCAGGCCAGCCCCAACTTAGTCTTTTAGCAAAGAAAGACCCTCAACTCCATGAAAATTATATTTTTACTTAAAGTCAAGTGGGTTACAGTGAAGCAAAGCCAGAACTAAATATTCACATGCCAATTTTTCCCAGTTAACTTTCCCCATTCAGTTCCTCCCTGGTTCTTTCCCCTTGATAGTCGCTTATTGTTCATTTATATTTAAATTAATTGTTTGGTCTTTTCAATGATGGGCTGGCTGATTCACCATTGCATTCCATTCTCAGTGCTTCAACTTTGAGATGGTGTTTCCGGAATGCACAATGAGTAGTTACTTCCCCTCTCCCATCCAGCTTTTCTTTCCCTGTTGTCCAGGGAAGACTGGCAGCTAGGAAATGCAAAGCTTGGCGTACGATGGCAGTTGTGATAATTGGTATTCAGTGCATTAGAATAATATGCAGTAGAGGACACAAAAAATTCATTTTTGATGCTGTTGGAGCATCAGTTTACACTGTCGGATTCAGTCTTTAGTGCAATGAAATAAAATGTGTCCATCAGATAGGAAGGTATAGGAAGTCTACTGTTAATACTTTCTTTTTTTTTTTGAAAATTTTTAAATAATTTTTTAACAAACAAACATATACTAACAAAACACAAAACATAGAAAACATAAAATATCTTTTTGGACGGCAGTTTGATCCCGAGTTACATCTTTTTGTACAGACATAAATTCAAGTTCATGCTTACTTTTATATAGCAATTCCATTTCTTATTTACTATTTTACATTTTCTATATAGCTTCTCCCCTCTTTTCACTCTCTTAATTCTATTATATTTATTTCATCTCAATTTAAATCATTATACTTATATCTTTTGTCTGTCCTGTTTCAGCTGTCTATTATTTTTTCTCATTAACACAAAATTTCTTCTGTAATGACTGATTGGAGTATAATGCCTTGTCATACTTATCCTTCCCCTAATTTTAAAGCTTAACATAACACATAATTTTCATTCGGATTCTGCGTAATACATTCTAAAAATAAACTCAATATTTTAAAACAGAAAGAAAAAAGTTTTTTTTTGATATATAATATAATTAAAACAACAATCCATAACAATTGAAATTATATCATTAAAATTAATATTCATTTAAGTCTTAAACATTTTAGACAATCCTTTCTAAATAAATATCATACTTCTATGGGAACACTTATAGATTTTGCTTAGTTACTTTCTTTAATTCAATTCTCTCTTATTTAATTTCATTTATTTTATTTAAAAAAAAAAATTCGCTAAGTTACATTAAATATTTTGTCCCATTTTATAATCATATATTATTCCAATTTTCTAACATTATTTCAAATACAGATACAACAACACAATCTTATGTACCTTTGCAGAATCTCTTTTTCAGTTATATGTTTACCCATTATCTCTAAATAAAATCTGTTTCTTTACATCTAGTTTCAAACCTTTGAAGCTTCTCTTCCCTTCTTTCCTCCCTTGTTTCTCCCCTCTACCCTTTTTACCCCCTTGTCTCTTAATCTCCACCCTCTTGTGTATTCCTCTTTTCTGTTGCTTTCTGATATTGTGTCCACTTTTCACCTTGTTTTTCCCTTTTTTGGTTGTTTTTTTAAGTCTTAAATTCTCCATTCTCTTTCTCCTCTTTCCCCTTTCTTCCCCAAATAAAGTTGCTTGTTCATTAAGGATGGTTTCTTCTTCATCCCAATCTTCTTGTTCTTGTAGTTTCTCAAATGTAGAAATTGTCTTTTCGAAAAAATGAAAAATAGAGCCAAAAGAATCCTTCCCTTCTTGTTTCTCTTGATTATATTTTATAAATTCCATTTTCAGTTCATCCATAAGTAATGCCATTGTAAAAAAAAGAAAAAATTTAAACGACCCAAATGATTTTAATCATTCAAATAAGAATTTCCAAAAGTCCCAAAGTCACCAAGCAATCCAAATACACACAGTCTATTTCATTTAACACTTTCTTCTTTTTCTCACTTTATTTTTCATTTTAATGCTTAAAAAAACTTCAAATTCTTTTTGACCTTCAATCCATCTGATAGAGTAGTCAATTATGATCCAAAATGGAAAAATCCAATAATAAAAAGACCCAAAAAACCAAAGAAGAAAAAGGATCAAATAAAAAGCAAAAATAAAAATATTACTAAAATTGAAATATACAAAAAGGCTGGCGAGTAGAGGTTTCACAAGTATATATATATATATATATATATGGACTGCACACTGCACTTTATTTATTTATCCAAGGCTCTTATTATGACTCTCTTCTCCAGCAGCTTCAAAGCCAAGCCTCAAGTGTTGAAATATTGATAAGAGTCCAGGAAAACACCTGTAATAATATTTTTCTGTGCTCTCCCTCCATCTTATCACATTAAAATGTCCTTGAGAAGGAGTGTTTATACATTTCTCCCCAATTCAAATAAAGTACTTTCAAGCCTCTAGTTGGCAGTGTTGCAAGGTCTCTTAATACTTTTTCCCCCCTCAGCCAGAAAAAAGAGTAATGTATACAAAACTCAGAAGAAACAAAGGGGGCCTCTATCCTAAAGAAAATTAAAAAATCAAAAGAAGCATAAAAATATATATAAGAAAAAATTCAATCTGGTTACCTACAAAGTCACATTAAAGTCCTCAGAAAAGAGAAAAAAAAATAGTAAGGAAAGAATCCAAGCCTCAATTTGACATCACTTAAAAAACGCCGCTCAAACAAATTCCAGTCAAACAAAAATAAAGCCACAGGTTTCTTCTTTGTTCAGGATATCCTTTCAGGTCTCAGCCTATTTGCAATACAAAAGAAGTTTCTCACTCAGCCGACACACCCTCTCTCCAGCCACTTTCTTTTCGGAGCTGTCCCAACTTCAGCAGCTTTGGAGGCTGCCTTTCCACCGCCAGCAAAAGGGCTTCTCCCGGATCAAACCAGAGATTTGCGATATCTCTGGGATCCTGGGACTGTGCCCTTCACAATCCCCGTCTCTACGGGATGGTTTAGGTCTGTTAGGACCGACCAGGGGTGAAAATATCAGCTGAGATCTCAGAGCCCCAAGATCTCAGCTGTAGCACCGAGACGAAGCTCCGCCTTCTCCCTACTGTTAATACTTTCAATAGAATAAAGGAGTAGAAAGTTTGTTTCATGTACCAAACTTTCTGGCTATGTCACATCTTTTATGTCAAGAGCAGGATGGCTTTTCCATTGGTTGGGATGCAATAAGGGATGGTAATATCTTTTCACAATGGTATCTATATATCCCATTTCTATTGCAAAGATATGAAAATTTTCTATTAAACAGCTTCCTGTAACCTGGGAGTCCTCTGGACACGTGGACTTCAACTTCCAGAATTTTCAGAAGTAGCCATATTGGCTATTTATTTTTAGGAGTTGGGCCATGTGGAAGAGATAAACTGTTCTATACATACCAGCAAACATAAGTTTTAGCAGAATAAAAGTGAACTGTCTAAGAGAAAATGGCCAGTGAGATGTTCAAGCTACAGTTCCTGCCTTAGAAATCTGTCTGTCTCTTGTTATGCTATTAAACACCTACTGTATAAGCACATGGATTACTCTGGAGTTTACACAGACATACCTTAGAGATTGTAAAATGCCTGAGGATGGAGGGGATGGGAAGGGGAGATTGACTTGAATGTATTCCATCAATTGTTATTGAGTATAAGCCTCTCAGCCTCCCTCCCCACAAACATCAGAAGCAGAAGAAAAAAACATGCTGTTAACACAGAAGGATTAACCATCAGTAGTAATTTTAATGAGGGTGAAGAACATAATTGGTAAATAGACTGTGAAAGGGTGAGATCAGAAGAATCCCAACAGACGCACTAAACATCTGCACTTTTGTTTCCAAAAATATGCATTGTGTAACACAATTATCCAGTAACCTTACAAAAATAAATGGACCAATAACAATTATTACTGATTATATAAAATCACAGAAAAAAATATTGTGAGTAAGTTAACTCCTGCACAGACTATTTCAATTTATTTGAAACAGTCACTATAGCCCAACATCAATGAAAACTAAAAAGCAGTGCCTTTTAATACTTAGAAATATAACATGAAATAGCGGATTAATGAAGGGAACTTGATTGTAATTACTGAATGTGCAGATGGACAGGTTAGAAATCAAGATATTTCCTTTTAAATTTAGTAAAAACAAATTCTTTTGAAACAGCATTTACAATGACAATTAATAAAAGTCAAGGACAAATGTTTAATTATATTCACTGTGTGCAAGAGCTAATATTTATGTGAACATTATGAGACTATATAGGAATTCTTCTTCCACTGTAGGATCTTTAAATTCCCTTCATGCCTATTCACCCAGTATGCAAAAGTGCTCATTTCCAATATGTTTAATACATTATGATATCTATCATTCTGGTTTAGGGTACCCACAAATTAATTCTGTTCCATCCGGAAAAATGCGAGGTAGACCGGGTTCCAACAGCAAAGTCTTTATTTCTAGTACAGTTGCAAAACGGAACATTGGCTCAAGCCGTGACAGCCCTTTTATACTTTTCTGTCTGCCGGCTTGTAGCCAATGACACTCATTTGATATTGCCGCCTTTTTGCGGCTTCGGGGATTGGTTCTTTTTGAACCTATCCCCATTGGTTTTTAGTAACCAATCAGAATGAGTTATTTGGAGTCTACTATTTTTATACAGAACAAATTCTCTATATCAGGCATAGCTTCTATAGCTCTGGATCTTCTAGCCTCTGTTAAAGGCTCTGGGTTATACAACTTTATGAGTTTTTGATATGTCTATAAAGCTGGCCTGGGTTGGCCTGTAAAGTGATTTGCCAGGAAGGGGCCTCCAGGAAGGGGATGCATTCTTGGAACTTTTTCCAAGAAAACTTTTCAGGAAAGCAGGAAGAGCTTTGATTAGAAGTTGCAATTCAAGCTTGAGATATGGGGATTGGGGTGGAGGGGGGACTGCTGCAGGGATGGTATTCAAACATTTTAGCAAAGGGTTGCTGGGTGGGCATGGCCATGGTGGGTGTGGCCTATTTGGCCTCCTGCATCATGGCAGGTTTTTTTGTTTTTGCCCTCCCCGGGCTCTGGAGACTTTCCTTGAGCTTCCGGAAAGGCGAAAACAGTCTCCCCAGGCTCTGAAGGTGCTCTGAAAGCTGGAAATAGGCCCATTTCCGCCCTTCCTGAATTTCTGAGAGGCCCGTTTTTCTCCTGCACCGAGCCTCTGTGTGCGCCCTGCATTTATTTGCATCCAAAATGGGCCACAAGGGGACTCCTGGGAGGGGCAGGATGGGGTGGAATGCAGCCAGCCAGGAGTAGGATTTGGAGGTTTTCCAAACTGCACAGAATCTTAGCTAGGGGCTCTCCCAGACCCCTGTGAATCCCCAGCAGCCCACCCCTGGATTTCAGGTCCCTCTTACTTCTTCCTGTTGCTAGATTGAAAATGTCCAAGACTAAGGTTGTCTGTCTTGTGTTTCTTCTCCTGCTTTGCCTCTCCTGCTTCCATAGACATTCCCAATGTCTATGCCTTTAACTATCCAGGCCTGGCTCTTCCATTCTTCACATGGCCATATTGACATACAGCCAAGCAGAGATATAAAATAATATTGATTGCCAGTGCCCATGCCCAGGGCTGGCCCATCTTCATTTTTTTTTCATCCTTATTAACATTACATAGAATAATAGAATTAGAAGGGACCTCGAAGGTCTTCTAGTCCAACCCCCTGCTTGAGCAGAAGAGCCTATACCATTTCAGACAAATGGCTTTATCTCTTCTTAAAACTTACAGTATTGGAGCACCCACAACTTCAGAAGCCAAGCTATTCCATTGGTTAATTGGTTTCACCATTAGGAGAGAGCATGGTTATGTTGCCAAGTAAGAAAAAAGGACTGCTTATTTATTTTGTAGATTTCTCCCCTTTTCTATTTCTTTTGGTTGTAGGGAAAGGCGATTTAGAGGGGTTTGAGCAATTGTCAACTCTTCAAAGGTAGATCATGTTAGAGATCTAATGTCATGAAGGTCAGCAGCACCGCTTTTCTATAAAGCTAGAGTAAGAAAATCTTGCAATGTGTCTCCACTCCTTTTTTTATCTTCTTCAGAATTAGGGAGAAGCTTGTGGTGTGATGCTGCCACACAGCCTTTGTCATTCTGATTTGAGACAAGTGCCACAAGAGTCTTCCAACTAAGATAACACATGAAATTTTAAACCGAATGGGGCATTATTGTTACAGTCTTCACTTCCTGTATCTATTAAGAGCTTCTCTGCCTCCAGCAAGGGCAGAGAAAGCTATTGACCTTTTATGACTCAAAGTGAGCAGAAAGGGACTGAACCTCTAATTCCTTGACTCCTGGATTGGTTGCAGCTGCTCCAAAAATCTGTGACACGTAGCCTTGCCAAATAAACCTTGCTACTTCTTCATGGCCCTGTTTTCTAGTAACACTGAGTGAACCCAAGCACCTTGTCATGAACTGGACATGCTGAGTTGGAAGGAGAAACGCTTAACAGATTGGCCCTTCTGGATTGCCTCGGTGGGTGTTTACTTGTTTTGTATGGTTTGCAAAGCCTTGAACATTTTCAGCACTATGTCCTACAGTGCTTAGAATAATTGAGGCGGTATAAAA
The DNA here is from genome assembly GCA_015471245.1 of Laticauda colubrina. Lineage (NCBI taxonomy): Eukaryota > Metazoa > Chordata > Lepidosauria > Squamata > Elapidae > Laticauda > Laticauda colubrina. The sequence goes on along the minus strand of BLBF01000054.1, from coordinate 9,833,805 downwards.
AGACCAGGTTCTGTGATTCATTGTATTTTATAGTATACTTGAAACCATTATGTGCCAGGTAAGTATATCCATTTTAAACCTTTGGAGGTTTAAAGGGGGTAGGTGAAAATCCTCTTTGTTCAAAGACCAGAAATAAATTTCCATGTGACTTTGAGGACCTAACAGGGAGAGAATTGAAACTTCCAAAGTGAATTCTCAAAGCTACAACAGTACTGAATAATTTACAAGCTAGCATGGGAAGAAATGTTTGCATTAAGCATTGATTCGAGAGGCACTGATTTTCAAATGCGCAAAAGATGCATTGTCTCATACCTCTTCCTGGAAGTATTGAGAGAGGTTTTCTTGGAGATTTTAGTTTTGTTGTAATGTGGAGTAGAAAAATTGAATGATTGTTTATGGGATTCAATCAGCTAATGATATTTGTTTCTTTAGATTATAGCTGCCCACTCCCATAGACTATACAAACAAATTCCAGGCAACTAAAACAATAAAAAACATAGAACCCTACTGGCAGCCCCAACTCATATTAAACAAGGGATTGCACAAATACATCAGCACATGTACAGGTAGCTCTCAGCTTACAATGGTTCGTTTAGTGACTTTTCAAAGTTACAATGGCACTGAAAAAAGTTACTTATGATCATTGTTCATACTTACAAGTATGGCAGCATTTCTATGGTCATCTGGTCAGATGCTTGGCAACTGGTTCATATTTATGAGGGTAGCACAGTCCTGTGGTCACAGGGTTATCTTTTTTTTTAAAGTTTTATTGAGTTTTTAGAAAACAACAAATAAAACATCTTTTTTTTTTAGAACAGCATGATTCCAGGTTATCACATCTCCATACAGACATAATATCAATTACATATGCATCTTATATATTCAGTTTCATATCTTATCACCATTTTATCAATTTCTCAATAATTTTTCTCTTCCCTTACTTTCCTTAACCTTCTTTTACAATTATCTAATTTCTTCCAAATTCAATTCCATTTCTTTTCCTAAATTTCTGTATCTTTCTATTCGTTGTACTTGTACTTTTTTCTGACAGGCTTATCTTTTGTGACCTTCTGACAAACCAAAGTCAATAGGGAAGCCACATAATTTAACAACCGTGTTAACTTAACAAATGCGGTGAGAAAAGTTGTAAAATGGGGCAAAATTCATTTAACAAATGTTTTGCTTAGCAGCAGATATTTTGGCCTCAGTTGTGGTTGTAAGTCGAGGACTACCTGTATATGTAGACATACCACCATAAACACATAGGCACAAATACACACGTATAAAAAGACATGCACTCCTAGGGAAAAAAAAGGAGAAAATACAATAATAGTTCAGATACAAAATGATAGTTTCTGTAATTTGATAATAGTCTTGTGGAATTTTTAAAAGGTCACATTAGAGGTTTGTCATAATATTAAAAAACTTCAGTAGGAATTGGCTTGAAACAAGCTTAGAAAATTATTTGGATTCACATTTATATTAGTTTTGTTTTTGGGATTATTCTGTCTTTTTATTTTGTATATACAAAATAAAATATTTTGGATATTTCTTCTTCATTCTTTTCAGAATGAACCAACTTGAAATCTAAGTTTAACTACTGTACAATAACCTGCTTTCACAATCCCTGTATTTTGAGCGAAAGTATCCTTTGTCTCATTTTTAAAAATCAGATTTCTACTCAAACAATTGCCCTAAACAGTCCTTTGGGCCCTCAAAATTCCTGTGCATGACACTCAAGTAAAGGGGAGCCTTACCTGCCCTTCCTCATATGCACTTTCAAAAAGGGGGATTGTGATTATGTTCTGACTATTTCTAAAAATAATAGCTGCTGTGTGAAAAATGTGTCCCTTCTGGCAATTTCTATTAATGGATATATTAAGTATCTAGCAAAATCTGCTTTCATAGGGGAGGCAGGTATGCTGGTTAGCTTTAGATAATGAGAGAGCTGGGAATTGCAACTAATACAAGGATTGTGACGGAATGATAGGTTGCAATCATCCATAGAAATGTAGATGAGACACTAGCACATTCTTTAATAAAAGGAATTACTTTTATTGACTGAAAATGAGAATAAATATTTGGAATTGCCAGTCATAAACTGGAGGATCTATACATTTGTAGGAGATAATTAGAGGAATAGAAAAGAAAAGCACTTATATGATTAGAATTACCCTAAAGTTAAATGGATTAAATGGGAGTAGAAGGCATGCCTTTAGCTCTGCCAGAAGTGTGCATGGTATGATTTAATTTAACCTTGGGAGAGCAAAATGGAGGCCTTCTAAAGAGGGTGGGAAGCTTGAGTAGTTTTATTAATTTAATCTCCTGTGGGATAGATTATGACACTGCATGCTTCAGCAGCTGCCCTTTTGAAGGGTCAGCTATTAGGGTTTTCCAGCAAGCCTTTTTTTTTTCCTTTTGAGATACCAGATATCCACCATTCACTGTAGAATATTGTGCATATGGGATGGGTGTGCTCTTTGAAAGCACTGATGCTAAGCTATAAAAGTCTTACCCACAGAAAACTGTTATAATTGTTCCTTAGATCCTTTAAATTAAATGGTGGCTAGCAGTGTTGGGTTTCAAAATTTTTTACTACCAGTTCTGTGGGCGTGGCTAGGTAGGTGTGGTGTGGCTTGATGGGCATGGCAGGGGAAGGATACTGCAAAATCCCTATTCCTTCACCACCCCACTAACTTGCTTTCCAGTTCTGTTCTCCTGTGCAGGGCAACAAAAGAAGACCCAGCCAATCAGCTGGGACTCAGGAGGCAAAGAATAGATCAGGGCAGGCCCAGTCAGAGGTGGTATTTGCCAGTTCTCTGAACTACTCAAAATTTCCTGTACCTGTTTTATTTGGAAAACACACGAGGTAGACCGGGTTCCAACAACAAATACTTTATTCTTCAACTAGTTAGTAAATAGGAATAATTGGCTGAAGCTGAGGCCAGCCTTTTATACAGGCTGGCTTGCCTGCTTGCAGCCAATGGCAGTTTTTTAGATTTGCCGCCTTTTAGCAGCTCTTTGGATTGGTTCCTAGTGAACCAATCCAATGTTCATTTTATTGACCAATCAGGTTTGTAGATTTGGAGTCACCCACTTTACATATAGAACACCCCTCCCCCCTTAGTTCAGTCCTACGTGGTGACGTAGTCTCGCAGGTAGGCGGGGCTTTTCCGGACTCGACTTGACTTGCGCGGTTCATTCTTAGTGCAGACTTCGACCGGTTCGGATGGGGCTGCTGTGTCGTCCGTCTTTCTCCCTGGAACCGTCTGGAAGGGTGAGTCAGCCATTTTACCGCCGCCTGAGTTTCTTAGGCTGACGGTTTTGCCGCTCCCTCCCGTTTCCTCTGGGCAGGTCGAGCTGGCTTGGCTGGCCCCTTCCGATGGGCTCTTCACGCAAGTCTCTCCAAACAGTGAGTCTTTTATTTGCTCTTTTTGTTCGTATGTTTCATTGGGTTTGGTTTTAAACAGTTCTTTATTTATTTCTCGCCTTTCCCCCCCCACCTTGGTTTGCAATTCGCCGGTTTTTTCGGTGAATGTTTGTAAGTCTGTGGTTCTCTCTATAATTCGAGATCGAAGCTGGTCTATGTGCCGCTTCCATTCCCTGCCATCGTCTAATTTTAATCGGTAGGATTTGGGGCCTGTAATTTGGATAATCTGTCCTGGTAGCCATACCGGGTCCCCGGTGAAGTTTTTAGCGTATACCAAATCGCCTATTTCGAATTGTCTGAACCGTGTAGAGGAGTCAGGGGGGTTTTCTGGGGTAAAATTTGGGTGTAACCTAACAAGGTGAGATCTTAATTTTCGCCCCATAAGTAATTCTGCTGGGGACTTATTGGTTATGGTACTGGGCATTATGTGCTGGAGTGTGAGCAAACGGTTTACTTTCTGTTGGACATCTCCAGCGTCCATTTGTTCCAAACCTTCTTTAGTAAACCGGACCATTCTCTCAGCCCTGCCGTTCGCAGCCGGGTGAGCCGGCGCGGTTAGGACATGTCTTATACCTAGGGAGGCTAGGTATTGCTCAAATGGTATGCTGGTTAGCTGTGGCCTGTTATCTGAGACAAGAACATCCGGTATGCCATGGGTGGCAAAAAGGTTGTCCAGCTTTTTAATTACCGTTTCTGTTGTCGTTGATGGCATAACTTTTACTTCAAGCCAATTTGAATAGGCATCAACGACAATCAGAAAGGTATGCCCCTTGGTAGGACCCGCGAAATCAATGTGTATTCTTGACCAAGGTCCCCGAGGGGTTTCCCAGTCCTTAACGGGTGCTTTTGGTGGGGATGGTCTAATTGCCTGGCATTTGTGGCATGAGCTTACCCAATACTCTATGTCCTTATCAATACCCGGCCACCAAACATAACTTCTGGCAAGGCTTTTCATCTTAACCATTCCCGGCTGCCCTTCATGTAACAACTTAAGTACCCTGGGCTGTAATTTGGCAGGGATTACTACCCGATCACCCCACAACAAACACCCCTTTTGGATTGAAAGTTCAGTCTGTCTGGACCGGAAAGGTTTAAAGTTTTCAGTTTTTTGATTCTCCGGCCAGCCTTTACCTACCCAGCTAAGAACGCGGGCAGTCAATGAGTCTTTCGCGGTGGCTCTGGCGACATCATACGCTGATATGGGTAGATCGGGGCAAGTCTCGATTTGTAGCGTTGTCATCGCTGGTGCCGGGTCTTCGTCGGTTGCTGGTAAGGGTGCTCTGCTCAAAGCGTCCACATGGGAAATTTGTTTCCCTGGCCGATGTGTCAGAGTGTAGGAATAAGCTGCTAGGAACTCTGACCATCTCGTCATTCTTGGGGACAGTATATTAGGTGTTGGCTTGTTTCCCGCCAAAATCCCCATTAGTGGTTTGTGGTCCGTTATGATTTGAAAAGTCCGCCCATATAAGTATTCGTGGAAGCGTTTTACTCCAGCGACAATTGCTAGAGCTTCCCTGTCCAATTGGCTGTAATTCCGCTCGGTTTTTGATAGAGTCCTAGAGTAATATGCGACGGGTGCTTCTCTGCCATCAGGTAGTTGGTGGCTCAGGATGGCACCTACTCCATATGGTGAGGCGTCGCAGGTCACTGTTAATGGCAAAGTGTTGCTAAATTGGATGAGAACGTTTGTTGATGTTAGCAAGCTTTTAATATTTTGGAAGGCTTTTTTTTCTTTGTAACCCCAAGTCCAAGTTGCCTTTTTGTCTAGCAGACGGTGTAACGGTTCTGCTATAGTGGCTTTGTTTGGCAGGAACACGTTATAAAAATTAATTAATCCTAAGAATGCTTGTAGTTCAGTTTTATTTCTTGGTTCAGGAGCGTCTTTGATTGCTTTAACTTTTTTGTCTGTGGGGTGGATACCCTCTCCATCTATTGAGTAGCCCAGGAATTCGACGCTGTTCTTAATTAAACAGCACTTTTCTCTTTTTACCTTGAGGCCAGATTCCCTAAACTTAGTTAATACTTCTTTGAGTCTGTTCCTTAATTGAGTTTCATCTCTGGCCGAGATTAGGACGTCGTCAAAATAGGGAACGACTCCTTGTATGCCATTTAGAAGGCGTTCCATCAGACTCTGGAAGACGCCAGGGGCCACGCTTACTCCAAATTGGAGCCGGTGACATTTGAATGCGCCCTTATGGGTGACTATAGTCTGTGCTTCTGCTGTTTCTGGGTCCACTGGGAGTTGTTGATAGGCTTGTGCCAAGTCGAGTTTGGCGAAAACTTTGCCTTTTCCCAGGGAATGAAGCAAATGCTGGACTACTGGCACCGGGTATGCGCTTGGTTGTAATGCGTGGTTCAGGGTAGCCTTATAGTCACCACAGATTCTGATGGACCCGTCAGGTTTAATGGGTGTGACAATAGGCGTTTCCCACTTGGCATGGTCCACAGGTTCTAACACCCCTTGGGCTATTAATTTGTCCAGCTGTTCCTCTATTTTTGCCTTTAGTGCAAAAGGAACTCGCCTGGCTTTTATTCTTCGTGGGGCTATTTGGGGGTTTAGATTGAAAGAAATGGGATTTCCCCGATACTTGCCAAGTGAGCCGTCAAAAACGTCCTGGAATTCTCGGATGAGGTCGTCTTCCCAGCCGGTTGTAGTCACTCGATCGACCCCGGTCATCCCGATGCCCAATGGCGCGAACCATTCGATGCCCAGGAGGCTTGGTCTGTCTTGGTCGACTATGGTCAGCGGAAGCACCTTGACGTGATGTTTGTAGGCGACTCGGAATTGTCCCATGCCTACCACAGGGATTTGGTTTCCCTGATAGTCCTTGAGGGTTAGGTGCTGCTTCTTCAATTCTTTGGGTTTGATACCTCGGACTAGCTGTTTTATTGTGTCCCACGATACCATGGAGAGGAAGGACCCCGAGTCCACTTCCATCTTGCAGTGTTTTCCTTCGATTTTCACGATGACTTTAATTTTTTTTCCACTTTCCGTCTGAGCGCTCTGTATAATGACAGTTTGGTGTGTATTGGCTCGCTTCTCTTGTTGCCACTTTCTCTCGGCTCGTTTAGGCTCGGCTCGTGTTGGGGAATTTCTGCGTCTCGTCGGGCTGTAGTATTTTTTGTTCCTGCAGACCTTCTCGATGTGCCCTCGTTTTTTGCAATGCCGGCAGATGGCATCGAGAAATCTGCATTCGGCTCGGGGATGGTTTCCTCCGCAGCCAGCGCATTCCCTCCAATTTCTCCTTTCGCGCTCTTTTTTGTTCGTGAGCAAACGGTGGACCTCGTCGTCCTCTTCGCTCAATTCAATTGTTTCGCCCGACTCTTCGTAGTGGGTTGTGGTGGCAGGGTGTTTTCTGTCTTTGGTTGGTGTTTCTTCGCTGTGTGTGTTCATCTTTTTAATGGCTACGGCAGATTTTTTCGCGGCTTCAGCGGCTGTGGCTTCCGTGATGGCTTCGGTAACGGTGATGTTGGGCTTGTTGAGCAATTTACTCTGTGCAGTTGAGTCTCTCAGGCCCAGCACCACGCGATCCCTCATTGCCTCGTCTATGTTCAAAAATTCACACTCACCCCCTATTTGTCTGAGGGCAGCGATGAAATCGGCGACGGTCTCTCCCTCTCTCTGGTCTCTGCGGCAAAATTCGTGTCGCTTTATTAAGTTAGACACCATCGGAGCGTAGTGTGCTTTGAGGAGTCTTTGCAATTCTGTCCACGTTAGTTGTTTAACGTCCCGGGGCTTCGCAAGGGCCTTTGCCATCTTAAAAACTGTTGGCCCGCAGTGCGTCAGGAACACAGCTCTCTTGCGTTGCTCTGAAATGCCTTCCATTTCATTGCTCTCCAAATACATTTGGAAGCAATCAGCATAGGAATCCCAATCCTCTTCGTTGGGATTGAAGGGTGTGGGCGGTGCATTGTTTCCAGACATCTTGGTTGTAATCTGGACTTCTTATCACCCCGTGCAGGTTTTTTCGTTCAGGACTATCCCACCCTCGTCGCCAGTGTTTTATTCGGAAAACACACGAGGTAGACCGGGTTCCAACAACAAATACTTTATTCTTCAACTAGTTAGTAAATAGGAATAATTGGCTGAAGCTGAGGCCAGCCTTTTATACAGGCTGGCTTGCCTGCTTGCAGCCAATGGCAGTTTTTTAGATTTGCCGCCTTTTAGCAGCTCTTTGGATTGGTTCCTAGTGAACCAATCCAATGTTCATTTTATTGACCAATCAGGTTTGTAGATTTGGAGTCACCCACTTTACATATAGAACAGTACCAGTTCTCCAGAACTGGTCAGGACCTGCTGAATACCACCTCTGCTGGCTTGGGAATTCTGTAAGTTGAAGTTCACATGGTCTTAAAGTTGCTAAGGTTAGGAAACACAACTTTATATCACACTAGATCCCTAGGGTTTGTTTTGCTCTTTGGTATTTGAGTGTCCTTTTAATGAATATCATAGCCAGTTATTTTGATAGAGAGATTAATTGACTGCAGGAAGGTAGTGTATGTACTACACAGGAAAGCATTTGAGAAAGTTTAATCCTCATAGAGGCAATGACAAAACGGGAACTGGATTAAACCACCTTTTAATGAACCCTGAGTTGTTTGAACAATCATACCATGATTGGTACCACAGTCATACCATGTGCATGTCACTAGTTTCCCATTAAATGACATAAGAGAAGGAACCTGTACTGTTTAATATATTTGTATTTAATTTGGCTAAATTTGCAAGGAATGCAAAGGTAGGACAATAGCAAACACCATAGTGGGCAAGATTTCAAAGATCTGGAGAAGCTGAACCAAATGACATAAACCAGCAAGATATATTTCAACAGTGACAAATGTAAACACCTTTATTTGGATAAGAAAAATAAAAGACATCAGTATGGGATGGGCAGCAGTACTTGCAAGAAGAATGTGGATGTCGTGGAGGACTGGAAGCAAAACATGAGCCAATGGTGTCATGCAGCTGCAGATATGTACAAATGCAATCCTGGACTGCAACAAGAGACGTATATCTCAGGATGAAGGGAGTCATTGTTCCTTTCCATTCTGCATTGATCATACTTCATTTAGAATATTCTGAGAATTTAGGAGAATGGCATGCTGGCTTGGTGGTGAAGATGCTCCCACTTGGAAGCTTGAGAGTTCAATCCTAGGTAGTGGCAGATGTTTCTCTCCTAGGGTACAAAGAAAAAAAATTACTGTAAACTCTATGTAGTGTCAAGAAGGCCGGCTGGCCAGTAAACTCTCAGTTCCATCCAATCACCCTGATTCTACCCTACAGAGTCATAAACAGGGAGTTTTCCTGGAAATAAAAAAAAAATTAGGTATACTTAGGAAAGTCATTGACAAAACTGGATTGTGTCGAAAACTGTTCAAGTATGAATGAACTATTTCCCATGGAAGTGTTTAAACAGAAGCCAAATGACCTTATTTGGATATGTTCTAGTGGAAGATACCTGTACTGGGTAGAAGGTTGGACTACATGAACTCCAGTGACTCCAGTTTTTACATTCTAGGATGCTATTGATTTATGTGCTTTGATTTTCCATACCGCTCTTTGGAATACATTAGCTGGTTAATGCTGATGCCATGTTAATATTTCCCAGAAATGTTACTGAGGTTTTTTCTCAAAACATAACTTGGAATTTGTTCTGGAAAGGATGAAAGTGAGTTTCCCATTCTTTTTTAGGAAAGGGAAAAATGGGAGCACAGTGTTTCCTCATACTTCAGCTGTTTTTATCTAGGGTGTAGTCTATTGAAGTATTTTTCTAATGTTAAAAGATGTCTTATAGGAAATTCAGGTTGATGGAAAATGTTCTGTATAACTTGGAAGGTTCCAAGTAGTTAATTTTGATTGGCCAAAAAGGCCAGTAGTGGATTGGTTCATTAGGAACCAATCCAAGAAGCCACTCAAAGGCGGCAAGATTAAATGAGTGTCTTTGGCTACAAGCTGGCAGGCAAGCCTCTATATAAAGGGCTGCCACGGCTTGAACCAATGTTCCATTACTGTTGCTGTTAACCGAATAAAGAGTTGTTAGTTGGAACCCGGTCTCATGTGCTTCTTTTCTGGACGGAACACTGGTGATGAGGGTGGGATCGTCCTGAAGCAGAGACCGAGCACGTGGCGAGAAAAAAAACCACACTAGATGAAATGGCTGGTAATAACGCGCTGCCCGCACCATTCAATCCCAATGAAGAGGATTGGGAGTCTTATATTGATCGTTTCCTGATGTTTCTGGAGAGCAACGAAATGGAAGAAATTTCCGATCAGCAAAAGAGGGCTGTCTTCCTAAGACATTGCGGGCCAGCCGTATTTAAGATGGTGAAGGCATTGGCGAAGCCCAGAGACATGAAACAGATGACCTGGTCTGAGCTTAACCAAATGCTGAAAGCTCACTACGCGCCGCTTGTCTCAAACCTCATCAAGAGACATGAATTTTATAAGAGAGACCAGAGGGAATACGAAACCATTGCTGATTTCGTGGCAGCTCTGCACCATATTGGAGGAGCCTGTGAATTCCAAAATATGGATGAGGCAATGCAAGATCGCATCGTGTTAGGTCTTAGGGACTCTACCCTTCAAAGCAAACTCTAAAACAGACCTAACATAATGGTGGCAGAGGCGATCGCGGAAGCAACTGCCATGGAAGCCACAAAGAAATCAACGGCCACAATGAAGATGATGAACGCCAGTGCTGACACGACATCCCTTCCAAAAGAGAAAAGCTCAGGCAGAGGGAGAAAGCAAGCTGCCACAAACACACACTACGAAGACCTAGACGAGTCATCAGACACTGATGAAGATGATGAAGAGGTCCACCGCCTTTACGCAAACCAAAAAAGGCGCGAAAGGAAGAAAAATTGGCGGGAATGCGCTGGTTGCGGAGGAAACCACCCCCGAGCCGAGTGCAGGTTCATTGATGCTATCTGTCAGGCTTGCAAAAAGAGGGGACATATCGAAAGAGTCTGCCGAAATCGAAGAAACAGCAGCCCGAGCAGACATGGTAATTCCCTACCAAGTACTGACTCGAAGCAAGCCGACAGAAAATGGGAGCGCAGCAAGGGAACCAGCAACCAGAAAACACACATCAGACTGTCACTATAGGAAGCGCACAGACGGAAAGCGAGAAAAAAGTCAGAATTGTAGTGTCCATTGAAGGAAGTACTTGTAAGATGGAGGTCGACTCAGGATCTTTTCTATCAATGGTGTCTTGGAACACAATTAGACGTCTGATTCCAAACATCAGACAAAATGAACTCAAAAAAACAAAAATTAATTCTCAAAGACTACCAGGGAAATAGGATTCCCGTGGTAGGTCTGGGACACTTCAAAGTAACTTACAAACAACACGCTGAAGTCCTGCCATTGACTATAGTCGACCGAGACCGTCCCAGCCTTCTGGGCATCGAATGGTTCATGCCATTGGGCACGACTGGAGTGAGCCGAATAGTCGCGAGCGATTGGGAAGAGAACCTGCTACATGAATTCCAGGACGTCTTCAACGGAACTCTAGGCAGGTACCGGGGAACCCCAATATCCTTTAGCCTAGATCCCCAAATAGCACCGAGAAGACTAAAAGCCAGATGGGTCACCTTTGTATTAAAACCCAAAATAGATGAGCAATTAAATAAATTGATTGCACAAGGGGTCATAGAACCAATTGACCACGCCAGGTGGGAGACATCAATAGTAACACCTGTAAAACCAGATGGGTCTGTGTGCATCTATGGAGATTACAAGGCTACCCTGAACCATGCACTACAGCAAAGCGCATACCCGGTACCAATCGTGCAGCACTTACTGCACTCACTTGGGGGAGGAAAATTTTTTGCAAAACTTGATTTGGCTCAGGCATATCAGCAGGTTCCAGTAGACCCCATAACAGCCAAGGCACAAACAATAGTAATGCATAGAGGGGCGTTCAAATGTAATAGACTTCAATTCGGAGTGAGCGTTGCCCCAGGCGTCTTCCAAAGCCTCATGGAACACCTATTAAATGGAATAAAAGGAGTCGTTCCATACTTTGATGACGTCCTAATTTCAGCAAAAAACACAATCCAATTAGAAGCTAGACTAAGGGAAGTGCTAACGAAATTCAGAGAATCCGGCCTGAAAGTTAAAAAAGAAAAATGCTGCCTGGCCACTGACCGCGTTGAATTTTTAGGATATTTGATTGACGAACAAGGTATTCACCCAACATAAAAAAAAGTCAAAGCAATTAAAGACGCACCCAGACATAGAAATAAAATGAACTTACAGGCATTCTTGGGTCTGATAAATTTTTATAATGTATTCCTCCCCCATAAAGCAACGATAGCAGAACCATTGCACCGGTTGCTAGATAAAAAAAAACTGTCTGGACTTGGGGTCACAAAGAACCTTTCAAAATATAAAAGACTTGTTAACCTCAGACACCGTTCTTATTCAGTTTAGTAATACTCTACCCTTGACGGTCACCTGCGATGCCTCACCATTCGGAGTCGGTGCTATCCTGAGCCACCAATTACCTGACGGGAGAGAGGCACCCATCTCCTTTTATTTGAAAACGCTCTCCAAAGCGGAACGCAACTATAACCAACTAGACAGAGAAGCCCTGGCAATCATCGCCGGAGTAAAACACTTTCATGAATACCTATACAGTAGAACATTCTCCATTGTTACTGACCATAAACCATTACTAGGAATTTTGGCTGGGAATAAACCCACACCAAACATTCTATCCCCATGGATGACTAGGTGGTCAGAATTCCTGGCCGCCTATTCATATACATTGCTGCATCGACCCGGGAAACAAATTGCCCATGCAGACGCATTAAGCCGAACACCTTTACCAATCTTAGAGAATGACCCGGCTCCAGCCACCACCACCCTACAACTAGAAACCTGCCCTGAACTTCCATTGACTGCGGATGATGTTGCCAGAGCCACGGCAAGACTCATTGACTGCCCGCGTTTTGACTTGGGTAGGTAAAGGTTGGCCGGAAGGCCAAAAGACTGAAAACTTTAAACCTTTCCAGACTAGACAAACTGAACTATGAACACAAAAGGGGTGTTTGTTGTGGAGAGATGGGGTGGTGATTCCATCCAAACTACAAGAAGAGGTGTTAGGCATGTTATATGAGGGCCAGCCAGGCATAGTTAAAATGAAAAGTCTGGCCAGGAGCTATGTCTGGTGGCTTGGCTTAGACAAGGACATTGAACGCTGGGTTGCAACATGCCACAAATGTCAGAGAGCTAGACCCACCCCACCTCAAGCACCCATACGGGACTGGGAGACCCCACAAGGGCCTTGGTCTCGAATCCATATTGATTTTGCGGGGCCCACTAGGGGCAATACATTTTTAATAGTTGTGGATGCATATTCAAATTGGCTCAAAGTCATCTTAATGTCATCCACAACAACCGACACTGTTATAAAACAGCTAAACAAATTATTTGCAACTCATGGGTTACCTGACTTGTTGGTATCTGACAATGGGCCGCAACTAACAGCAATACAATTTGAACAATACTTAGCCTCTTTAGGTATACGCCATGCACTAACCGCGCCGGCCCACCCGGCAGCGAATGGTAGGACCAAGCTAATGGTCCGGTTCACAAAAGAAGGCCTTGAGAAAATGGACCATGGGGATGTCCAAGACAAGCTAAACCACTTACTTACACAACAACACATCACTCCCAGTAACACAACTAACAAGAGCCTGGCAGAATTATTAATGGGGAGAAAACTCATATCCCATTTAAATAGGTTGCACCACAATTATACTTGCGAGAAACCCCCCGACTCTTCCAGCCGATACCGCACTTTCGAAATCGGCGACCTGGTCTGTGCAAAGAATTTTACCGGGGACCCTCTTTGGCTTCCAGCCACAATCACAAAAGTAACAGGCCCCCGGCCCTACTGACTAACCGTGGATGATGGAAGAGAGTGGAAGCGGCACATAGACCAGCTTCGTTCCCGCAACATTGAGCACAAAACAACCGTGTAACCTCAAATAATAAATTTCAATGAAAACAAAACCAAGGAGGGGGGAGAAATATAAATAAATAAAAAAGGGCATGAAAATGAAACATTAAAACCTCAATCAGAAAATCTAACCAACCAAAAAGAGCACTTACGGTTAGATGAGAACATCGGAAGAAATCTTAGCGAAAGGGAAGCCGACCTGGAAGGTGCCAGCCAGGCCGGCTCAACCAGCCCAGTTGAACCAGGAGGGAGCGGCAGAACCACTTTGACCGGCCTGAGAAACTCAGGCGGGAGCGGCAGTGCTGACTCACCCTTCCAGGCAGTTCCATGGAGAAAAGCTGGAGAGACAGTGATCCCGACCGAACCGCTTGAAGTCCTAGGCAAGAATGAGCCGCGCAGGTCAACTAGGACCAGAAAAAGCCCCACCTACCTGCGCGACTACGTCACTCATGTAGGACTGAACTAAAGGGGGAGAGGTATTCTGTATAACTTGGATGGTTCCAAGTAGTTAATTCTGATTGGCCAAAAAGGCCAGTAGTGGATTGGTTCATTAGGAACCAATCCAAGAAGCCGCTCAAAGGCGGCAAGATTAAATGAGTGTCATTGGCTACAAGCTGGCAGGCAAGCCTCTATATAAAGCCCTTGTCACACTGCCCAACGGATGCAAAAAGGACACAGCGGACGAGCAAAATGTTCCATCTGTTGTTATCCGCTCTCAAAAGGGGCAAAAATTTGCATAACTGGAGCGGATAACACGGACGCGGGTAGGATGCAGGACAGATGCAGAGCGGATGCGGAATGGAAGCCCAGCGGATTGAAGCGGATGGGAGTGGATGGCGCATCCGCAGGGCTTGCGGGGGGCCTCAGCGAAGCGGACGCAGAACGGAGACAGTGGATGCAGAATGGACGCCGAGCGGATGAAGCGGATGCACAGCGGATGCACAGTGGAAGCCTAGTGGATGCCTGGCGTTAATTGCGCATGCGGGGAGGATGCATTGCGTCAGCCCTGCGGATATAACGGAAGCAGCTCGGAAGCAGGTCGCCATTCAGAGGAAAGACCTGCTGCCGGACGGATTGGCTGCCTTGCCTGCCCTGCCTGCATGTCTGCCTGCCAGACTGGCTGCCAGCCTTGCTACCAGCCTTGCTGCCAGCCTCCCTGCCAGCCTTGCTGCCAGCCTGCCTGCCAGCCTTGCTGCCAGCCAGTCTGCCTGCCAGCCTTGCTGCCTGCCTTCCTGCCAGCCTTGGTTCATGTCTGCCTGCCAGCCTTGGTGCCTGCCTGCCTGCCAGCCTTCCTGCCAGCCTTGGTGCCTGCCTCCCTGCCAGCCAGCAACCCCACAACCATGCGGAAGCACAGCAAGCCTCAGCCATCTGCTTCCAGCCCTGGCAAGAGGGACAGGGCTACCATCCCACCCCCTGGCCCTCACTCTGGTTCTCCTGGGGCTTCTGCAGCACGGGCTCGCTCTTCTGGGGCTGGCGCTTCTGCTGCTTCTGCTTCTGGAGGAGCTGATGACAAACACTCCAGCACCAGCCACCTCCACAGCACCTGCACCCTTCACCCCTGAGACTGAGCGACAAAGAGGAGTGCCAGAGACTCTTTTTTGTTTTATAGCTTGTTGTTAATAAAGTCTATTTATGATTCACATACTTGCTTCATTTCTTTTTTTTAATAAAGTGTTGGTGGAAACTTTTAGAAATGGTTTAAGCCTTTGCATGCTTGTAGGATGGGTAAGGATAGCTTTGGGATGGGTTAGGATACCTGTGGGATGGGTAATAGCTGTGGGATGGGTTAGGATAGCAGTGGGATAGATAAACCTCCAGTGCAAGCATAGTGGGACTGTATGGTCCACCCTCCCAGGTGCCACACCTACGGCCCTTTATTATCAATAATAATGTAATAATTATCCACACATGTCAACATAAACACAACTCTTTATTAAACGCCCTGTTCATTGTAGGCCAACCAAACATACATGGCCCAATCTCATCCGTGTGATGAGACAGGCTGAAGGAAGCATCCATTAAGCATCTACCATCCTGTCTTGCCACTCCACTGCTCCAGTTGGGGAGTTGCATCAGTGTCTCAGGAGATTGCGCTGCTTCTTCGCTTCATGTGAGCTCTGTTGGGGCCTTGCACATCCTCAGTGTCAATCAGGTTTCGGCCTTGCCTCCATTCCCCAGGCTCCATGTCCCCATTGCCTTGCTGGAGGTCCACGAGCCTGTTCTGCAAGACTGGGTAGCGGGTGCACATGAGATTGTGCAGGATGCAGCAAGCTTCCATGATCCTCCTCATGGTCTCTGGGCAATGCTGCATGGTGGTGAGAAGTACCTGGAACCTGTTGGCCAGGATGCCAAAGGTGTTCTCCACCACCCGCCTTGCCCTGGACAGCCTGTAGTTGAAGATCCTCTCTTCATGGGTGAGGAGTCTGGAAGTGTAGGGCTTCATGAGGTAGGTTGTGAGGGAGAAGGCGTCATCCCCCACGATGAAGTAGGGCACATCTTGTGTGTCGTTGGGCAGGGATTCTGGATCTGGGAAGCCCACAATGAGGTTGCCTTCCAGCTCCTCCTTGAGGTCACTGGTGTTGTATACCTGGGCATCTGAAGATGAGCCGTTGCCTGAAGCATTAATGTACATGAAGTTGTAGTCAGCATCGACCATGGCGAAGAGGATGATGCTCAAGAAGGCCTTGGAGTTGAAATAAGTGGACCCTGAGTTGGGTGGAGCTTTGCAGGCCACGTGCTTGCCATCTATGGCTCCAACGGTGTGTAGTAAGTTCCACTTCTGATACCACTGCTCTGCAACTTTCTTCCATCCTTCTTCAGTGGAGGGGTAATGGAGGAGCTCCTCCTTGTATTCTTCGATGATGGCCTGCACCACTTCTCTGACCACAATGCTGATGGTGTTGGATGGCACCCTACAGCCGTACTGCATGCTCCTGTAGGAGGTCCCTGAGGCCAGGTGGCGCAGAGTGAGTGCCACCTTGAGCCCAGGTTCCAGGCTGGGCCAGAAGCTGGTGTTTGCCTTGGTCAACCTGGGTGTCAGGCGCTGCACAACTTCGTCAAACATGGCTGGAGGCATCCTCATGAAGTTCTGGAACGCCCGAGTGTCTTCGTTCCTGAGCTCCACCATCAGCTTGTTGTACAGTCCATCCTCTGCTCTTCTGGCAAACCATCTTCGGATCCAGACTCTTTTTGGGTGGCTCCTTTTCTTCTCGCAGTAGAGTTCACAGAGCCTGCAGATGGCTTCACACTGTTGCAGAAGGATGGTGGCTGCCGAATGGACTTTGTTACAATCCACGGTGGACATGACTGGATGCTGTGGAAGAGGAAGAGCCAGATGAAGGCTGCAGAGGTCTGCACCGCTGGGCTGCTGTTCTGAAAGTGAGATGCAGGCGAGTTGCTCCCCCTTTTTATAGGCAGTATAGGTTTTCCGCTAGGCATCCTCTAGGCATTCTCTAGGCATCCTCTAGACATCCTTAATATCCGAGATAGGTCCCCTCTGAGAACGTTTTTTCCATTTTAAACGCTTTGTTTCCATGCTTTGTTTCTGCTAGGCATCCGTTCTGCATCTGTTCTGCATCCGTTCCGCTTCCTCCCTGCGTCCGGGCAGATGGAGTTCCGCGGATGCATAGCAGACGCCTAGCGGATATAGCGGATGCGTAACGGATGCCTAGCGGATGCGTAGCGGATGCAGAACAGATGAACTGGATACATTTTCTGCGCAAAAGTTTTGGTCAGCCCAAAACTTTTGGAGCGGATGAAATGTCAATAAATGGATGTTGGACGGATAGAGAGGAAGCAAAACGGAGGCAGTATGTACATCGCGTTTTCGAACGGATGGCAAGGTTTTTTGTCCATTTTACATCCTCTTTGCATCCGTTGGTTCAGTGTGACATGGGCTTAAAGGGCTGCCGCGGCTTGAGCCAATGTTCCGTTACTGTTGCTGTTAACCGAATAAAGAGTTGTTGGTTGGAGCCTGGTCTCACGTGCTTTTCTGGACGGAACAGAAAGTACTTTTTAATTCAATTTGTAATTTTTTTAAAAAAAGAGGCTACAAGGTCTCCTAAATGTTTGACCAATCTTCCTGCAGAGTTCTTTTTTTTTTTTTAGTGCCTGTTTATTTATTAGCAGTATCTCAGTCTCTCCCAGGAATTCAATCCTGCATTCCAATGATCATATTTCTTTCACTGTAGTTGCTGTTATTGTTGTTAGGCAGGAGACAGATAAGTAAGAAATATGGCCATGGTTTGTCTTACAGCTGTTATACCTGGCTTAAACAACAAACAAATTGAAGAAGCAAGAGGTATCCCTCTTCCCCAAAAAGCAAAATTATTGACCTAGGGAAAAAAAGGACACATGGATGGCATATAATATATTATTTAATACTAATTTAAACTATATCAGGGAATGCCTATTGTAGGAAAGTGTATAAGACTTCATTTCATCTATTATTTACAATTTCCTGCCTTCATACACCGCCTTTTAGATGGATCACTCTCAAGAAGTTATATACTGCAAGCAAACTTAAAACAATACTCCCAAAACATTAAGTCTATAAAGTTCAAATCCTGCACTTTAACCTGAGATTGAATATACTGGCTGTTAGTGGAAATTTCAGGTGGTTTATAGTCCTGAGAAAAGGAGCAGAGAAATGTATTTATTATTAATATCTTCATATTGCCTTTCTGCTAAACGGAAAGGAGATTGTATTTGGAAGCAGCTGGCATTCCAATTGATAGTTCCAGGCAGAGAACATCACAATAATCAAATCAAGAAGTTATTAAAACACGAATGATGATATTCAGCTCTTTATCTCTCAATAGTCCTCATATTTATTTTTTAAGTATTATTTTGAGAAATAATCAACTATCTGAGCATTCAGGAACAATGTCGATCTAAACTCTAAAGAAGATTATTTCCTAGTCTAATTGTTACAGTCAACTGGATTCAATTTCAATTTTTCCATTCTTTTCTAATGCATAAGTAATTTCAGGCGCTTGCTAAAGAGGTCACAGCCTCATCTTTTGCTGAAGAAAAGGAGGAATAGAGCTGTATATCATCAGCACATATTGAGACCCTCCAGATCCTTACAAGATTTCATCCATAGGTTTTATGTAAATGTGGTAATAACATGGTGATAATTTTGGATGAGGAAGCCCACAGAATAATTTCTCTCTGGTAGAAGAATGACCCTCTAATTGTGTTTTTATTTATGAAGAATATTAATTCCTTTTGTTTTTTACCAAAGCATTCAAAACATTATACAAGCAAAACATTATATAGGCATGTGTAGGACACTGAAGGCTAAAATATATGAAGAACGGTTGCAGGAATTGGGTTTGTCTAATTTAATGAAAAGAAGGATTAGGGGTGACATGATAGCAGTGTTCCAATATCTCAGGGGCTGCCACAAAGAAGAAGAGCAATCAACTAAGTCTCCAAAGCACCTGAAGGCAGGACAAGAAGCAATGGATGGAAACTAATCAAGGAGAGAAGCAACCTAGAACCAAGGAGAAATTTCCTGATATTTAGAACAATTAATCAGTGGAACAACTTGCCTCCAGAAGTTGTGGATGCTCCAACACTGGGGGTTTTAAAGAAGAGATTGGACAACCAACAGGGGGTTGGCCTAGAAGACCTCCCAACTCTGTTATTCTGCTATATGTGTTTCTTTATGCTTGAATTCAATATTTGTATGCTCTCTTTCTAACTCATTTCCATGTAGCCTTTTAAATTAAAACCTAGGTTTAGTGTTTGTCATCTTTCCAACTCTCCTTGGAACATCCAAACTGCCATTATAATTATATAATAACAGACCTATGGAACAGCTGTCCTGCCCTACATAAGAGGTACTACAGACAAAATCAGTAAGATACTACACAGGCATCACATCAAGACTGCCTTCAAAACAGACAAAAAAATAGCAGCCATCCTTAAAAACCCCAAAGATAAAATTGACCTGGAAAACCAAGGCATATATGAAGTTCCCTATGCATCATGCCTGGCCACATACATTGGACAGACCAATAGAAGAATAAGAACCCGCCTGGATGAACACAAAAATGCAGTAAAAAAGCTGGAACACACCTCCCCACTAGTCCAACACATGAAAGCCACAGGTCATAACATCAACTTCAATGGCACTAAAACCCTAGCCACTATAGAAACCCCAGCCACAGAATCATCAGAGAAGCCATAGAGATTGAAAAAAGACCTGAAAGCATGAATAGAAGAGATGATTCCACCAGACTGTCAATCATTTGGAAGCCTGCACTCTCAAATAGAAAGATCTCCACACCACAAGCCAGGCAAACACCTGGGCACAAACAGACTCCCCCTGATACCTCCAGCTCAAACACACCCCAAGCAGATGAAACCTAGCTTCCTAATAGATAATAGCCATCCTTTTACGCAAAGCCAAGCTGCACTGAAAGCCTCCAACACAGGAACACAGTCTTGCCAGCCAATCAAAGCCACAAAACAGGCAGAAGAAACCAGAAACACCAATCAAACAAACTCCAAGACCAATAAACACAGACCAAGACTCCCAACCGATCAGGATGAAGAAAAAAACCATCCTGGCACAACAGTAGGCTAGCCTCAAATTTAAAAATAACGGCTGTGATAGCCTGACCCACATACAAACTCAAGACAGAAGCCTGATGATGGCAGATGAGATTCTTCCGAAACGTTGCTACAACTTTAAAAGCACAACTACAATGATGTGGGATAATACCCGAGGGAAGCTGAAGAGCATACATGTAAGTACCCGCGAAAACTTTAATATATATATTAATATATAATATATATATATATATATGTGTGTGTGTGGATCTTTGGTTATTCGGGTTTTCTCCCACGTAGAATTGGAAGTATCTAGGCAACGTTTCGATGAAGTCTCATTCATCATCTTCAGGCTTGTTTCTTCAGCTCTGTGCTTCTCAGAGTAATGTGAGCTTGCAGCTGCTTCTTCCTTTTAATTGCTAGTGGGGGTGTGACTTGATTGGGTGGGGGTTTGGCTGTGTTCT
>BLBF01000054.1:9769754-9812979 GCA_015471245.1 Laticauda colubrina | reverse complement strand
ACTCTGAGAAGCACAGAGCTGAAGAAACAAGCCTGAAGATGATGAATGAGACTTCATCGAAACGTTGCCTAGATACTTCCAATTCTACGTGGGAGAAAACCCGAATAACCAAAGATCCACATACAAATACCCGCGAAAACCTCAGAAAACACACATACATATATATATATGTGTGTGTGTGTGTGTGTGGTTTTTTGTTTTTTTTTTAAAGTTTTTGCGGGTACTTACATGTGTGCTGTTCAGCTTCCTTCGGGTATTATCCCACGTCATTGTAGTGCTTTTAAAGTTGTAGCAACGTTTCAGCAGAATCTCATCTGCCATCATCAGGCTTCTGTATTGAGTTTGTATATGTATATTGGCTCTGATATATCCAATTTATTTATTCTTTCCTGAGTTAATATGCAAAGTAGAGCATAACTGTTATTTTTTTCCACCATAAATTTTACAATCTCTAATTCATATATGGATACATATATGTTTATGATGGGGAAAGTATAGTACTGTCCATGCATGCAAAAAAGCATATGAAAATGTTCACAACTTTTCAGGCAGACTTTTACAAAATCTTCCAACTCATGAAAATGAGACAGAACAAACATGAGCTTCAAATAATGTGAATATTACAGCAAGTGTAGCAGGGACATTTACTCATCTCTTACTATAATTTATTTTAGCAGCAGACAGTATTTATCTGTCTGCTCAGAAGCTAAAGAAAAGTTGGGCTGGATAGTATTTGGATGGGAGACCAAGGGATTGTTGAGTTGTAGGCTATTCTGGGAAGTCCAAAAACATCCTAAAAGAAGACTGTGGAAAGCTACTTTTATAATGTTGCCAGGAAAAGGGCATTAAAGTGTCCATGGAGTCACAGAAATCCAGCTTGACTTTGCAGGAAACTTTACTTTAATTGTAAGGCCAAGAAATAAAGGCTGTGGATACTGTTCTTTTAAAGTAAGGGATGTCAACTTCCATTACCTTGAGCACTGCATTGCATGTTGTGCAGCACGTCAAGGGATGTGCTTGTGCCAGAATCTGTTTTGGCTTGGAAGTGGCAAGATAAGCATAAAGAAGACCTTATGTTTCAGCAAGGCTCAAGCATTTCCTTTACATCCTGTTTTTTTTTTAAATGAAAACAGGACCAAACCATTCCAGTGCACTCTGGAGACCACAAATAAATTTGGAGGTCAGCATCAATTGCACCACCACCACCACCCCCCTCTAAATATGGCCATTCTACTAACAGCCCCTTCTACTTACAGCTAGAGAGGACCAATTGCTGAGGAGCGTTTGGTGATAGCAGCAGCTGCTACTCTTACTTTTCTCAAAGAGATTTGGGTCCCCAGGGTTCTCTACTACAACCCTACTCTACTCTACTTTTTAAACCTATAAAATACTTGTTTTAGTTTTTAACTAAAGGAGAAAGAGAAGCAGAACACTTGCCTCTACTATCACCTTTTACTTCCAAGAAACTCTGGAGTTCTTCATGTTGCTTTTATAAAATAACAATAATTAATGACTGCTTTGTTTGCAACTTCATGAGATGAAAAAAGGAGAAAGGGGGGATTAATAATAAGCATGGGGAGGCAGCTAGGGTTGGTAACAGGAAACAATCAGTGTGCATTCTGTTAGGGATGTGATTCAACCAGTGTAACAACTGGTTCGATGATCACCTGCGCCCACGCAGAGCATTTGCTACTGACCTTCTGCAATCCTGCAATCTCCCTGTGTGTTAAATAGCCATGCGAAGCAGCTGAACTTGAAAACCAGGAAATAAAGGTCAGAATAGAGCTGGGACAGGTGGGCAGGCCCAACACCTGATTGTCGGAGCAAACTGGTTCGCTCACAGATGATCCTCGGAGCTACCAGTTTGGCCGAACTGGGCTGATCCAAGAGAATCCCACCCCTGCATTCTATAAAATTATAGTTTTGTAATTGACTTCATCTCTGTATGGCACAGTCATCAGCACTCACAACATGTGGATACCTTGGTGATCTCTGAGCTTGGTTGTGCACTGATGATGTTACCCAGTTGGGCAATGAAATGTCTGCAAGAAAACAAGTGAGCTCAGAGAGTACCAAGGACTCCACAGTTCAACCTGACCTACTTTTATTCTCTTCTGTTGGTACTCACAACATGCTGTCAAAATGTCAGATGTGCCCATTGCAAAGCACTTCCATATTATGCCAGGAGAACTGCCTGGGCACGCCATGATAAGTCACAAGTGTACTTGAATGCAACTTTATTGATGTATTTATACTTACCATAGGATGCACCCAGAGACCGTGAGACATCTGAGCTAACATCTGAAATATCAACTAAGAGAAAATTTGCTTCTGTGCGCTTGGTTGTTTGCATACACGAAGCCAGAAAAGGTCACATTGTAATCTAAGGAAGAATTGGCTTACCTCTTCTACTTAGAGATTTTAGAGTTAATTGAAATATGCCTGTTCATTATTTCATATATTCCAGCATAGTGCTGCCCTTTGCAATGTTTTTCCATCACATTTAGTGATCAGATGTCTTGATGATGGAGAAAGTATTCTTTTACTTATATATTACCTTACAATGCTTGTAACTTGCCCATTTGTCAGCAAGGAGATGTACAAAATAAACCATAATCATAAAACCCCAAAAATAAAGTTAGAGGGTGGATGCCTGATTCTTACCTGGAACAACTGAGGAAAAAGTGGATCTCTCCCTCTCTTCCTCTCCCCCCCCTCCCACCGTTCCTCTATTTCTCCCCACCTCATTATCTTTTTCATTTTAGTGTTTTCATCCATGTGCTTAATTAATTAAGAGATTCTTAGGAGGTTTGAATAGACCAAGGCTTACTTTTGGGGCAATGAAAAGGCATTTAAAGAGGGAGCATAATTTTTTAAGAAACAGCGCGGGATGGGTTGAAGAAGGGAAGGATCAGAACGCAAGATATTTATTTATATTTCAGATACAAAACTGTGAATAAGGGAAGACAGCTCACATATTCAGATAAAGTAATGTAGGTAAGTCCTCGACTTATGACCACAATGAGCCCAAAATTTCTGTTGCCAAGAGAGACATTTTTAAAGTGGATTTTGCCTCATTTCATGACCTTTTTTTGCCACGGTTTTTAAGTGAATCATTGCAGTTGTTAAATTAATGACACGGTTGTTTAGTGAATCTGGTTTCCTCATTGACTTTGCTTGTCAGAAGGTCATAAAACAGGATCATGTGACCCTGGGACACTGCTACTCTCATAAATATGAGTCAAGCATCTGAATTTTAACCCCATGACTATGGAGATGCTGCAAAGCAGTAGTGGGATTCAAATTTTTTTACTACTGGTTCTGTGAGCGTGCCTTGGTGGGCGTGGCAGGGGAAGGATACTGTAAAATCCCCATTCTTTCCCCATCCCACTAACCTGCTTTCCAGCTCCATTCCCCTTTGCAGGGCAACCAAAGAAGACCAGACGGATCAGCTGGGACTCGGGAGGCAGAAAAGAGATGGGGGTGGGGCCAGTCAGAGGTGGTATTTGCCGGTTCTCCGAACAACTCAAAATTTCTGCCACTGGTTCTCCAGAACTGGCCAGAGCCTGCTGAATACCAACTCTGATGCAAAGATTGTAAAGGTAAAAAATGGTCATAAGTCACTTTTTTCAGTGCTGTTGTAATTTTGAATGGTCACTAAATGAACTCTTCTATGACTACTTGTACAATCTTAAAAATGCTTAATAAATTCAGGGAAATGCCCATTCATCGGTTTACAGTAACACAAGTACTACTAACTGGAACATTTATTTGTCACCCAATTTATTTGTCACCCAATCTTCCTGAAGCTGAAAAAGAAAGTTAATCAGTTGTTTTTGGTGTGATGTGAAAGTGGTGTGCCTTTTCCAAGATAGTTTCTTAAGTTTCCAGCCTGGATAACAGCCCTGTGGTCTCTCATCCGCACTATCAAAGGCTGACACTGCTTAGCTTCCCAGCCAAAGCTTGCTAAGTGTTGCCACCTGTTGAAGCTGCACCTAACATATCTGTAAATTTGCTGTAAAGTTTCTTTTCTTTTTTTCATCTGAGTGACAAAGAAGAATATGAAGGGGGTAGATATGTTAAGTGATTTAATATATACAATTTATATTTATTTAAATTAGGGGGGTTGGACATAATTTTGTTTTGTTCTCTCACTACACTATCAACCTTAGATGCCACTCAGAGGTCAAATGTGATGCTTCAGAAAAGGTGTTTACCCCCACTGGGATGCAAAAAAATAATCTTGTATATGAAACTGCAAAGGTGCATTTTCCTGAATCACAGCTGGATCTGACTGAAGAAAAATTGTGAATGAAATCAGGACAAGGAAGATTTGCTGCTTATTTGTACAATACAAAACTGTTCAGAATGCAAGTCTGACCATTTTGTTGCACAGATTATTAACACTATCCCTGTCACTTGGAAAAAAAACATTTGGTTGCCATTTTAGCTAGCCATAGCACTTTTAGGTTAAATGGAATACAATATTGCATTGCCCTCTTGGGGCTGGTGTCAGTTCCACATGACTGGCAGACCAACAAAGAGGTCTCAAAAGCCAAATGCTGTTTGAGCCTCTCTCCATTTTTAGAAACTAAAAACCGGCTTATCTGTCACATGTTTACCTAACCTTTTCCAAACCTACAAGAGATCTTAGTTCCATGGCAAAGCACATATTGTACTTCTTCTCTCCCTCATATATACAATACAGATAATTTGATTATTATTTCTCCTGCTCTCCTCTTCTGGTCACAGCTTCCATTTGATGTCCCAGCAGAAGTTGGGAGTCTGGAAGAAGCCACAAAGCGAGCACCCAAATCTTTCATGGACAGTGCCACGTATTCTAGAAGAATATATGGAGCACTCATGGAATCAGAAGCTTCTTTTGATTTAGGTTTAATCTGTTTTTAGGTGGTCAAGTCTTTCATTCCATCATCTTCTCAGCCTAGAGCTAAGATGCTTAACTGGGTATCACAACACTGAAGTGGTACACACAACATTGAATTGGTATATACAACATTGATTGTATCCAACTCTAAATTGAGGGATGATCTTCCCCGGGCATTTCATGTAAATGTTAAACTGGAATGGAGGAGAAATCTGAGTTTGGAAGCACATTGCATTGAAGCATGGCTTCGTTTTTTCCTCCCCCAAGAAGAGATTGCAACAGCTATTCAGAAAGGAGAAGAAACCCTGTAGAATAGTCCCTCCATTGTCCCATCCTCATAGACATCCCAAAAGGTACCATGCTTGATGCTATGGAACACATTGGAGAAGCAATGGGAAGTGTGCTCCATTCCTTACCCCCTGATGCAAGTGATCCCTAGAATAGTCTGGAACTTGACCAAAAAGGATCCAAGCTCCTTGGCATCTGGAATCCAGCCAATCTTGCCAAGAAAGATTTGACTGAAGAATGGCCAATAGTTATCAAGAATGATTGGGTCATAAGATGGCTTTTTAAGTGTGGGAGGGGCACCATTGCCTTCTTCAAGGCTGGCAGAATCACTCATTGTCAGCCTTCTGAAGTAAACCGGACAGGAAACATGACCAGATGAACTAGTTCTACTTTATTTGAGTAGAATTTTGCAAAAAAAGTCAATGTCACCCCATCTCCTTTACAGCCCAAGAAATGAAGGGAGAGTCTTTTCTGGGCTTCTTGTATCACCCACATTCTTGCTGTGGGCTCAGGTGTCTTTTATCTGACCATTCTCTTTGTTGTGTTTCTTTGTCCTATTTCCTATTTCCCAAGGTCATTCCCATATACCATAACCCTCTGAAAAACATGCATTCACCATTGCTATTCCTGTTCTGAACGTTATTTCCAGAGGTGGTATTCAGCAGGTTCTGACCAGTTCTGGAGAACCGATAGCGGAAATTTTGAGTAGTTTGGAGAACCGGCAAATACCACCTCTGACTGGAGATTTTACAGTGTCCTTCCTCTGGCATGCCCTCCAAGCCACACCCACAGAACCTGTAGTAAAAAAAATTGAATCCCACCACTGTTTATTTCTCTATTCTCTATTCTGAATTACTGTCTGTCCACCCCCTCATGACTGCCCCAATGATAAAAGTCAAGAGATAGAAATTTTGCTTTAGTCACATTAAACTAAAAAAAAAAACCCTAATATTGTGTATAATATATATAGACACATTTATTTAACTTGGAAATAAGGAAAAACTTTCTGACAGTGAGTACAATCAACCAATGGAACAGCTTGCCCTAGGAAGTTGTGGGAGTACCATCACTTGAGACTTTCAAGAAAAGATTGGACTCTCATCTGTCAGAAATGGTGTAGGGTCTCCTGCTTGGACAGGGGCTTGAACTTGATGACCTACAAGGTCCCTTCCAACTCTGATTATCTGTTATCTGTTATTCTTCCTCAAACAAGACAAATGTAGTACCAAAGTTTTTGCTTTCAGCTGAAGAAGCATATGTAAACAGCTGAAATACTAGCTCAAGTGAATTTAGAAAAGAAAGAAGAGAAGGTTAAACTTCAAATAAAATCACAGTAGGAAGGCAAGAAAATAGGATTTTTAAAAGATTAAGTTCAAAAACAAAAACTGGTAATAGACAGTATTCTCACATTGTTACACAAGATAAGAAAAGACATTTCAGCAAGAATGGAATTTGAAGTTGAGAAGAGAAATTGTGGGAACTACTCTTAACTTTTTTCCACCTACTTTTTAATCCAAATCTTGTTCCACAGATAGGTTTGGGTTCTTGTTTTGTTTTTTGCTTATAGGATTTAATTTTTCTTTCATCATACTTCTGCGTGACCCTTTAAGAATAATTTCTGTAATCCTACTGCATAATACCCTCTTGCAGATGTGAAAAAGCTATTTGTTTTCTTCCAGGAAATCTACAAGTGAAGTTAATATGAATGCAATCTGCCTATTAAAGTAGTTCATCAGAAATATTTCCCAAGAAATGAGTTTTTTAAAAATGCATTTTTACTTTGTGCCCTTTATAAAAAAAAAAAGCAAATACAATTTATATAGGAATGATGTATTTATTTAACGTTATAATTTTTGGAGCACATGGTTTCCAAGCAAGATGTATATATGTACAGAAATCCATGGAAATCTGCATGTAATATTTATACAGACTGTGAGGCAAACTAAAACATTATTTAAGAGAGGACCAACTTTTCTTTCATATGGGAGCTCCAGAGATATCTGGCAGAAAAAGAATTTCAGCTATGTTCTGAAAATAATTTTAAGAAGAGATTTCCTGCATATAGCCACAGTGAGTAGACAGATTGCTGGTTTTTTATTAGCTAGCAAGACAGGTTTACCAACAGAATCATCTCTAGATGCTGGTTCCAAATTAGGATAATCTCTGCAGATCATTGAGGTTAACTACATTAGTCCAGATGCTCCTCATGAGAAGACTATGGTAACTGTCAATTTTATTACAGGCTTTTGAGTGGAATGACTGAGAGTTGGGATTTACATCAAGCTCAAACTTGCAAAGCAAATTTTATAGACATTACATTTCACCAAGTGCTATATCTTAATCACATTTGAATTTGTTAAAAATTCTTTGCATATTAGAGCAATTAAAACCCTTTGGACTGACAAGGTTCGACCATATTCATTGGCGAGTTTGCTTCTCTTTAAAAGATCATGGTGTGAATTTTATTTCTAAAGTTTTGAAAATATGATTTTTGGAGGGAGGTATTATGCAGCAAAAAGGGCTTAGTATTTGGATTGGAAAAAATAATAATGGATTAAGGGGCAGAAGGATTTGGAAATATTTAGATTTTTTTCATGAAAAAATGAAGTTTGGTCTTGATTTTTTTTTATGATAAGGGGACCTTGAAGGTTAGATAATAGAGTCAGAGGATTAAAAAAATTGAGCAAAAAATCCTTTATGCAAATTTTTGAATATTTTTTAGCTAAGATTTTGGACAGAATGATCAGATGATTGATATAATCAACAGAACATGTTCTTATGAAGTTGTAAAATAAGAACCAGCTGCAGTGGATGTTTATGAAATTAATTTGAAGGAGAATTGCAATACAAATGGAGAAACTAGTGTTAATAGAGTTTAACCTTTAAGAGCTCTTTTCAAGAGTAGGGACTTCTATATCAAGGCTAATAACCCACTCAATGACCCATAATTCAATTAAATCAACCTCTCATTTTATAAGGTCTTAATTGAGTACTATATGCTTGATTCACTCATTGAATTAAGCAAGATTTGTTTAATCATGATTTCTTGAATATGACTATGTTTATTTAATTTTATAAATTTGTAAGCCATAATTGCTGGGCTCATATATTACACAAGCCAAAAACCAGTTACCACATGCTTTAGGGGGATATGTGAGCTCAATATTTCTAAATCTTGCCTTATATTCCAATTGATACAGGCATTTTTGTATGTAGAATCAAGACTTTGAGGCTGTAACCTATGTAGAGTTTATATGTGAGTAAACTGCTTGGCTATTAAATATATTTTGTTAGGAACATTACAAGTATTTTCGAACAAAGTATTAAAACATAATGTAGCTTGTTAGACTTTGGCTTACTACTTTGCAATAACCTGGCCATTATGATTTTTAAGTTATTGAATGATGGCTTACTATTATGTTTGAATCTGACCATTATGGCTGTTTGGTTACCCATGGTTGAAGTATACACTTAGCATTCGTGAACTCAGCTCTTGGCTATTTATTTCATAATGTAGAGCCTTCTTCACATACAAGAAGGAAAGGTTTCTCTCTCCCCTCCCCATTTTGTAGCAAGTTTGTGGATTCATTAAACATATTTTATGTCAGCAGTTTGTCAGTTTTTTAGAGAGAAAGAGTGGGTAAGTCAGCAAGTAGAGAGAAGAGCATTTCAGTGTCACTTGTGTGCAAATATCCTGATTTGGCTTAAGTTAGCAATTTATCTACTTTTCTAAGGGTCATAAGCTCCATACATGAACTTTCTTGTCTCTTTTTTCTGTCCTCCCCAACCTCAGTTTAGAAGAAGCATAGTTCATTTTGAATCAGACTGTTTTAAAGGCAGTATGGGATGGACAATAAAAATTGTGAACTACTGTGTAGCATGTTATTTCTTGTACAAGCTACTTGTTTGAAATCCATTCCTTCTCCTCCCTCCCCTTAAAACTTCTGCTTTTAAGATTCCTTGAAAATGGCTGCCATCTCAATGTACCATACCTTCGGGAAGCTAACACTGATTTTTTTGCTCGATTGAGTGCTTGTACTGCTTGTGTATGTTTGAATTGCTGATGCTTTGAATTTCAACAGTCTTCCACATCAGAGGATGCATCGGAATGTGTGCTAGCCAGCATATAAATGATATCAACATTGTAACTAGCAGCCAAAATATGGAAATGTTTGACAAAGAGGTTCTTTAGAGGAAAAAAAAAAAGATTTTAAATTTTAATTAATTAATTTAAATATGTTATATTTCAAATGAGACTTGCTTTTCTGATCCTTTGTTCTCTTTATTATTGTGGTTCGCAAGAGGGAGTGATGCTGGTTTCTTTAATATAAAATTGACAAATGCTTTTCTCATTAGATGTAATAATCCTCTTTATATCTGACTTAAACTATGTTTCTAAAGGTAGTTTTTGACAATTTCCTTTTTATAGAAGCAATCCCAGAACCAATTGATTGCTAAATAATATAGGGAACAATTCTCCATAAGCAAGAAAGTTAACCTCCCAAAATGTGGGAAATTTGGTTTTTATCCGTTCTTTCTTGTAATATGCTCAGAGGATATAGTACATGTCTTCCCCTCTGCCTCACATTTAGAACAAACCCTCCAGGAAGATTAGCCTGAGAATGGTGAGGGCTAGGGGTGAAGTTTTTTGTTACAGCATTGCTTGCAGGCTAATATTCTGAGGTACATAGAGAGCAAGATACCCATAAAAAGGCATCCATTTATAAAGTTGCATTTTCTATTCAAATTTGGCTAGAGGCTATCTAGGAACTTTTCATTTGGCTGAACAAGTGCTACAAGTGAAAGGTTTAATAAGGAACTTTTTCAATACTCGTTATTCTGCATATACAATTAAGAATGGCATTAGAATTAGAATCACTGTGGATGCTTGTGTTTATGCTAAGCCCATATGGCATACTGAAAGAGAAAAGAGATTATAGCCTGTCATGTTTATACATTTTGTGTAGTTCGAGTAAGTGGATAGCTTGCAGAGGTGACCTTGCAGAGAGAGGCTTGCAATATCAGCCATTCAATTTTTTTCTCTTTCCTGTTTAATTGAATAGTGTTCCTGATGTTTCCCCAAGAAAGATGATTTTGGCAGAAAAACATCTTTTGTATTTGGTATTATCTTTCTCCAGAAAGTGTTTAAATTGCTAACCAGTCACCTCTTTCTTCTGATGATGTATGTGTTTCATAAGCTGTATGTGTTAAGTAAGTGATTCTTGGTCCTGAGAAGCTGGCAGCGTCCATTAGGACTTTGAGCTGTTTAAATCCAGTGCTGCTCTCTTTGTCAGACTGATATTCTTGGAACCTTATCTGAATCTTCCCCATCTGAAAATAAAGTATATCAAATAAAGATTGAGACATGGAATCATTGTTTTCATTGTTTCCAGAGGCAGATGAAAACTTGTGATATGTATCCATTCACATTGTCAATCAATCAATCAGAATAGAGCTGGAAGGGACCTTGGAGGTCTTCTAATCCAATTCTCTGCTCAAGCAGGAGACCCTGAACATTTGAGACAAGTGGCTGTCCATCTCTTCTTAAAAACCTCCAGTGATGAAGCACCTACAACTTCTGATGGCATGCTGTTCCACTGGTTAATTGTTCTCACTGTTAGGAAATTTCTCCTCAATTCCAGGATGCTTCTCTCCTTAATTAGTTTCCATTCATTGTTTCTTATCTTGCCTTCTGGTGCTTTGAAGAACACTACCCCCCTCTTTTCCGTGACAGCCCCTCAAATACTGGAATATTGCTATCAAGTCATCCCTCGTCCTTCTTTTCTCTAGATTACCCATAGCCCCGATCCATTGTCTTCTGAAGTCACTTTGTGCATCAAAGTAAGCAAACAGAAGGCAAATCTTGAGTTGACAATATCATGGCAGTGAAGTAGGTGCAGAACACTATTTGTGCTGCTGCCAATTCCAGAGGTTCACAGATGGAATAAAATTCTCAGCAAATTATGTGTCCCTCTAGGTTATGCATGCCTACTTCTGCTCACAAAATGAAGCTTCCAAGTAATTATCTGTTCTATGCACCTTGCAAGTCTTCTGCCATTGCTTTTCCTCAGACCTTCACACCAAATCTAAAAAGATGTGTGGTAGAGGGATGCTGGAAAAGGGGAGTCCATTTTATGCTTTGCAATTACTTCTGTGTTTCCTCATATAGAAACAATGTTTCCATTTTTAATTTCCTATGCCTTGCTTCAATTGCACTGCTTTTTTGTTCTCTAGTCTGTTCCAACTCTCAAATATTCTTGTGTTCTTCAATTTCTGAATGGAGGTTTTCATTCAGCTTTCCTAACATGGCATTCTCTGTTATGAGGTTTGGATAAGAGCTAACATATTGGCTGGCTAGGGATGATGGGAGATGTAATTCAAAGCAGTTTGTGGAACTAACAAGGAAAGCTACAGATGAACACCAGAGCCCCAGGAGTACCAGTACTTGTTATGAAATGAGGAGATTGAACAACATATACCGTTGTGGCAGGCAGCAGATTGTTGTCTGATATTCCAGCTCCAGAGATTCTCAACATTGCTGTGGCTACGAATTTTCTTTTAAAAAAATATGTGAACAATCACTATGACTTGCTATGTGAAGCAGTAGGGAAAGTAGATCCTCATAATAGCATGAATGAGGATCTACTCTAGTCTGATGCAGAGGCTATCCAAGGCAGAAATAGCAGAAATATTTATTCTTCCATACATAAAGGACAAAATCACCCATTTCTTTCATGAGAACTTCTCAGTGCATTGGTCATTGTCCTTATTGCTAGCCAATGAGAACTGAGATTGGATCCACTTGGTGCTTGATTGAACCTTAGCATTCCAATTGTCATTTTATTGATTTGACACACTGACCTTTCTTCAGGCATTCCACCCCTCCTTCCTCCACTCTCCCCCTCCCAAAGTATGCTAACCCTGAGAAAGTAATAACTGGCATAAGTTTCCTCGTGACTTCATAGCAGAGATGGGAATGTGGGTCTCCCTAGGCTTAATTTAGTGTTTTAATCATAACCCATATTTCAAGATGAAAATGCCGCAGATGCAGAGAGGAAGATACCTACCCTTTCCAGAAACAATTGCTGGGACTCAAATTTCTAGGCTGCAGTCTAACACTGAACGGGAAGTGCTTGGAATCTGGAGGGAAGGGGAAGAGATCCAACTTTTCAGTACAAGCAAGTGGGTTGTCAACGTGTCACAGGAGGCAACTGTCCACATTGTCAGTGCAGGCATCCCAGATAAGAGTGCCCCCTGCCCCCACAAAAAAAAAAAAAAAAAAAAAAACCTCCAAGAAAACTTAGGCATTTCTCATCCCCAAACCTACATCTTGCAGGAAATTCATTGGCTCCCCGCTTTTAGGAGCAATTACCCTTCGAGCAGCAGTCATCAATTCTGTAGCCTCTTCGGAAGGGGCTATAAATCCAAGCAGCCTCTTGTCAGCTGGGATGATTAAAACAGAACAGAAAGGCGGCTGCTTCTCCTGTACCCTTCCTCTGCCCAGGATGAAGGGAGAATGCAGCTACCTAAAGAGGCAGGACTCTGGGCACCGAACGGTAGCTTTCCTCACCTGTCGCCTGATTGGTGGAAAGCAGCTCCTGGTGGATTTGCTGGGAAGGGGCGAAGGGGGAGGGCTTTATTTCAAAGAAGGTGGTGATGTGGAGGGGGGGGAGGAAATAGGGGAGCCCGTGAGTACATTTGATTGGCTGGGGGGAGGGGGCTTGAGCTGGAGAGAGTGCTGAGCAGGCATTCATGAGGTACGGTGAGGCGAGCATCTTTCCTCCTGCCTCCCACTTCAGGCGCAAAGGACGGGCTGGCTTGGAGCGCTGTTGGCTGGGTGGGATGAACCAGCCGGGAGAGGGGAGCCCGCCTGGATTGGAACCTCCCGAGTGACAGCGCCGTGCATGAAGCGCCGTCCACTTTTCCCGTCTGTCCGAGGCTTCCTCTGTCCGAAGGGGAGACGGGGAATCCTCTCAAGTGAGCGGCGCCGTCACCGGGCAGAACGATGGGACCGAGCGGAGCAGGGCAGGAGAGCGGCTTGCTGTTGGGATAACCTGTTCTCTTTGCCTCTTTCCTGTGCAACGTCCCTTGGTTTACTCTTTGGGTGTCCTTCGAAGAGCAATGTGGACTGAAGGTTTTGTAGGGCACTTGGGATAATCCGCAAGACTGTCGCTCTCCCTTGCAAAAGCAAACTCTCTCTCTCTCTCTCTCTCTCTCTCTCTCTCTCTCTCTCTCTCTCCCCTCCTTTTGACTGTGGCACCAAAGACGATGTTTTCTACCCAGGAAAGACTTTGCCACAAGTAAGCCCAGGGCTTTCCTAACTCCTGGCTGAGTGGCTTTCCCGTTAGTCAACGGGGCTGCTTTTGCAACTCACTTGACTCCTTGACAGAATCATGGCAGGCAAAAGAACAGCTGGCAGAAAACATTAGGGGGTGGGTGGGTGGAAGCCAAATAAGGAAGTTGTGGAAAGCCTGCCCTTCCCAACAAAATAAAACTGCAAAAGATTCTTGTCAGTGCTAACTCTGGAACACTTTTGACGTCACCATGCGCAGATCTAGCACCGATGAATCAACTTACCATAGGAGCCCTTCTGTGGACAGCAAGGATTACAGTTTTCCCAATGGCGCCTTCCGTCGCTACAGCAGCATGTACGGCGGCCAATTTGGAGCCGCAAGTAACTCTTTTTTTGGATTCCATACCAACCCGGGTCCTAAGGCCACCAAGGCTAAGTACACCTCCCCCAAGGGGAACAAGTATGTGGTCTTTTACTTGGATCTCTCCTTTATTTTTCTTCTAGAACTGAAGAGGTGCAGCATGGCTCACAACTGCCTGCAGTGCATTAAGTACCTCATGTTTGTCTTCAACTTGCTCTTCTGGGTGAGTATGTACCTGTGCATGGGTTTATTTAGCCCTTGGGTGTCTCAACAAGTCTGGGGATAGTTCTCCTCTCCAACTTTTGGGCAGCAAGTAAATGGGGACAATGGGAGCTGGTTGTAGGCATTATACATCATGCACGCTGAAGTTGTAGACTGAAGTGACACAATTTTGGACAACACCATTTGAGGCTGTGGGGATGGATTTCATGCTTTTGAATGCTCTGACACATGAGTGAGAGAGAAAGAGTCATTCATAAAGAACGCCCATACATTAGCAGGAAATTGGCAGGTGTCCTTTCTTCTTACATGCTGGCAGCTTTTTATGAGCATTTTAAAAGATGGAATCCCAACCCTTAGCATGAAGTGGTACAGTCCAGAGTCCTGCCACTTCATTTGCCCCTTTGCTCTGCATAATGATAAAACCAATCTGGCTTTTGCTGTTGAGGTTGCTCGAGTTAGTGAGGACCATGCAAATATCGGTCCCTGTTTTGTTCTGTTTTTCTGTATTCTTCATCATTCTTGTTAAGCTGCATGCATATTCAGATGCTGTTCTGGAGGCTGGAATTCATTGCATTTCTTGTTCCATATGAATTTGTGCCCCTGCTGAAGTCTCAAATGTGTTGTTAATTGCTGTGTGGGGTCATGTATCCAATCTCAGATTTGCATAGTCTTTAAAAGGTGGTTCTTGAAATACTAAGACACAAATTGATGCTATTCTGTGGTGATGACCAGGAATAATCTGAATCAATGTCTACATCGTGGGAGTGCATAGGAAGATAAACTGTGCCCTTGTGCCTGATAGAGTCATCAATATTAGTGGTACTGCAGGTGGAATTTAAAAGATTAGCAAGCTGGTACCTGGTTTTCTGCAGTAAGAAGAGACTTTACAGCACAGGAGTAGACTTACTGGGCAAAATGTGAACTGCACATCCTGGTAAGTAACTTCCAGTCCTGTGATAAGGTGTCATATTCCTTCATTTCCAAAGAGTATTTGAAAATCCTGACTATAAAGTCACTTTCTTTCTGTGCCGCTTGTTCAATTTCATGTACCAGAAACAATGTGTTGACTTACAGATTCATAAAGTTGGAAGGGGGCCATTTAGCCCAATCCCCTTCTCAATGTTGAAATCCAAATTAATAATCCCAAACAGATGGCTTTCCAGCTTCTGTTTGAACACATTATTTTTTTTAAAGCAACTGGAGTTGCATTGCTGATAATTTAATTGCATATGAATTAATTTTGCCCATAGAATCCACAATTTTCTTCTTAGCACAGTTGCCTAGCATTTTTTTTTTGTAGAAAAATAGATAACCATAGATAGCTTTACTTTAGAAGGTATTAAAAGGTGCAGTTTACCTGAGTAGGTATAGCATTCTTTCAGTTTTTTTTTTCCTTTTCTTTTCAAGAAGCAGAGTTAAAGACTTCTTATACTATACCTCATCACCTTATTCAGAATTTAAAGAATGAGAATGTTAAGATTGACATGTTAAGAATGATAAGAGAATGCTAAGATTGACATTAGGGGTGGCCTAAACAGGCCACATTTGCATGGAAAATTAACCCAGGTCATTTTTCTTCTTTTGGCCACAAACAAAATATTTCAAGCACATACAAATATTGAGGGGGGGGGGGAGAGGGACAAAAAACGACAGCTGGAGCCTTGTTGGGAGGGAGGGAGGGAGAGAATGTGGTGGGATTGGTGGTTACTTTAAAAAGGTCAGGCTCAGATTGACCCAGAAACTCCACCTTTTCCCTCCAACAGTGCATTTTCCTTTTTTGTTTCAAGGTGTTTGTGTGTTTGTTCCTCAGCGTTTATTCACTTGTTAATAGATTTTTTTTTTTTTAAACACAAGGAAGCTCTGGAGAAGCTGAAAGAAAATATCACTCAGACTGTTTCCCAGCTCCCAATTCTCTGACACAGCTAGAGCCCTAGTGAGCGTAGCCAGTTTGTCCCAAATCTTCTTGAAATGACAGAGAATCGGGTTTGTTGACCTTTTCATCCACCATCTCTTCTCCATCTTTTACTGAATGGAGAGCTCAGTCCACCAATGGAACTATATATGCAGAAGGAAAAACAAAAAACAAAGATAGCCTTCCTTTTAAAAATAACCCCCAGCAAAGACTTTAAAGAATATTTTCTGAAATTCTTCCCTGAATCCTGCACTGCAGTGAAGGCATGTTTTTTATGGCTTGCAATGCAGACTTATAATGGGAATGCTGCAAAGGTTTTTCTTTTAATTTAACAAATTCAAGAAATGCTATTGTAGTATTTCTTGAAAATGACAACTAGAAATTGTAGCTCTTTGATGTATCTTCTTTTTCTCAAAACTCTTGGGCAGAAAAGTCCCTGTGGTGTGATGCCCGTGTCTCAAGGTTAGATCAGGAAACATACAAGAATTTATTTGTGATACTAATCCACATTTGAAGTATACTGTGTGTATAATTTTTTTAAATTTTTTTTATCTTTTTAGGGACCGGATTTGTGTTTTGGTAGTTTGATGGGCTAGTGTTCTTTACCAATATTTAAGAATCTAGGACAAGCTCAGCTCAGAGCTTCCATTTCTACCATGGTGCAAATGCTTTTTCATTCAGGAGTATTCCTGGATAATTTTTAAAAACATTTTACACATTCCACACAGGAGACCTTTCTCTCTGGCTCAGAGATGCTGCATTACCCATTAAAGTGACAATAGGCAGACACGCTGGCCTCCTTTTAACAAAAATGTTTATGTTGTGAAATGGAGATTAAATATGTGTCACGTGTACACCTGAAGGGCCCATCGTACATCCAATGGTGAACAAATCTGTTATTAGCAGCTGTTGGAAAATAATTGTAATTGTTCTTATGCGCCTGAAGATATAGTTTTCCTTGGATGTGATCAATTCCTAGATACCTCCCCCAAAAGCTGCAAATTTTCTACAGTATTAATAGCTATGATTTATAAAAGATGTTTGGTGCTTTTATTTGCACTACTGTTTCATTTCTTCCCCCCACCCCAATCAGTCATCTACCTATCCATCCATCCATCCATCCACCTACCTAACCTACCATCTTATTTATTAAATTTATATGCTTCCCAACTTGCCAAATGGCAACTCTAGGCAGCTCTATCTTTGGTATATCTTTTTATTTATTTATTTGATTGATTCATTGATTTCTATAACCTTCCTCTCAGCAAATGACTCTGTGTATGTTTTTATGATTGGTTTTGGACCCTAAACAAACAAATAAACTGAACTGACCTTCACATTAGGAGAATCTAGCAGTATGGCCATATCCTCACAATACCATGTGTTCACTTATGCCCACCATGCATCTCTTATTCACTCAAAATGAAGAGTATTTTAAGCCCACTTGCCCTTTTGTATCTAGTTAATGTCATGTAGGAAGAACATGACATTATAGAACTT
This sequence comes from Laticauda colubrina, assembly GCA_015471245.1. Lineage (NCBI taxonomy): Eukaryota > Metazoa > Chordata > Lepidosauria > Squamata > Elapidae > Laticauda > Laticauda colubrina. The sequence continues at coordinate 9,795,518 of BLBF01000054.1, read as the reverse complement.
CTGTTTCTATATATTGCTCTACCTAGTTCACAAATTCTTTTCAGGAGTGACGATTTGTATAAATTGGCCTTGTTCCAATGTTTTCATTGCAAAGGCACACATTTCTTTGCTTCTTCTGTGTTTATCCCCCTCTAATTTTGAAAACAACAGCAACTTGACCCATATGCCAAGGGACAATTTGCAAGGCCTGATGCACCAGTAAGGATTGAAGGGTGTGTGTGGTGTATGTGTGTGTGAGGGTGTGTGCACACTTGCTTAGATTTCTGAAATAGAGGGAAATGATGAAGTCAAGCAGCTGGGCTCAAGGATAACTGTGAGGTAATGGAATGGATATTTTGTTTGAATTATGCTGTGCAGCTCAATACTTAGCTCAATTATGTTTTGATCCAAGACAGGTTGCCTAAAAACAGACATTTCTAACCAGTTATGATGGGAAAATGGTTTTACTCAGTGTTGGGTTAATGATTTTCTCGACATTTTAGGAGATGGGCAATGACATTCATATGGATTGTGTTCTAAGAAATGTCAACTATCCAAAAGGAAATGTGGTGCAGGAAGGAAACAGAGAAATAAAAGATGATTGAAAGTAAAATACATTGGCACACATGCATACACACACACACATTCACACATGTATATATTCCCAGAACAATATTTTGGACTGATGGTTGCCCAGAGTATACCCAATATATTTTAGACATCAGCATGGGTTTCACACAAAACTGTCATATATAGCTGGGAGATTTGCTTTTCTTTTAAAATGTTCAGTGTTTTCTCCAGTATGGGTCCTTTTCTACAATATGAACATTTCATATTTTCAGGGAACACTCTACTTTCAGATTCTAGTTTTTGTTTCTTATATGGTGATGCATTATATATAATGCTTTGGATTTATCTGGAGAACTCAAGACAAAGCATAGAATAAACTTTGCTGTACTGTATTTTTAGATCAACATTAACAATGGCAGGGCAAATTGTTTTGATGAGGCGGGATATGCATATGTTTGCATGGGCATATGGTTGAATATATAAGACTTGCATGTCATGTAAAGGAGATTTGGGGTTTAGAAGTAGAGAGAGATTCTGTGGGAATGAAATGTAGTACTGCATTTCTTATCAATTTGGGGGCATTTACATTCCATGTAGTGGGTTATTGTGTAGCTAAAGTACAGATAGAGTAATGGTAGCAATCTCAGCAAGTGTTGGCTAGAAGATTAACAGTTCTTTTGTTAAGAGTAACCCCAAAGTAGATCTTTGGTGGCCAAAGTTGGGGAGAAATATGCTATAGAAGATTGTTGGCAGTCAAAAAAATAAGGAAAGTATTGTAAGGTGCAATACTTAGAAAGATAGTCAGACAAGTAAGATAAGGCCAACCCCCCCCCCCCCCCCAGTTGTGCTCTAGATACAGAATCAGGCCTGCCTGGGTGTATAAAATGCAACTGTAGTTAATGGAAGACTAATAGTGAATCTCCAACATAAACTGGAGATTCAGTTCATGTTGTACATGGGGATTAGATTACTGATTTTTTTCCCCTTATTCCATAACTCAGAGATAGCCTCTTGCAAAGATGTCATTTTACTACAGACTTGCAACCTATCATTCAGTTAGAAAGTATTTCATAGAGGCTATCAGACCTTAAAACATAGCAGTAATTCTGTCAGATTGACTAGAACAGACCTCTGCTAGAAAGTCTGGGAGTTACAGCAGGTGGGGGAAGATTGCAGTGGAACAATACAGTCCAAACCTTTCTGCAAATCAGAAGCTTTCCAGTTTTAAGAATGGTTGGTTCTCCCATTTTAGCACCAATTGAAATGGCTAACCCAGTCTGTTGTTAGCAATACATAGGCAAAGACATTGGTAACATTGCACTGATCATTTTCAACAGAGTTACTCAAATGGAAACAAGAGCTGAGATAAACATGAATTGTTTCAGTTGTATGTCTGACACCAAAAGGCTAAACTCTGGAGAATAGTGGACCTATTTGGAAATTTGAGAACATACCATGGGTGTTTTCTCCAAATAACTGTTGTGATGGTCGTGCTATCTCATAGATGTCATGGGAAATATAGTTATTTAAAAGCACTGATTTACAGGAATGTTGTTGACTAACCCATTAATCTTTTTCCTCACATAGGAGGCTTCCTACTCCCCTTACTTTGTCCTTTTACTGGACTGGTGGGCACACTTCCAAACAATTAACTAGGCTCCATTTTATCCATTCTTCTAAGAAAGCTAACAAAGTTCACTGGGGACCCAGAGGCAGTTTTTGAAACAGAGAGGATGCTGGAAAATAGGATTTCGCAGAATACCACTTTCTCATTTTTTTTAAATTGAAAATGCAATTTTAGGAGGAGGGGGATAAAAGATCGTGGGAGCTATCTGCAGGTATATTGATACCACTAGGATATCCCACTGGAGACTTCAAGTCTGTGTTATCTGCTCTTATAAGCTTTTCCATTTAAAATTCTATCAATTTCCACAAGGGTAGGATCAGCTGTAATTATATCAATAATTCTTGTGGTATTTGAAATTACTAGTGGTACTTATCCTAGACTGGATGAACATGTTTTACTTTGAATGCTACTTACACTTGAAACATCTTGTGAAATATATAATTTATATCAATTCTATTGTCATAGGAGTACTATATTAATGCATGCCAAATTTCCATCAGAGAGACTCCTTACAGGTTATGGCTGGGATTCAACAAACTGCAGAGATTTCTCTGCCTACCTAAGAGAGATTAAAATGTACTGTATTTTTTTTTAACAACAGCTCTACATGCTGTAAAACACATTGCTTTTTGAGTTAAGTAGTTTTTCCAAGGCAAGTTCCCATAGGACAACAGACTACAATGACTGAAAATGAATAAAAATTGGTCCGGTCTTAGGGTATGTTTAACGTGTCCATCTCACTATTTTTACTTGTAAAGTTATTTTAAAAGGTGTCCTAAACGCTCAACATTTATTTAAGATGTCAAGCAGGTTTGTCAGTCTTTTTCTGTTTTGTGATTATTTTATAGCTAAAGCAAGGTTGCTACTCTGTAGTGCAAGGGCCTCCCGACCCTGAGACCATGGCTTATTTGGAACTGGGCCATGCAAGCAGCGGACCGGAGGGCACACACATGTGTGCCAGCCTGCCACTCGCATAGCTCAGCTCAGTTTTTATGTGCCATTTCCCTTGAACTTGTACAGAGCCATTTGCTGTCTTCATCAAGGTTGTGGTAGGTGAACAATTATTGCTTGCCATTCTTCATAATAGAATAGTTTAGAATAGAATAGAATACTTTATTGGCCAAGTGTGATTGGACACACAAAGAATTTGTCTTGGTGTAAATACTCTCAGTGTTCCTAAAAGAAAAGATACATTCGTCAAGAGTCAAGAATCATAAGGTATGACACTTAATGATAGTCATGGGGTACAATAAGCAATCAAGCATACTAGGAAACAGTCAATATAAATTGTAAGGATACAAGCGACAAAGTTACAGTCATACAGTCACAAGTGGGAGGGGATGGGTGAAAAGAAGTAATGACAAGATTAACAGTAATAATAGTGCAGACTTTGTAAATAGTTGAACAATGTTGAGAGAATTATTTGTTTAGCAGAGTGATGGCTTTTGGGGAAAAACTGTTCTTGTGTCTAGTTGTTCTGGTGTGCAATGCTCTATAGTGTCATTTTGAGGGAAGGAGTTGAAACAGTTTATGTCCGGGATGTGAGGGGTCTGTAAATATTTTCACATCCCTCTTTTTGACTCGTGAAGTATACAGGTTCTCAATTGAAGGCAGCTGGGTAGTAATTGTTCTTTCTGCAGTCCTAATTATTCTCTGAAGTCTGTGTCTGTCCTGTTGGCTTGCAGAACCAAACCAGACAGTTATAGAGGTGCAGATGACAGACTCAGCCATTTACATCATCATCATCATTGTTATTGTTATTGTTATTATTGTTGTTGTTGTTGCTGTTGTTGTTGTTGTTATTGTTATTATTAACTACATCTCAGAAACAGCCTGGCAAACCCACTGTTATCCTCTTTGTTCAAAATTCTGGTCTTCTTGACCCAGGCCATAATTTATACAGCTTTTTCCCATTCTGTGAATACACAACATGGATGAATAAAGGTGGGATAATAAAGGGATCTTTATGTAATGTACCAGTGAGGTACATTAGCGAGAAAAGACCCAAGCTGTTTTCAAAATCCATCACTTTAGCCTCTAATGTAAATATATTCCTTCATTCATCTTTCTCTCTCTTTTAACTTCTGTTGATTGAGCAAATAGTATTTTACTCCATTAATATGTTTGTATACAATATACATTAGCCACATGGAACTGACAAAATGTTAAGCATTACAAATTGTGAAATAGGGAATAAAACTGGTATTTTTCTGGTTTCCAAGAAACACACACACACACACACACACACACACACACCTTAATTATATATTTCAGCAAACATGTATGAGTTGTAGACACTGATTAATAGCAGTTTCTGAGTCTGATGAAATAGATCAAATATTTAGAGAACATATTTTGAGTGATACTGACAGAATAATAGAATAAAAGAGTTGGAAGGTACCTTGGAGGTCTTCTAAGTCCTATGCTATTTTACACAAATAGTTGTCCAATCTCTTCTTACAAAGTTCCAGTGTTGGAGCATTCACAATTTCTGGAGGCAAGTTGTTCCACTGATTAATTGTTCTGACTGTCAGGAAGTTTCGCCTTAATTCCAGGTTGCTTCCCTCATTGATAAGTTTCCATCCATTGCTTCTTCTCCTATCTTCAGGTGCATTGATGGATACTACAAAGTATATTACAATAACAGAACAATAAACATTTTCTTTTTGGTAAATGAATCAAAATTTGAAGTTTCCAGCCAGAGTTTGTTTATTATAACCTACTGGTTTATCAATCAGTCACTCAGTGCATCCAAAAAGATAGTTTCCCAACATTTTGTCACTCTACAATATAATTTCTTTTTTTAAAAAACTGAAATAATGTCGAAGAAGATTTATAAATTTCATTTCCAGCGTTTTTATTTTTCTGGGTATGGACTAGGCTTAGTATCCAGCTTGCCGTGATGAAGTAAATATTTGGCAGTGCTGGTTAATATTGTTTCAACCCTATTTTCTGATGTAATACTTGGAAAATACTTTTGTGGAGTACTTTCTCACTACACAAGAAAGATGTGGCACAAACATTTCTGTGAAAATATTAAGCGGTACATCTCTGCATAGGACTATGGAAGTCTTCTGCTTATAAGGAATAATATATAAAATCTGGACATGTAAAAGTGTGGCCCAGATTTTCTAACTGCCAGAAACCTCCTGTCCTACCATCTCTTGGAATAGGAGTTGCCAAAACCTTTTGGGCACCAGAGATAGGTTCTGTAGAGAGAGGTTTTTCTGTGAACCAGAGGGGACCTGGTGTCATGTGCTGCCTGCATGCCATGGATGGGGCTTCATTTGTATGTGTGGCCCAGTTTCTGGTATGCTGCGGCCTGGTTGGGGACCTCTGTCTTGGAGGATACCAGTTCATCCTATGTCAAATCAGATTAGATAAATTTGTAATATTGATCTTGTTTCCAATAATGGTTTTTTGGGTATTTTTTATTTATATATAAGTATTTTGAAAACAGTGTATTGTCCAGGCATTTCAATTTGTCAAAAAAGCAACATATATACTGATAGTAATAATAATAATATACATAGAAGTTAATGCAATATTTATATTTATATTAGCTTATTTATGATCATGTGATTATAATATTAGCATGCTTAAAATCATAGACAATGTTTATCTTCTACATGTATATAACAATAATCTTTCTTCATCTAACTTCTACCTCTTATATCTAAATTGTTTCCAATAATGTAAGCTTCTTTTTTTACCTGGGATTTGGGTTTGATCGAAGAGTGTGCTGCATAGCCCTTTGTCCAACTGTGAGAAATATGTGTGAAATTGAACAGTACATAAACCTCACAGTATATTAATCAGTGCAGCTTCTCTGGCCTATATTATTATTTTTCCCTTTTAGAGAAAGTGGAATAAATAGGGGATTGTTGGGGGATTTTGTTTTTGGGTGTCACTTAAGATGGCATGCCAGTCTGCTGCCCTGATTAGGATTTGTGTTGAAATGTCAGGGTCAATCGCCTTAATCTCTGGGACAGGAAAAGCCTCTAAAAACGAGGCAATCCAGTCTGTGCTTAACTGTAGGGGGGTAGTTTAATCCTAAAGCCAATAACTTACTGACTGTGGGGTAGATAAAGGATTTCTCTCTTGGGTGGACTCAGGGGCATCCATCTGCACATGACCACTTGGTGGTGATAGAGAAGCATTGCTTAAATCCTCTGAAATCACTTCTTAGAATTAAATAAATGAAGGAAACACCACGCCCTATGCACTTCTGTGTGCTCATTTTAAATTTTTAAAATTACGTTTAGTTGAGCGGCAAAGTTATATCTCATTGTGGATTCCATTGGGCTAATCAAACTACAGGAGAAATGCCTGTGGTGTTGATGGGCTAGGGGTTTTCAAATGAATTTCGTTATTTCTCAAAGGTGTCCAGATTTAGAATGATTGTTTTACAGAATGAAGAATAATAGACTTGGGAGAATAGGACAACCCCCTTCTCACTGTGATAACCCCTCAAATATTGGAAGACTGCTATCATGTCATTCCTAGTCCTTCCCTTTGTTAGACTAGTCATACCCAGTTCCTGCAATATACGGTTTACCTTCGAGTTCCTTCATCATCTTTCTTGCTCTTTTCTGCACCCTTTCTAGAATCTTAGCATCTTTTTTGTGTTGTGGTGACCAAAACTGGGTTCAGTATTCCAAGTACACTCTGACCAGTGCAGTATAAAGTGATATTAGCATTTCTTGATACGATCCTTTTGTGGATGCAGCTGAAGCTGCAGCACACTGCTGGCTCATACTTAAGTGGTTGTCCACCAGAACACCCAGATCCCTCTCACAGGTGAATTTGAGTGTAACTGACTTTTTGGGTGCTTCCCTATAAAGAAGACAACTAAATTGTGGTATATGTGCATATTCTGAGATACAAAGTTCAGTGATAAAAATCTGAAAATAAGAATGCAAATGCTTTTTTACTGAAATAGTAGCATGAAATATTATCCCCAGAAAGTAATGATAGTATAATGATATCAAATAATAATTTATACCAGCTAACTGCTAAAGCAGTCGGAAAATGGGCCATTTTAATGTTGCAAGTTTAAAACTTGCAGGGTATACTTTGCTTCACAATAACTATACAAACATTGTGAAACTAAAATAGAATATTGAACTAAGGGGATTTTTCTTCATTGTGCACTGAAGACCTATGTGAGGAGACAGAAGTGAACATAGGAGAATCCACTTCCCCTGTCTTTACTTCAAGTCTGGGTTGAGGAGATATTTATGGAAATAATTTTTATTTATATTTGAAAAATACAAGCAAGTTAAAATGTTGTACTTCAAAACACCCAGTGAAACAATTGATTTTATTCTTGAAAACTAAAGACAAGAAATTTGAGGGCTGGGAGTGAAAAAAAAAATAATATCTCACCTTCTTTCAAAAAACTCAGTCTCCAATGTGAGGACATGTGCAAACAGGTATTTCCCTCCACAGGCTAGTAGATTTTTTTAAAGTTAATGTTGGAAGAGTAAATTAAGTGGGGACAGGCAGACATTCTCATATAGCCATTGCAAACTTTATTTCATAATGTCTAGAAAAAAATGTGGCAGAAGTTATACTGTACATTTCTTCATTATTATTCTCTATGACAGATAGGGATGGAATGTAGGAGAAAATAATCACGTGAATGCTCTTTCAGATTGCTTTCCTTTGGTTTGTATGTATGGAATGGGAAGCGATCCATCTTCCTGTGTCCTGTATATAATTTATTCAGCAGCAGTAGGTGGCACTGTAAACTGAGCCATTGGAACAGAGCAACTGCCTGATAAGCTGGCAATTTTAGAGCACAAATGTTTTTACTGTAGGAGGAAGTTGGATGGAAGGACAGGATTTGGAGTAAGAATAGGTATTATTCAGCATTATTGCTTTATGTTCCCTGTAAAAAAACAACACCACCAATGTTGAAAAAATAGGTCCAGGGAGATCCATGGCATGAAATACTTTAAATGGTTGGCTAAATTATTGAGCACCTCCAAGTATCATATTATCAGGGTAAATACTAAAAATGTTCACATTTCTTGAAATGAACAGTGATTTCTAATATGTTTCTGTTAAGACAACAGCCACTGATATTTTAATGGATGATCATATGGTATTCTCTCTGGCCACTAACACTGTATTCCCTACCATATTTGTTCTTGGATTCAGACTGGAATCAGTGATGTTTCCTGCAAAAAGGAGGAGAGTAGCGCCTCCCTCTTGCTTGATTTCTCTTTTAATACTGTTGGCCAGGTTGTTGTTTCTGGATTCTCTGTGAGAGTTTGGTTGAGGGTCCTTTATTATAGTAGTTCTGCTGCTCATATGGGGCAACTATTCCCTTGAGCCAGCTAAAGTGCAGAGTAATTACAAGGCACCACTTTGTTACCATGGTGTGTTACTCTGTTAAGTGACAATATGAATACCTAGGAATGAGACATAAGAATGCAGAATAAGTGACTGGGTCATTCAGAGACCAAGAATGAAAAAAAAATAGAGACTGATTATTGTGCTTTTGCTTCGGAAAAGGTCTCTTTTCAACATGTGGTGTAAGCATTAATCTATTCATATGTACAGATGGGAAAGAATAAATATAAATCTAAAAGCATGACTGATTTGGTTGTTTATGATGACAGATTAAGAGAATTAGTAAAGGATACAAAGGTGAATGTGAGATTAGACTATTTTTTTGATCATGTCAAAAGCAGATGGTGCGAAACAAGTGGACAGGGAAGAAAAGGAAAAAAGGGGGAGGAATGAGAGTGAAAGTAGAACATTTGCAGAAAAAGAATGTTACATAAATAAATATTAGTATTAATCTCCCAATTAAATTAATGGAATGAGGAAATTAGGAAAGAACATACAGAAACTGCCTTGAATTGAGTTTAAAGAATTATGTTGTGCAATGATGCTAATGGGAAACTGGAAAAAGGATGCTTCGTTGAATGAGGAAGTGAAAGATTGTAAGGGAAAAATGCACCTTAGAAAGAAATTGTAAAACTATATATGAAAGAATGTTGCAAAGATGAGCGTGAGAGAAAGATAGTGCACAATGCGTATATAAAGAAAAAGATTTTAAACACTGAAAGGAATGTTCTAAAGATAATTGTGAGTCTATCCTAAACAGTAGAATGGAAAATAATGCTACTAAGTTTAGTGTTCAATGAAAAATTAAGGGAAATGAAATTTAAAAAATGAAAACGCTGAAAACTGGCAAAGCTGCAGTTGCAGATAGCATCATTGAAGCTAAGTTTGAGGTAAATGTGGTTGCTTATGGAATGAGCATGTAATTTATTTGATAGGAACTCTTTCTTTTACTGTTTTTATTCCTCCATAAAAGGGAAGATAGTAAGAGTGAATCCAAAAGCTACAGAAAGATTAGTTTTCTGGAAAGGTGTGCTGGAAAGGTGTTCTGAGTGAGAAATAATGAGCAAAATTTAGGAAGTCCACTCTATGCTGGGAGTGGATCAGTTTTATGAAAGTCACTGAGAAATGTATGAAATGCAAAAGATAATTTATTATACATTTTTTGATTTAGAAAAATCTAAAAAGTCTAAACCTATTCCTCATGGGAAGGATTCTTTATAATTAATTCTGAAACCTTCCAAATTTATCTGGATCTTTAATTTGTTTACAATTTCTAGAGTCAAAGTCTTATTTAGCTTTTTTGCCATTTATCTCATTTTTTCAAAAAAATCTTAAATGTATGATTCAGTTTTTCTTTCATTAAGGATTGAAGGAAAACTCACCTGGCATTTTCAAACTGAATCCAAAGTCCTCTAATAGCTTAAAAGTAGTTAACAAGCAATTTCTGAACATGATTAGAAAAGGAAGTTTGTGAACTAAGTTTCCTTTAAAAGGCACAGACTTTGGTTGCAAACATGAAAGCAATTTCCATCATCTTGTAGTGTTCAAAACCTGCCAGGGGCTGCTGTCTTGTCTTTTCCTTTCAAAGCAGCAACTGTTCGGAGCTCTTGTAGGTGATCTCTTTCCTCACCTTGTCTGGAGAGGCTTCAAAGAGCCACTCTACACACTTGACTGTTTATTCTTAGCAGATAAAGTCTCCTTTTTGTGGAGCCAACTTCAGTCATTTCCTCCTCTGGAAGTCCCCTTTTTTTTTGAACATAAAAAAATGTCTATGGAGATTCTCAGTCATCCTGGTCATGGTTGTCCTAAAGATGCTTTTTCAAGAAGCAACTGGATTCTCTTGTTTTTCTTTGAAGACATTTTGCTTCTCATCCAAGAAGCTTCTTCAGCTCTCCACCATCCAGTCAAGAGAAAAACCAGAAAGTCCAGTTGCCTCTTGGAAAAGCACCTTTGGGATATGCATAAGAAGTGAGCAGAGCTTGCATTGCAACACAGGGCACTTTATCCTTTTGACAAGAGTCTCCAATCTAGCACATGCCTATTCATGAAAAAGTAATAAATTGTTCTGAGAGAAAGGAGAAGGCTCAGCAAGCTTGATTAGGAAAAATGGTAAAATCTTTAGAAAAGAGAAAGTAAAGAACAAAGATAACACAAGATCAGTGTACCGACATGGTGGAAGCAGAAAAGGTTTAAGACATGGATAGAAGGGTATGAACAGGTAGAGTGAATGGAATTGGAATAGCCTAGATTTAATTGTATTGTGAGAAATTGCAAGGAAATTGAGAAAGAAGTGGGAGGACATAAACAATTAACAAGTGGGAGAGTTATTAAAGGCTTCCTTAGTAAATAGCAGCTCAGTCTGGGTTGCAGAAGGCCCACAAAAGCTCCAAAAGAAGAGATTCCAAATTGTTTAAAAAGACTGCCTTAATTAATTCCCTGTAAAAAGAAAGCTGGAGGTTCCAGTGATAGTTTGATTGATAGTATCCTGCTGTAAAGACCTTGAAGTGTTTTCTTTTCTTATTTGATGCCTTTAACTTTCATTGTTTTTTTTTTAATTTCCTTCTTTGCATAATGTTGTTTATCCCACAAGAAAATAGCCTGATGGGTGGCTAGCTAGTTATACTACATTGAAGTATTTGCATTGGCTGCCTGATATATATCCTGAACAAGGTTCAATGTTTTTCCCATGACATTCAAGTCTTGAGCAATTTAGGGTTTCTGAACATTGCAATTCTGTTCAGTCAAGGTTTAATTTATTCAAGAAGGTGATGCTAGGGTACAATTAATATATACCAGTTTTAGATTTTTATTTTGATTTTTTTTTAAAGTATGATCGTTTTCTCTCATTTTGTTATTTATTTATTTATTTGAATATTTATATTTCCTCTGGAAATATAAATATACACATGGCGGCTCAAGGCAGGGATATAAAAACTGGGATATAAAAATATCATATATAGAAAATAAAACTAATAAAAGAAAATAATCAAATAATAAATTAATAAAATAATATAATAGCCCCCCCACCTCTCACCCCGATGACAACACATCACATGAACCACTTAATGGGCTCCATCTGGTTCTGGGTTCCCCAGGCCCGCTGGCAGAACCAGGTCTTCAGCACCTTTTGGAAAAGTGTTAGAGTGAGGCCATTCTAATCTCTGGCGGAATTATGTTCCAGAAAGAGGGAGAAGAAACTTTTTTTGGCTCCCACCAGGTATATCTCTTTAGGGGATGGGGCCCACAGCATTTGTTGCCTCCCTGCTCTAGTGGGTTGGGTAGATTGACCAGCAAGAGAAGGTCCCTCAGATAACCTGATCCCAAGCCATGAAGAGCTTTAAAGTTGACAACTAGCACCTTGAATTGTACCCGGAAGCAAATTGGCAACCAATGAAGCTCCCACAGGAGGGGTGATATATGTGCACACCGAGGTCTGTACAAAACCCTATGGGCTGCTGCATTTTGCACCAACTGGAGCTTCCGGATGCTCTTCAAGGGCAGCTCCATGTAGAGCATGCTGCAATAATCAAGATGGGAAGTGACTAGTGTATTTATTGTTTATTATTCTATTCAATTATTGTTTTTTTTTCTTTTTTTAATAGATTAAAAAGCAAAAAACAATACATTAAAAAAAGACAAGAACTAAAACAATTCGGGGCAAGGATGACAGTTGACAGACCACTGTTACCCTCCTGGTTATTGCCTAAGAACGTTGGGGTGGGTCCTGCTGCATCTGTCAAGGTTGGCAAGGTGCCATTTTTCACTTACTCATGGGAATATGGTGGGGCCTGCAACCCTCTAAAACCCATGAAGCTTCTATATTTAATTGTTTTTTACAGATATTGTTTTAACATATTGCTTTTCCTAGTTGCATTTTTTTACTGTAAATTTCTCTGATAAGTGATTGATAATCATATCAGTTAAATGAAAGCTTGCTCCAGAAAAAGTTCTTAAAATAGCAATTTAATTACCTAAGCCAGTGTAAATACTGCTTGCTATAAACAGGACATCCTTTATTCATATTTTACCATATTTTGTTAATAGATATTCTGTTGAAGCAAACTCTATGCATAAGCAACTGCCTGTGAAAAATGCTGCTGTGGCATTTGTGAAAATAAGACATATTTTTAAGTTGATTGTTTTTTAAGGACCCGACTTTAATTTTATGAAAATTTTTAGAAAAACTATTGGACTTATTGTCATGTTCCCCTGTATGTGGAGGGTGAGGGCAAGGAGGTTAATTGGAATGAGGTAATTATTTATCTAACTTTGTAGGAGGAATAAGCCTAGCTATGTATGGAGGGGAGTTACTGTATAAAAGGAAAGGACATGTTTGTATCAGAACCAATCTGCATTTGAAGCAGGTATTCTGAGGTATAGATTGACTTAATTCCCCAGCTCAGATTCTGCTCATCTGAATTCCACTGAAGAGTCACAAAATAGTCTTTTTTAAAACTATGACTAGCAATCGAGGTAAACTGCTTCAAACTCAATTGCAGAAGATATTACTTCAGCAACAGATTGGTCAACTCCTGGAACGTCCTACCTGACTCTGTTGTTACAGCCCCAAATCCTCACAGCTTCAATCTCAAACTGTCTACCAGGGACTTCACCCCATTCTTAAGAGGTCCTTAAAGGGGACGTGCATAAGCGCACCAGCGTCCCTACCGTCCCTGTCTTACTGTCCCCATTTATCTGTATTTACTTCCTTTGTTCATGTTTATGTTCATAGCTATACTTCTTATCTTGTACATGTTTGACAAACAAACAAACAAACAAATAAATAGCATTTGTTGGTAACTATAACTGGAATGGTAGGCATACAATGAAAACATGTATTTGATGCTATGATGCCTGTGCCCTTTTGACTAAACCAGGATCTCAATTACGATTCTTAGAATAGAAAATCATATGTTCTGGAGAGAAATTCCTTGTGTCTTGCAGCATACTTATTTGAAACTTGCCAAGTTTCTGATGCTATTTCAGTCTGGATTAAAATTTGAAAATTCATCAGTATTAATAATATTACAGATATTCTCTGGCACAACATTGCACTAAATTGAGCCAGTTTAGATAAATTTTTATTTTGTTTCCACAAATGGTTTATCTTTAGATATATCTATTAGAGTTGCACAAGCAATGAATCTGTCAGGGCTCCAACAAATCCCCCTTGTTCAAAGTAAAAGTCTCTAGCCGCATCTCAGAAAAAGTAAATTGGTTTATTAGAAATTGGTATATTGGTGCATGGCTGGGTGCAGCCGGTACTAAATCACATCATACATTTCCCCCTTGACCCTGGTCTTCCCCCCCACCCCCTGGATGTGACTTCTCCAATAGGACACATCAGTCTCCAAGTGTCATCCATCATACTCTCCAATAACCTTCTTATGCTTTGACAACTTTGGGCTGCTGAGTTGATATCTAGACATTTCAAGAATGCCTTGTTTTCCTCTACTCCCTTTTTCTGGCAGCTAAAAGGACCAAAGGAGTATCTTTTTAGTTGACAGAATCATTTTCCAAAGAGAAGAATAGTGAAGACAATTTGTATGATTGTAATTATGAAAACCTAGGCTAGGTCTGTTTTCTTCCATCAGTATGAAACTGTTTTGGACAGTTTGCAAATTTGCAAATCTGTTTACAAATAGACTATAATCTCTCCTCCTCTCTCCTACCTCCTTGCCTCTCTCCTACCTCTTCTGTCTTCCCTCCAGCCTTTTCTCACCTCTCTCCTGCCTTCTGAATGCCTTCATGTGAATTTTGTCTTTGCTCCTAATTTGCCGAGTCCCTTTTATTTAGAATGTGACTTTTTGGAGGCATTGCATTTTTTAATGTCTTTTTGTCAGGGGAAGAAGTTGGAGAGGATATTTTCTTTACTGCTTCTATTGTGCTGAACTGAGACTTTCCCAGTGGTATATTTGGTATAACCTTGGATACCCTGTTAAAATCCTGAGAACTTCATTACCTTTGATAATTGCATGGTATTTGTGGCAGCAGGACCAGGGAACTGAAAAAAAGATAAATCAAAACATCACTTTTATTATGTGCTAAAAGTCAAATATTTCTAAAGCACCCCTCTGAGGTACAGATTTATGATTTGATAATTGTGTTTTTGACTGAAATAGTGTTGATTACCCTCTGGATTAGCAGAATTTTAAAAAGAGTAAACTTTTTTTGAACCTTATAGCACAATTTTCACTATAATAATGTTCTCTGGTGCTTTTATGAATTTCTTGTTATATGGTCACATATTGTACTGTAATTGATTAGGTCTCTGACAGGATCCAGCTTATCCTTCAGATGCTATCATTTCTTTTGAAGGATAAGAAACCTATTTTGATTTTCTTTAAGAGTCAGCAATTATGAAGAGGAGGTTCTGAAGAAGAAGCATATTATATCCAGAAATTCAGCTTCCTTTTGTTTCCCATGGGACATGAGGTTGGAAGTCTCACATTGAAGGTATATAGTGCAGAAGAGGAGTATGACTCAAAATAATACTTATTTATATATCACTTGTTCCTTTGAATGTAATAAAGAAAATCAACCTCACAGGTCTAGATTTAGCATATGCTGAAGCAAGAGCATTGGCTTGGCAAGCTAAAACTATCTGGCTCCAATTTCTTATTTTAATTTTTGTTTAGTCTTTGCTTGTTATATAATATTGATGTCTATATACTTTTGATGGTTTGGGGATAATCTATTTATATATTCATAATGCAGCCAATACTGAGAACAGTGGATGAATATAACAATAGCACTTAGATTTATATATTGTTTCATAGTGCTTTATAACATTCTCTGATTGGTTTAAAATGTCAGCACCTTATCCCAACAATCTGGGTTCTCATTTTACTGACCTTGAAAGGATGGAAGGCTGAGCCAACCTTGAGGTGGTCAGGATGAACTGCTGGCTGTAGGCAGAATTAGCCTGCAATACTGCATTCTAACCACTGTGCCGCCATGGCTCATAATGTGAAAATATATATTATCCTCATTTGAATATGGTGCTTGTCTGCTATGCTTGCTTAGCTGGCCTTTTCCTCACAACCCCAACTCTAAAGTTTTGTAACTATACATTTGGGAGACTTGGAACAAGGCAAATACATCAGCTACCCCATATCAACAGAACAGGACTGCTAACCAAATATGTGAAAGAGGAGCTGGGAGAATTTTAATAGATGCCTTCTGTGTTAAATAAGAAGCTTGTACCATGCATTAAAATCATGGATCATCTTCACTTTTTATGGTACTATTGTGCACTATGTTCATCTTATGTTTTATAATTAGAAGATAGAGCAGATTGGGGGACACTTTTTCCAAAATTACGTGCCATTAAAGTGAGGTAATGTGTACCTATATTCACACTGCAGCAGAGGTTGTTTACCTTGTTGGAAATAATGTTGTTGCAGTGATAGTTGCAGAGAATGATATTGGACTTTCTACACACCAGTGGGCTCCATCAGTTTCTCCTCTTTCCCTCTGTAGCTCTTAAAAACAGTATCCAGATAGTAGGGAGCAAAATTAATGAGCTGACCATTGCTTAGTAAAACCTTCTTAGGGCAAAGAGCTGCTGATATTTCCAAAATCTTGACAAGGAAATGTTTCCTTTAGCTTTGCGTCTTACTGTGTTTTCCATAATCAATTCTGCCTATTTCTCCAACAGAGACATATTACTTCTCCTTATGTTCTTAAGAGTTCCCTTGCCTTGAATCTCTGCTTCTGCTGAGAGCCTCTATTTTTTTCTACAAACTCAATTCTTTTTCTCTATGATTATTTTTCCTCTTGTTATGCAATTGGAATACTAGAGACGGTAGAGTTAGACATCTTCTTTCTTTAATTGCTGAGTTGTATTGGAATAATTAATATATTATTTATTAAATTTATATTCTGACCATCTCACTGTTGAAGCAATGATAAAAAAAACAATACAATAATTAAACGAGATTCATTTGCCTTGTTTGGTGACTTCCTTCTGCATTTTTTCTCCTCCAGAGGAAGAGATGATAGTCTGTCTTAAATAACCTTAGCTATAACTTTTAAAATAGCTTTTGGGACAGTGGAATAGGCTAGCCAGAGAAGATTGCTGATAACAGCAAACATCACACTGGAATCTTGTTTGGAAGAAAACTGAGGTGAAGCCAATTTTGGCTCATAGCCAGACTGCAAATATCAGGCTGTGACTTTGGATCAGGTTTCAGGACCATGGAGAGCAGCCATGCAGGTAGAATACAAATTGCAGTATTTCAGAGCCGACCTGAAGCGATGGACAGGTTTTGTCGGCAATCCAGGAAAATCTTTTGGGAAATTCAACCTTCCCCCAGAAAAGTTAATAGGTAGGCTTCCCCCCCACTATTTCTGGTTTTTCTCAGGAGCATTTATCTGAGTTAGCAGGCAATGGCATCTTGTTGCATAGGATGGGGATGTTAGACCGAGAGTCTCAGTTTGGATTAACTTCTGATGTTACTTCTGATGCTTCAGTGGAATTCATTGCTGAAAATCTGTGCCTGAGACTCTTCAAACTTGATTAATGACCAGGAGTCCTTTCTCTCCCCCCCCCCTTCTTTTCCTTCTTTGAACAGTTAAAAGTCAAATCTGTACGAAAATATCTTCTGGGAATATAATCACAGTGGAACAACTATTTTTCTTTAAGTTGCTCTTTCTTGGGAATCTTGAGAAAATCCAATTGCTTTTATCTGGAATATTCTTAGTGGCATTAATCTGGACCTTTTAGTGTCTTTATTGTTTTACTGTTTTAATGAGGGGTTAGAATTTTTAATTGTAATATATTTTTTGAATTGTAAGCTGCACAGAGTATTGACTAAAATGGACAGTTATAGAAAATCAATGAATGAACAAACAAACAAATTGAAATGAAATGAAATGAAACAAATTAGCACTATGGACCAGTGGTGGGATTCAATTTTTTTTACTACCGGTTCTGTGGGCGTGGCTTGGTGGGCATGGTAAGGGAAGGATACTGTAAAATCTCCAGTCAGAGGTGGGATTTGCCTATTTTCCAAACTACTCAAAAGTTCCACAACCAGCTCTCCAGAACTAGTCTGCTGAAAACCACATCTGCTATGGACCTATTATAGCTCAGTGTGACTTGACATTAATTAAAGGGAAGACAGAGTACTTCTGTGATTATGAGAGGTATGTATATGGAAGATAACTATTTCCTCCCTTTTTACATTTTTATTTATTCAAATTTGTTACAGCTGCCCAACTCCAATGGACTGTATACCATTAATAGAATAGAACCTGTATCTAAAATGTAACTAGAAAGTTAAGAGAAAAATGGGATACAATTGTAAAAGAAGCTCCTTTCCTTCCATCTTTTCAATGTTAAAAGCTGTTTACAAGTCCCTGTGATTCCTATTTCTAGGACAAAAATATTGCTATTTATCACAGTTAATTCAGTTAATGAAACATCAAATTTGCCTTCAGTGCCACTGTTAACAGAAAAGCTTGTGATATGTCAAAATTCTGAATTTTGCTACAGATAAGGTATTTATGATAAGGTGTGTAAAGAAACAGAAGTAACATGTTGTTTTGGCCTACCTTATCTACTGTTTTATTCACTTGCAAGAAAATAGTTCAAACTGAAACAAGAAACTTCAGAGCAGGCAAATTATTTAGAGCTATTTAATTTCCCCTCAAGCCTTTTTTCTCTCCTCATTCATCATATTTTGAGCATCTTTTTCTGTCCTTTTCCTTTATTAGTTGTCACCAGTGTTTGACTCTCAAAGGAGACAGTATGTCTAAGTCTGATAAAGATTTCAGACGACTCACTGTCAGTGAGTCCAGCACCCTTACATATTCTTCTGAAGTTTGTGCAGTAGCAACCTCTCTTTCTTTATCTTAAGAAGAGATGTTTTAGTGTAACATAAATTGAGATCTAGTGTTAATTTCTTCAGCTCCACCTTCTCTGGACAATTATTAGCTTTAGAACCAATAATGAATGGAGGAGTTTTTGGTTTTTCTTCTTACCTTGTACTTTCTCAAATGAAACCAATGTGGAACTCAATACATAGTTCAATAATTTCAGGATTCCACAGGATCACATAACTAGCTCTCCTTTATCTCTACAAACAACTAAAATGTTATGTTATTAAATTAAATTAACCTCTTTTTCCTTATTTTAAAGGGCAATCTATGGCTCTGGGGCTACTTGTGGTCTTTAGAGTAAGTGCTTTTTTTTCAGTGACCAAAGTTTTGGTCTTTGAGTGGCATTTCAGAGGCCACATTTCTCTCTTTGTAAAGGCCAGGACAAATAAAATATTTGTTTACCTTGAAATGTAAACAAGCATCAATAAGATAACAAAATCACTTTCCAACCTTATTGAAATCATAATGCAAGTTTTCTTCCTTCCTTCCTTCCTTCCTTCCTTCCTTCCTTCCTTCCTTCCTTCCTTCCTTCCTTCCTTCCTCCCTCCCTCCCTCCCTTCTTTCTTCCCTCTTTCTTCCCCCCCCCCCCCCTCTCTTTCTCTTTCCTCAATTACATGTAGCCAAATGGGACTCTGGACAGTTAATAACATTAAAAAAGAGCAATATTATCAAAAAATAAAAAAGAATTGGTTTATTGATATGAAAATAAATGGAATGAAATTGAGATAAAAATAAGGCCAAGAAATTATATCATTAATGAATATATTTAAAGGTTATCGTCATGGTGTTGGGGGTTCAGTGTTTTTATTTATTTGATTTCTGTAGCTGACTATCTCATATAAGTGATTATAGCTATATTCTGTTTTGTGAACATCTCTTTGCTTTCTCATTCAGCTAGCATTTTCATCAATTTCTTCCATGGGTTAGGAATTTTCCACTTCAAATTTAATGTTCTGTTCATTCTGTTTCCATTCTTCCTTGTACTACAAGAATAGCATTATCAATTATGTTTCATAATCTGTCTTTCAATAGTAATTCACTTTAATAAGATACTGCTATTATGACTGATTTTTTAATACTTCAGTGATGGGTCCCTGGCTCCCTTTATGTAAATTTTCAGCTGTATGAAACCCAATAATGTAATTGTGTGCATGAATTGAAGGTTAATTATATGAGTCCAGGAGAAGGAAATCACTTTGACTTACCCAAACTGGGTAGGAAACCTTTGATTGATTGTCAGTTTAGATTCCATTTCTTTTTTCAAAAAAAGTACATATATTCATGCCTTCAGTTGCAATTTATGATGGGTGTGGGCTGAAACTGACAAATTTGCAAAGGAAAATGCAAAAGAAAAGCAGGAATAATACAGTCATAACAACTAAATGCAACTCAAATGGTTTTGTGAAACGTCTAGTTATTCCAATGAAGTGCTTCATTTCTAAAAAGGAATGCCTAAAATTGGTCTGGCTAACATCCTGCTTGTTAATATTTGGGTAAAAGCTAAGTTCACTCAGATAGCGAGAGGAAAGCACTTTGCACAACTTTAGAGAATGGGGATTATGTAGATTGGATTGCAGGCTTTGCTCTGACAGATCAGTGCCAGACTTGATACTTAACTCAAATGAAAGGGTGACAATGGATAAAGTTCTCCCTAAACTCATTAAACTAATTCAGAAATAGTTTCATTCAATCTATCTGTACCGCCATTCCTGCCCCCTCCCCAAAATGATTGTCCCTGAAGCATAGGGGTAACACAACCAAAATGCTGTTTTAATGTACTGATGTGGGGTGGGGAGAAGTTATTCATGACAAGCTGTCAAAAATGAACATTCCTCATCACTGATTTAGGTTATTTGCACAGTGACATTACCCAAATGATCATGTCAATTGACATCATTTTCCTGATGACATCATTTAGGTCAATTTGCATCCTTTTGAATAATTTCACAAAGGATGTCAGTTGGCACAAAATGATATAATTTGCATATGTACAAATGATGAGGATTATATAATGTACTATTTGTGTAATGAGATCATTATGCAAATTATGTCAATAGCTGCAAAAAGGTTGATCCATTGCATGCAAAAATCTATCCTATCAAACTCTAACGTACTGATCTATTCTACAATCCTGTTCATTTTTTTCACTATTTTTTCCAGATACTGTTATGTGGTTACTGTTAGGTATTGTGTAGCCCTCTGTAGCTTTTCAAGATCCATTAGGTGCTTCTAGTATAGTGAACGTCAAGTATGAAATATCACTGCAAAGTTATGAATGCTTATTTTCACACCTTTCTTTTTAAAGAACAATATATTATATTGCTTGTGTTAATGTCAGAGAAAGTTAAGCCTTCTGTTATTCATGTTACTGTTTTCACAGTAAATAAATTCCTATCATTCCTCTCAGCTTTTCTCTCAAGCAAAAAAAAATAGGAGATTTTCATTTGCATTGCGTAAAGTAATATGATGACTGTACAAAAGACGAAGAAGTGACAATCTCCCAAATTTACATTATTTCTTTGAAGCACATGAGAAGAAAATGTGAATACTACTAGACCTTCTGGCTATGATTTAGATCTTGAATAGTCACTAATGAAGTTTGGGCCCTAGAGGGAGAGGGAGAGTTGCATTTTGGAAAATGAAAGCAACTGTCTCTTCAAATTCAGCAAGACTGCGGAGGAGAGTACTGCATACTCTTCAAAACCAGTCTATATATTTTTGATTGACTTGTATTTATTTGGATACACTTGGATATACAAATATAATAGCCTTTGTGTTTCTAAATAATATACAAACATGCTTTATATTTTTAAATATCTTAAAGGATAACAATAGCAATAGCACTTAGACTTGTATACCACTTTACAGTGCTTTATAGCCCTCTCTAAGCGGTTTACAGAGTCAGCCTATTGCACCCAACAATTTGGGGGCTCATTTTACCCACCTCGGAAGGATGGAAGGCTGAGTCAACCATGAGCCTGGTGAGAATATTGTTCTTATGTTAACCACAAAATCAAAGCCCATATGAACTACCAATGATAACTTATTTCCAAATTTCAAATATTTTAAAACCAAATCCATGTGCAACTGGAACTGTTCTCCATATATTTGGAGGTGCTGTGGTGCCACATTGGTTAGAATGCAGTATTGCAGGCTAACTTTGCTCACTGCCAGAAGTTTGATCCTGACCAGCTGAAGGTTGATTCAACTTTTAATCCTTCCAAAGTGAGTAAAACAAGGACCCAGATTGTTAGGGGCAATATGCTGACATTTCTAAACCACTAAGACAGTGCTGTAAAGCAGGCATTGCCAAACTTTTGGACCTCAGGGACCACCAAACTCATCATTTTAAATCCCGCAGACCAGAGACCCTGGGAAAATCCCCCAAAAAGTCTGCAGGAAAATCCCCCATCCTGTTTTCCTACTGATCAATCGTTCTTTATTTGGGATTGCAGGATACCATCTCCAGCTCCATTCTCAGGGAGACAGAGAGAGAAAGAGAGAGAGACTGACTTTTGGCTTGATGCAAGGAAAGCAGCAGAAGCAGAGAAGTCTTTTTTTCTCTCCCCCAAACTCCACCAGAAATAAGTCTTTGCAGCTTCTTGGAGCAGGAGGCCTTGCAGGGTCCCAGAGATTCATTTCTGGCAGAGTTTGGGGGAGAGAAAGAAAGACTTTGGCTGCTTTCCTGGAATGCAGCCAAAAGCAGAAGGAAGAAGCAGAAAAAAGCAGCCTGGTGGCCAGGCCAGGCGCCTGGGTCGAGTGGGGCAAGTTTTCCCCCTCCGCTCTTTTCCCCCTACCCTCACTACCTCGTGTTGTTCGCAATGCAAGCGACGCAAGCCTTGTGTTCCCATGGGCCATGTGGGTGGTGCAGCCTTGTGTTTCTGTGCAGTCTGGATTAATTGCTTTGGGGGGGTCCTTTGGGGGGGGGACATTTCTCTGTGGACTACCAAAATTTTCTCATGGACCACCAGTGGTCCCCAGCCCACCAGTTGGCAACCACTGCTGTAAAGCACTATAAAGTGTTATTGTTATTGCTTTTGAAAACAGTACTCCTTGAAAGTAGATTTTTATGTACCATTCTGCCGTAACTTGGCATTTGGCAGTTTTCTTGATTTCATTGTGGCTGAATTAATCACAAGTCTTGTTTCATTAAAGCTAGTTGAAGATAAATTAGGCTTAAAACTTAAATTGAATTATATGCAGGGGCTCAATCAGCAGCTGCAGTATATCTTTTATACCTTCTAGGCTCTCCTCCTGATTTATAAAAGAGAAGTGCTGGGGAGGAAGCACTAAATTCTTTCTCATCCACCATTGATTTGTTATAAGGTATTCTGTAAGACATGAATTTTGAATTTTAAATATTGTTGGTAGAGGAGGAGGAACTACTTATGTTAATGGCTTTTGAAGAGAAAAAAAATAATGGTTAGGTCTGGTTATCTCAGTCTGCTTGCCTGCCTGCCTGCCTGCTTTGGAACTGTTTCTTTTACACAACAAAAGAGATAGAGTGCTGTTAAATGTATGGAAAGAAAAATGTGTAAGTTAATGTCTTCCATATATTATGGACAAACTTTCATAGCTCTAGTTAATATGGCCAATGATAATCAGTTGTGGCTACTTTGTCTACAGTATCTGGAGGAGACTCATTGCATTAGAAAGTAACATAATCAGCATAGAAATAGATCTTGCATAGAGATTCTTGTTGGTTTCAAGCTTTTCAATTTTTTTAAAAAACTAATTAGCTAAAACTTGCAGTTTTTCTTTATGACTAAAGATCAGTAGCCATTATAATTTATTTTGTAATCCTACATAACACAAGATGATATTACTATTGCCCCATCAGGAGGGCAATCTGAAAAATTTGGAGGGAGGCTGAAAAAGGCCTCAAATGGGCCAAAAATCAACTGGGAGGCATGCACATGCACAATGCAGATAATGGAGCAGAGGGAGATTGTTGCACGTCCATGTGCAGGGGGGATGGGTGCATTGCATTGTGGGTGCTGGCACACGTGCTCACTATTGTATACGTGCACTTTCGGCACACCACAACAAAAAGGTTCGCCATTACTGCTCTAGGTTTTGCTGTTCTCCACTTTTTTTTGCCCAAGTGAACTAGATCACAGTAGGGCACTTGGAACAACTTGCTACACAACATATGCATGCGTCTCCTCAACTGCTGCCTGTTTAGCTTTGTGAAATGTGCTGTCCTCTGCTTCATTAAATCCTTCAATTCCTCTGCAGGCCAGGAGTAGCTATAATAATAGGAGAGAATCAATATTCTTTTGCACTTCCAGAAAAGATACATTTTCTGTAGCTCCAGCTAAACCAAAATGTAATGTTGACCTAGTCTGAAGGGGAAAGATGTATAATTAATCTTGAATCTTAACTTCCGATATTCTATCCCCTCCTGATGCTCTCAGCTCTTAATGAATGGAAATTATTCATATTTGGGTTAAGAATCAAACATAAAAGCTACAGTATTTCACTTGAACATTCAGCATCTACCATAGAAGCAGTAACAGATTCTTGTTTAATAGGCCATCTGACTTGATTGGATCCAAGTCTTCAATGAACCAGGTCACTTACCTTGCCTTTTCCATTTAATTGGATTATTTTTTTCAAACTATAATTAATAACACTGCCCAGGAGATAGTATTTCAGCCTGTCATTCTTATATATATTTACATAATACTTTTGACCACATTTCTGCCTCCAGAAGATAATTGATGCATATGATTTTCTCCCAAGAGAAAGTAACAGAGAATATCAAGAAAGGTAAGATCAGATCTCTATCAAGACTCGGAGGATATTCAGATGAGGTGATGACTTGGGTGCAATGCTCATCTGCAAATTAAAAGGATCTGGAATAAATATATACAAGGGAAATTTTAAGTTTTAATGTTCATTATCTTAAGTTTGAAGGTAATAACGTTATATCGACTGTCATTTTAAAATCATATTTCTTAGTGAATCATATTATGAACCAAGAATTAAAATCCATACATATAATTCTGCTTTATTAGATGATAATGTACTCCAAAACCTTTCCACAAGACTTTCTCTAGGATGATTTGGTTTATTTTTTCACTTTTCTAGACATATTAAACAATGTATCTGAGTCAAGGGTAAAAGCCTTCTTAAAAATACCACCCATTTCAGTTTTCTGTTCCTAGTTATTTTTGTTAATTTCAGCTGTGTGGACAGAAAACAGGATATAAAATGTACAAACAAACAAATAAACAAATAAATAAATAAAGCAACTTGCTTGTAATCCATATTTTAAATTTTAAATTTTATTTCCAAGCAAGATTACATGATCAAAAATTTTTTTTAATGTGCTTAATTATTTCTGCTAATTAGTATTTTCCCACTGCAGAAACACATTTCTTTAAAAGATGGTATGCACTGAGTTAACTCGTCCAATTCTTTATGAGTGAACTTTGTCTCTTCTCCAGGCAAACTCTGGAGTCACTGCCTGAATTTCCCTTCTTTTGTTATATCTTTTCAAAATATATGCGATCCCCATGCCCTTCAGCTATAAATAGAGCAAACAGTTTGCATCAAGGCAGCACACAGTATACACATTTAATTAATTCATATCATACCATCCTTGTTTCTTATAATCATCCCCTTTCTTCCCAGACCTTTCTATCTGCTCTTTGGTACTAAAATAAATACCAGCCCTGTGAATTTTTTCCAACTCCAAATTTTGTGCCTCTAAAAAATTACTTTCTTTTCAATAGAATAAAAGTTAATTATCTTGCCTTTCACTTGTTCAGTTAACTCTGGCTTAACATTAAGCAATCCTTATAACTGTTTGTTCTGACAGATCAAATAGACCAGATAATAATATGATAAATTCTGTTCTTCTTGTGCCATATCCATCATCAGATGTTAGCGATCATGTTGGTGATCCTATTTTTATCAACAGTCACACGAAAAAGTGTTGTTGAATTTTGTCCAAACCAGTCCCTTAGATCAGTGGTCACCAACCAGTGGGCCGGGGAAATGTCACCCCAAAGCACCCCCAAAGCAATTAATCCAGCTTGCGTGGGAACACAAGGCTGCACATGGCCCGTGGAAACGCAAGGCTTGCATCGCTTGCATTGTGAACAACAATTAAAGGGGGATTACTTGCCCCATGCATGCCATGTGTCTCGCCTGGCCACCAGGATGCTTCTTTCCGCTTCTTTCTTCTTCTGCTTTTGGCTGCATGCAAGGAAAGCAGCAAAGTCTTTCTTTCTCTCCCCCAAACTCTGCCAGAAATGAATCTTTGGGACCCTGCAAGGCATCCTGCTCCAACAGTCTCACAAAGACTGCTTCTGCTTCTGCTACTTTCCTTGCAT
>BLBF01000054.1:9753565-9769654 GCA_015471245.1 Laticauda colubrina | reverse complement strand
CTCTCTCTCTCTCTCTCTCTCTCTCTCTCTCTCTCTCTCCTCCCTCCCTTCCTCCCTCCCTCCCTCTGAGAACAGAGCTGGAGATGGTATCCTGCAATTTCAAATAAAGAATGGTAGATCAGTAGGAAAATGGGGTAGGGAATTTTCCTGCAAATTTTTTGGGGATTTTCCCAGGGTCTCTGGTCTGCGAGATTTAAAATTAGGAGTTTGGTGTTCTCTGAGGTCCAAAAGGTTGGTGTCCCTTGCCTTAGATTTCAAAGCCATTATGTTCTTCTGCCTGGATCTCATTTGCCTTCAATCTTTCCTTGGAGGATTCAGTGAAATATGCTGTTATTTTTCTGGGTGTCACATCACATGTCCAAAATATTCTAACTTTTTGCTTTTTTATGGTTTTGAAGGCCCTTGGCTTTCCCAGGTGGCTTATATGTGTTCTATAGGGATGTCCTATTGTGCACTTCTGATATAAAGCACTTTTTGGCAAGTCCATATAAGAAGTTGCTAAGTTATGGATATATACTGCAGCTTTGGGGGAAATGTGGATGTGCTTTATGCAACTAATATAGTATCCTTGATCACTATAAGTAATATAACAATTACTTAATAATTTTACCCATATTTCTTTCTCTTTTGATTTTGGCTATTCTATTATATGGAAATAAGTGGAAGCGTTTATGAATGATAGAATTAGTAAATGGAAGAAGTTAGTTGTCACTGAATTGTGCTCAGCTTCTGGTACCTGGATAAATATAGTTATATGCCTATTTATTAGTTTCCAACAATGGATGGAAACTGATCAAGGAGAGAAGCAACCTAGAATTATGGAGAAACTTCCTAACAGCGAGGACAATTAACCAGTGAAACAGCTTGCCTTCAGAAGTTGTGGGTGCTTCATCACTGGAGGATTTTCAGAAGAGACTGGACAGCCACTTGTCTCAAATTGTATAAGGTGTCGTGTTTGAGAAGGGAGCTGGACCAGAAGACCTCCAAGCTCCCTTTCAGCTCTATTCTGATATTGGTCATCTTGACCTTTATTATATCTTGTAGCTCTACCAAGAACATTCCAATAATCCATCTGATCTCACTTTTGGAGAAAATATCATGCAGTCCTGAGGAGGAAACATGACCTGTTCTGAATCTTTTTTCTCCCCATTCTGGCTAAAGAAGTAGCAACTACATATCTCAAATATTAGTGTTTTGGTTGCTTCCAGTCCTCCCATTCTAATTATAAGGTAAAGATAAAGGTTGCCCTTGCACATATGTGATAGTCATTTCCTGCTCTAGGGGACGGTGCTCATTTCGGTTACAAAGCCGATGAGCCAGCGCTGACTGAAGATGTCTCCATGGTCCTGTGGCCGGTATGACTAAACGCCGAAGGTGCATGGAATGCTGTTAGCTTCCCACCAAAGTGGTCCCTATTCTTCTGCTTGCATTTTTACATGCTTTCAAACTGCTAGGTTAGCTGCAGCTGGGACAAGTAATGGGAGCTCACTCTGTTACACAGTGCTAGGGATTTGAACCACCGAACTGCCATCCTTTCTGATCGACAAGGTCAGTGTCTTAGCCAATGAGCCACTGTTTCTCACATTCTTATTATATATCTGTAATCATGGAAGGCAAAGAATCATCAGACAACATACGAGATGGAACAAGTTCTTCCTTCCTCCCTTCCTCTCTCCCTCCCTTCTTCCTTCCTTCCTCCTTTCCTCCCTTCCTTGTTTTTTCAGCTAAAGATTTTCTGACCATGTAGTATTAGCTTTTCGCCTTAAATCCTCTTTGAAATATATTAAGATATGTATGAAGGAGGCCATTTTCATGTTAGTTTCCATGGGGAATAATCCCGTTCCATAGGAATTCTTTTCAAGAAAGCCACATGTGATGTTACTTTGGCTAAGAAAGATTCCTATAATTATCTCCAATTTACACACTCAAGCATAGGCAAAATCAGAAAATTATATAGATTTTTTAAAATAAAAATTGGGACAAAGATTTTATTCTTTAAATCAGTTTAGAGAACAATTGATTTTACTAACATAAGCTATCATTTCTAAATATCTGAGAAGCAGCTTATCACTTATATCTGTTATACCTGTTCTGGAAGTTTTGCTATTGAAGTACAAGCCCCTCATGTTAGCTGACTATTATGTTCATTTTGTGTTATTTTTGCTTTGCTATACAGGGCAGTCCTGGACTTACAACACATTCTATTCCATGATCTAAATAAGATAATTAAAATGTGATCCCATAAAAGGTTACTATGCAGAGGATGAAGATCCATTCAATCTAGTAGAGGGAAGAAGGGTCTTCCAATCTTAGAAATGGTATCTGTTGAAGCTCACATGAAATCCTGTACATATAAAGACAAAATAGTACTCTAAAGGGAATAGTAGAAAAGACTTTTACAAAAAAATAATAATCCACAACTGAATGGGTGTTCTTTGCCTAAAGAAAGTACCATAGAAAGAAGACAGATTCAATGAAGGAATCCAATTAATAGAAGCTTCAGAGAAAAACACAAAAGTGGAATGATTTATTGAAAAATCAATTGAAGTCAATTACTGCCAACCGCTGAATGGCTTTTTATTTTCCTATTTGTATTTATTTTTCTTTTGTTTTAAGCTTCTAAACCACAAATGCCTCACATACTTTTCTGGCATCATTAGCAGTTTCCCTAGATTTGTCTTTCCTATGATTCAGCAATGAGCAATATACTAAAGGATATTATTAAACCAAGCTTAACAAATTAATGCTTTTTAAATGCAGCTGTTTTGTGTTTTGAAAGCATTCCCTGCCATTTTTCTTTGTAAACTGAAGATGCATACATACACATGTAGTCAAAATATAGTAGAAGATTGCTAGCATAGTTTGTATTTTTCCGCAGTTTACTTGGCCTTCAGAAAATGCTTGGTTGGTTTCCCTTCAATATTGTGCACCATGTCCTACAGTAGATAGTTGGTAATGAAGCAGTGTTATGTCCCATAATAGAATCTGCACTGTTCAGAAATCAATTGCATCATTGCATCACTGATCAGTTGCATCATTGATATTCCCAACATTGTATGGAAACTTTGGTCAAAAATGTTTTGAAAATAAAGGTTACCCCCCAGAAAGGAAAGTAATAGCTGAAATGGATTTATGCTTCCACTTTTAATTGTAGCACTTGTGCGACAGCAACATTCCTGTTGATTCATTTTTCAAGTTTTTACTGTTATGGTATTTGTCCTTGGATTTTTAAATTATGCTATGCGTGTGTGTGTGTGTGTGTGAGAGAGAGAGAGAGAGAGAGGGAAGGAGAGAGGGACGGAGGGGAAAGGTAATTGATTTTGCCTACCATGATGCCATTTTTCTTGCTGCTGGTTTACAAAAGTGCAGGGAAAGATACAGGAATAGCTGAGTGAGATAATATCCTCTGTCCTCTTACTGAGTCAGCCTTTTCTTTGCTTTGTTTCTCCTGAAGGGCTCATTATAGTCAAATCCTAGTTCTTGAGCAGAGACCATGACAGGGTAATGGCAGCAATAACAGGTCAATGAATATTCTATATTGTAAAACTGAATTTCAGATAAATGCAATAGGCTCCCTCATGACTGACAATTCAGTTCGTAAATGTTATTATTCTACCATATTACCTCCGGGTTCTTAAACATAATGCTTAAAAGGCGTTGATTTGATACAAAAAATGCCACACTTAAATATTAAAGTTTGTCGTAAATTTCGAATATGAGGACAATGTTCTATGTGAATGGGTGAGGTTTCACTCTAGATATGTCAAAAACATGATTATGATCCTCCAAATTTTGTGCAGTTGTCTTACCTTCCTGCCCTATCCCTTAGGAACTCCATGATCAGAAGTTGCTGGTATAGAAAAATGACAGTTTTTCTCCCCATTGGTCATAGTCTTTGACTTACAACAGTTCATTTAGTCACTTTTCAAAATTACAACGGCACTGAAAAAAAGGGACATATGGCCATTTCTCACACTTACAATGGTTGCAGCATCTCTGTGGTCACATGATCAAAATTCAAAGATGCTTGTCAACTGACTCACGTTTATGATGGTTGCAGTGTCCTGGGGTCATGTGGCTTCTTTTTGTGACCTTCTGACAAGCAAAGTTGATGGGGAAGCTATTGACTTTGTACTTAACAACCATGTTCACTTAACAACCATGTTCCTAACTTAACAACTGCAGTGATTCATGTAACAACTGTGGCAAGAAAGGTTGTTAAATGGGGCAAAGCTCACTTAAATATCTCACATACCAACAGAAATTTTGGGCACCATTGTGATCATAAGTCAAAGATTACATGTATTATTTTTTTAACAACTTAATTTTGACTTATTTTATGTGTGATCGAAGTTTTATAAATACTTTACAGACTAATATCTACCAAAATGAGAATACTTGTCCTTAAAAAAAGGAGGGATGGGATGGGGAGATCGCATTATATTTTATATTGAGTAATTAGGACTTCAGAAAAAACAATTACTACCCACTTGCCTTCCATCGAGGACCTGTATACTGCACAAATCAAAAAGAGGGCTGTGAAAATATTTACAGACCCCTCACATCCTGGACATAAACTGTTTCAACTCCTACCCTCAAAACGACGCTATAGACACTGCACACCAGAACAACTAGACACAAGAACATTTTTTTTCCTGAAAGCCATCACTCTGCTAAACAAATAATTCTCTCAACACTGTTCAACTATTACAAAGTCTGCACTACTATTACTATTAATCTTCTCATCACTCCTTATCATCCATCCCCTCCCACTTGTGATTGTAGGACTGTAGTTTTGTCGCTTGTATCCTTATGATTTATATTGACTGTTTCCTAGTATGATTTGGTTGTTTATTGTACCTTATGGCTATTATTAAGTGTTGTACCTTATGATTCTTGACTCTTGATGAATGTATCTTTTCTTTTATGTATACTGAGAGTATTTGCACCAAGACAAATTCCTTGTGTGTCCAATCACACTTGGCCAATAAAGAATTCTATCTTCTATATTCTGTGTCATGGGAATGCTGCTCTCACCCAGCTGTCCTTTTTGAACTGCTGTGACCAGAAAGGCACGTGGTATTACAGCTATAGCCATATCATAAATTTATCTAAATAAAACTGCACAGGCAGTTTATTTTGTGCTTTTTTCCTAATCATTCCAAGCATAACATTTGCCTTTTTTACAGTAGCTGCACATGGGGCTAACATTTTTTATTTAGCTATCCACCATGATTCCAAGAACCCTTTTGTTATTAGTCATCACTAGCTCAGATCTCATTGCTGTACATATGAAATTTGAAATTCCTTCTAAAAAAATAGAATTACATTTGCTGCTTTCCGGTCCTTAGAACAGGCATTGATCTGAAAGAGGAGATTCATATTTTTGTTAAAAGATTAGTAATTTCACGTTTGACTTCTTTAAGAAGCCTATAGTGAGTATTCTCAGCACTTGGGAATTTATTCATTTTTAACTTGCCTGTTAGCAGTGTAACTTTATTTCTTGTGTTACTTCTTTTCATCTCTGCTCAGCAGATTCCCTTCCTGAAAAATCCAGCTCAGGAGCAATAATATATGTTATAACCTCAGCAGTGAAGATGGAAGCAAAGAATTTATTAAGTTTCTTGCATTTTCCTGCCCTCTTAATGTAACTTCAAAGTCCCTGTTGGCCAATTACCTCCTTAGTTGGTTTCCTGGTAGATATTAACCTTTTATAAACTTTTAACTAGAGCTTTAAACATACATTGCCTTCTTGACTTATTATCTCCATTGTATAAAATACCTTGTTGTATAATTTTGGAGGCAATTGCTTAGTAACTCTTTGCTTATGCATTATAAGCTATAATAATACAGTGGCTTGGCTGTATCACTTGGCTATAGTGATATAGTAGATTTGCTTACGCTCATAGTGCTTAGATTAGCACATCAGATTAAATCACATTGTGGTTTCTTTGATTTTGAAAGAATCCTGCCAACTGTACTTTTGTTCAGCAAACTATAGTTGAATTGAGGCTTTCCACAATCTAAAAACTATTTTATAACTTTTGCAGAAATGCTTTATTTTTAATTTTACTCTTATGTTTAGTTTTGACTAGCTTTTTTGTAGCTCGGTGTGATGAATCCAGATACGCAGGTTCTGTTACATTTTTATTTTATACTTTTATAAAGCTATTTTTCATACAGATGTAATTCTAATGCAATTTTTGTACACATTCAGACATCACCATTTGTATACATCTGCACATGCTTATCAATCTTACATGTTATATTATTTGAATATATCTATAAAACACTAAGAAGGATTTTTTGAATGTTAAAAGAAAAGCTATACTAGAGTCTACAATTTCCATCATCTGTAGTCAGTAACTACTTGGAAGTTAGTAGCTATAATTTGCACACAGATAATTGGACAGCATCTTTATCTTCCCCCCTCCTTGCTTTCTTTATTAAGTAGGCATTTCTACGTTTATCTCCAGTTTTACTTGGGATGATATTTAGTGACACCACTAAAAAGCAAATATAAATTTGTCCTTCCATGTTTTGTTGACACACATTTTCATTATTGATTGCTATGTGTATATGTTATTCCATGTCGGATTCATTATTCATGGCTGCTCTCTTTCCCTGGTGTCTTTTCATGGTTCTTGTAACATATTTGGCAGAACTAATTTGGTGTCCAGATCTAGTAGCCTGCGCTTGCTAGAGCTATGATCCAATTTTAGAGGTACACAAGCAAGAAGGAATATTAGTCAAACCTGAAAAGTAAACTGTGCATTTGTAATGACCCAGAGTGTAACACAAACACAACAAAATCCAAAACGTAAATAAATATTCTTTAATGCCTCCAACTTGGCCCCACTCTTCAATAATTCCCAGTTGGAGATAAAACATAGTCAAAAATAATCTTCAAAAGAAAGCAATACAGGCCAAATTTAATGAGCAGACAGAGGTGAAAATAAAAATCGAACAAACTACAATGTTGAAATTTCCACAACGGGATAAGAGAAGTATTTACCAAATTCAAGGAGATAATTAGGCACAGTATGTTGGAAGGAGGCCAACGAAGATAACCTCAAACCAAAATAAAACACACTTTGTCTCCAGCGTTTGCGAGAACGCAGGTCCAAACTCTTATGCAATTCTCACAGCTGCAGCCCATGAGAAGGATCACTGCCCTCTGCTCCTGAATAGAGCACACTTTTCCCTGATCCTCTCCTCCCTCCTGTGCCGTAGGATGGAGAGGGGATGGGCCTGATTCTCCTCTGACTGCTCAGCCGTCCTCTGCCCTTCCCCAGCCTCCTCCACAACCTCCCGGAGTCACACTTCCATTCTCTATTGGCTGTTCCTCCTCTCCCTCAGAGTCAATCTCCACCAGGGGCATGACAGAATGCCTGTAGAAAGTTTTACAGAGGCAAAATGCATAAGATAAAGCATTATGAGTCTGTGTCCCAGAAAACTTTGTCAATATGTCATAGTTTTCATTTGATGCAAATTATATCATTTGCAATTTGAAAATGTAACACATATACACACGCTACACATTTTTTACTGTATCAACTCCTAAAAGCTTCTTGTAGCAATTGCAGAAATGACTTCCACTTTGTTGGAAGGAAAAAAGGAAAGTGGCTATACAACTAGCCTCACTTAACAACGATGATTGGGACCAGCAACTCATTATTAAATAATGCAATTGTTAAGCATTAAATCTCCCACAAATCATTAAGTAAGACATCACATGACAGTGACTTGGCAATTTTTACAGACAGCTTATCCATTGACTGTTTGCCAGAAGCTAGCTGTGCAACATGCAAATGGCATTCATGCTTCTGCAGGACACTGCAATGGTCATAATTACCCTCTGGATGCAAAACATACTGACTTCAATCACATTACTGTGTGACTGCTGTGATCATAAAGTTATTTTTTCAGGACAGTTGTAACTGGTTGCTAAATGGTTGCTAAACAAAGCAGTCATTAAGCAAGGTCTACCTGAATGTGTACATTAATGAGATAGCCAATAGTGTTTTTCAAGCTTGCAAGCAATGCAGCTTTAACAGTTTGGGGAAAAAACCCACTTCTGGTGATACAAGGCAAGCCAATGTTTTTTGTTTTTCTCCACTGTGCAAATTGTGAGAGCATTACAGTCAAAAGGACAGCTGGTTGCAAGATCCAGACTGCTAAAACTCTCTTCAGAATAAAGAGAGCTCAGGAGATTGCCCATATGTACTCTAAGGTTGATTTTGTAAATAGACTGCAGAATTTGATGTTTTTGCAGCTGCTTGCAAGCAGCTGAGAGTTACAAGTTCCATTGTGCTCTGAGCCATAAATGCAGCCTTTCATGGATTCCAGGTTTGACCAACCTTCATGTTTTTGGAGTTTAATTTTGTATTGCTTCTTTAAGATTGAAAAACCTTCAAAACTGCAAGCCTACAAGGATGAGTTTTCAGTCAATATGTTTAAAAAGAAAGGTCATTATATCTTTTCAGCTCTGAAAGACCTTTATTTGGTTTTATCTTTTGTAATTGCAATATACAGCAAAGGAGTGGTTATAGAGTTGTTTCTAAAGAATTTAAATGCTATGATTTTTGTAAACTAATTCTAAAGAAAGACTTGAAATTAATTAGAAAAATCCTTTGGTGTGGGAAAAATCTATTTTGTTTACATTTTGAATACAAAACAACATTTTGAAGATCAATTCTTAAAGCATGAGATGGCCACATTTAAAGAAAAGATTTGTTCTGTGAGCTGGTGAAATGCTTGAGCTTTTTACTTCTCTCCTGAAACTAACAGTTGCAACAGAAGATGAACAAACTAACCTAACCCTAACCCTAATTCATTTGAAGATAACCAAAAGGTATTTTAAGGTGGGTTTAAAAATTACAACTTATAAAAAATAGATGGAAATACTGGCTATTACAATTGGAATTGGATGATCATTTAAAAATAAAAAAGGATATACAGATTATGTATCCAAAGAGGGATGTGGGCTACCATTTCAAAATGAAGTAAGAGACTTACTGGAGCTATTCGTGGAAATTACAAGAGGACTTGGATAAAGATGATAAGAACCTTCAACAGAGGAGACAAAGATATATTGGGAAAAACCATGAGTTAGAATTTTATATATGGAACTTAAGGATAACTGGGAGAAAGAAGGAAAAAAGTTGAAAACTGGCCTATTCAATTATGGTTAAATGATGAGTTACTATCTTTGGTAATAGTTAATGGTTATCTTTTGAAAATGTTTAATGGTGTCATGGATTAGTTTCTAATATTTACATCTCTACTTTTGAATAGCTAAATAAGGTTTTTTTTTTAGTAATGTTTAATAATTTCTAGTAATGTTTTATAGCTTTCATTATTATTGTGATATTTAATTTTTAGGAAAGGGGGATTTAGATTGAATGGAAAGAGGGATTATGTACTTAGGTAGTGATGTATTTATGTTAATTTTTACTGGACGTTTGTTGATTAATAAAGAGAGCTGAAGATTTAGATGTGTTTACAGAAAATGGAATGAGGTATGGAACAAAGATGTATCTGATTGCGATTTAAGAGACAATGACAAGTTGTTAATTTTGAACATGCTTCCTGGAGATGGAGGGGGAAGTTTCTTTTTCATTTATCTTTTTTGGGAGGGGTTTTTTCCCCAGAGAGAGAGAGAGAGAGAGAGAACTAGGTTTCTTTATTAGTTTTATCTGTTTAATATAATTTTTAACAAACCTATGAACAATTTGAAAAAAAAAAGGTGCTTTGTAGTAAATAACTTTACTTTTTCCCTTCGCTAAACCAGGGGTGAGCATAGCCAGTACATGATGCATCTGGCCTGTGGGCCACAAGTTTGACACTCCTGCTCTTGGTATTGCAAAAATCTCTTCAGCTCATTATTTAACCCATAAAATATGTTTACATCAAAGTGTAACCTAGAACCATCCAGATTTGTCCTGCATTCTAGATGGTTCTTACTTCAAAGTGGTGTCAAAATGGCTGTATATTGGTGGAGAATTAATTATGGATTAAGATTGAAATGATGGGATTTGTTAGGCATAAAGAATCAGGTTCACATGCCAACTCCAGTTCTGATTTATTTATTATTCAAACTATACACAAGAATCTGGTCAACTAACAGATAGCGCTAAATTGGTGCTAGATGAGAGTTAATGAAAATCAAGAGGACTGAACTTGGTGCACTTGTAACAATTCTAGGCTGAATCTTCTTGAGACTCTTCCCCCTCCACCCACACACCACTCTTCTCCTACATAATTAGAAGTATCAGGACAATAAAATACTGGAATCGAGGTGGAGTAGATAAATGACAGAAAAGGAAACATCTGTAAATCAAAACAGAGTCTTTTGGGTGGAAAAACTTGCCTTGGTAGTTTTGCTTTAAATAGGAATGCAGAGAAGAGTAGTCAAAATCAAAGTTGAGAGAACCATACTAGGTTTGTCAACCAATCCAAAGGTCAGAGTTTCAGAATTTTTTTTATACATGCGGATTACACAGGAATTATATGATGAACCAGGTGATAAGATAGTTGTTTACAATGGAAAGAAATGAGTCAAGGCTGCCTCTTAAGCCAGGCTTCAGCCAGCTATGTTTAATTAAAGTTGTCTCTCCCTTGCTTGGCAAGAATCTTCACTGAATGCCCTTTCTCTACTTTGCTCTTCAATCACCAAGTCTTGGAAGTCTTACCTCATTGTGCGACAGCTTCAGTTGTTCTGATGGTGCCAGTGTGATCTGTAACTTGATGTCTCTTGAGACTGACATCCCACTGTTGGAGCAATTTCTTTAGAGCGGCTAGATTCAGAATCTTCTGAGTCTTGGGCCAGGATATTTACCAGCCATTTCTAGGGTGAACAGAAATGAACACTTATCCAAATGTAAGCTGCTCTGCATCGCATGTTAAGTGGGCAAAATCCATGTAGGGAGTTGTATTTCACATGCATTTAATTCTCTGTTCTTCATCTATCTCACTTCAAGGTCATTTTTGTCTGCTGGCACAGACATTATTAAAATTACTTGGATATAAATGAATCACATTGAACCAAGATTTTACTGGTTCATCTCAAAAAGTGTCCTACTTCCTACCTCTCAGCAAGAATGGTTCTTTTCCTTTTTAATTAAAATTCCCTTCTCCCCCTCTTCTTTATAGATTTTGTTTCATTTCCATACCCCAGGACTGCAGTTCAGGGCTTGAAAGGGAGCGAGAGGGTTATTTGTTGATTCTCAATGGATCCCAGCAGCCTTGATGAACTGCTGTTTTCTGAAGGGCTTTTTGCTCCCACCCCCCTGTGTTTTCCTAAAACTTTCAAGTCATTCCAAAGATCAGGAGGACTGCTAATGACATCTCCCATGAATTAAATAGAACCTTCAAGGGTTTAAGAGACATTTGGTGATGTGCTGTGAGAGCATAAAGCAAAACAAGAACCTATCTTTGTTGTTTGTCTTTTCAATTCACTTAAGGAACTCAGTTTCCATCCATAGTTAGGATCACATTCTTTATTGTCCAGAAACAAAGCAGCACTGGGGACCCCCAGGAAAGTCTTACGATGGGGATCTCACACTTATATTGGCATGAGGTCTTCATCGGAACTAGCAAGTTGGCCCAAGAGTTGTAGCTCTAAGCCTGGTAATTTATGAGCACAAAAGTCACGAGTTATGAGTCATGAGTCACGAGACTATCACAGAAAACAGTCAAGAGTATCACAGTATGCCACTAAACATAACTTTATTGAATTAAAATAAGGTTGCAAAACAGAACTGTGAGACAGCCTTTTCACTTTGGCTGTTTAACCAGCAATATTTTTCATTAACCCACAAAACCAATATTTGTTATAGTTGTGGTTGACTAACAACATAAAATCCTTAAACTTAATCACCTGAAACTTGGCATGCATTATCTTTTCAGAAGAGGCAACCATGTCTGAATATTATGTCTAATTCTGCCAAGAAATTGAAAAAAAAAAAAGAATTGGCAGTTCTCAAAGGGGGGAAAAAAAACTCCCTCATTTTTATCTTCAGTTTGGCATATATTGCTTTCTCGTAAAAGGCTATATAATTCCTGCAAAATTTGTTTCATTTGAGATTACTTTTAATAGAAAACAGACCCAACTTTGATTAAATAAACAATAACATTCCATCATAACCCTCCCCTCCTCATAAATTCCATTTGGGGTTTTTCAGTTATATTTAATAGGGAAGCGTGGAGACTTGGGAGCTTTAAATCAATTGTAAGAGTTAAGCCTCACCTATCTTTATGGGCAGAAAATGGTCCACTTCCTTTAGGAAGCATGGAAGGGGTGGGGAATAACCTGGTACCAGGAAGGGGGAGAGGGCAAGACTGTGCTGGGCATCTCCCTGGAAGCAGATCCTTGGATAGACAAGTCTATGGAGAATGAAATAGTGTCTTCATTTCTGACCTCTGTTGCTGACAACAACCAGCAGAAGCCACACCAGGAGCACCCCTCCTATTCCTGTTGCATCTGCCATCCTTCACATCTGGAGGAATGTTCTTCCCTGCCAAGTCCATTGGGATTTGCTGAGACATACTTTGCTGCGGATGCTGCTTCCTGCCTCTGCCCTGCTCTCCGCAAAGCAGCTAAGTAACAGACACTGAGGCCCGAGGTGATACCAGCCTTTCTGTCCCATTCTTCCTGTTGGGATAGGTGGTGGGAAAGCCACCTTGTGTCCTTTATTATAAAGAAGAGTCTTTTATTTCAGAAAGCCCTAAACCTTAGACAGGGGTGGGATGCTACCAATTCTGCCTGGTTCTATAGAACCGGTAGCTCTGAAGAGCAGCATACACTGAACCAAGTTCTGTGTTTGTTGCTGTTTGGCTCACCTGCCCGTCGGGGCTCTTACCTGTCCTTTATTTCCTGTTTTTTCAACTTCAGCTGCTTTGGGCAGCACAACTGAAGTTGAAAAAGCAGGAAAATAGAGGCTTTTCAAATGCTGTGCACCTGCACGCTGTGCTTTTCAGCTCTCCAGGTGGCACAGCTTAAGGGTTTTTTTACATGTGCATGCAAAACGTAGTCACCAAACTGGAAGTAACACCAGTTACTAATTGTCTGTTTGGCACCCAAACAAA
The DNA here is from genome assembly GCA_015471245.1 of Laticauda colubrina. Taxonomy (NCBI): domain Eukaryota; kingdom Metazoa; phylum Chordata; class Lepidosauria; order Squamata; family Elapidae; genus Laticauda; species Laticauda colubrina. Next base: position 9,756,565 of record BLBF01000054.1, on the reverse strand, counting down.
TGGGTGGCCTTACACATTTGATGAGCAAACAAACTGGTCCTCTCACAAACTAGTCCCCTCTATATTAATTTGGATCCATTCAGTTTTAAAGAAATAATTCTTAACATTTTTACCAAATTAGAAGCAAAAACTGGCAAATGGGTTTGGTTTATGTCAGAGTGCCTCATGGGAGCCCACACTTTTACCATATGTTTTTCAGACTACCCCTGCTTGTGATTTTTCATAGTACTTGGAGTTTTTGAAGGAATTAACTATAGTTTCTAAGCCAGTAACCCTTTTGAATATGAGGTTAAAAGAACTTGATGAAATTAATAATCATTTACATGACTTCTAAGATAATGAACTGGAATACCCCACTGAGGGTCAAATACTTTATGTGTTTTAGACACTTCAGAGAATATTCAGAGGATGTTCATTCACCTTGCTATTCAAGATACTGTTCACCTCAGGAATTAGAATATGACTCGTGTGGTTTGCTCTTCTTTGTTATTGTCATACTCTTGGTTGACCACAGCAGGATTATAACTTTGATACTGGATTAAAAGACACATATCTTCTTCTTGGCCATATGCCCACTATTTGGAATCTATAAAGATTTCAGGATTTGTGTATGTTTCTGGCATAGGAACTGGCTAAGAGATTTATTATATAATCCTGGTTGAAGACTAAAGATTATTTTATACATGCTGTTGTCAACATGTGAACCTGACTTGTTTTTTACTTTACTGCTTTCAAACAACATGGTCAATTTTGTTGGAGCTCTATTAATAGCATATTTTAGAGTCACTGCCCCCTGCCTAAATTATGGTAATTTTGGATCCTCCTCCTCCTCTCCATATCTTCTTCTTTATGTCTTCAGAACTTCTGATCCTGAGCTCACAATACATTTTGTGCTTGACCCTGAACTTTGGATAAACGGAGGTGACTTGTTTCATTGTTTTATGAGTTTTGATGACCTAGGATCAGTAAATGTTCTTTTCAATTCTTCAAAACTATACAGATGTGAAACAGATCAGGCAATGAAACAGTGGCCACAGATTCTGCTGTCATTAGCTGAAGCCAATTAAGGGGAGGATCGGGGTGGGATTCAATTTTTTTAACAACCAGTTCTGTGGGCATGGCTAAGTTGGTGGGCATGGCTTGGTGGTCATGTTATTGGCTGGGCATGGCCAACTCAATATCACTCACATTGAGGCACATATCTCCTCACCTGGCTTCTCATGACTGTGGGGATGCTGCAGCAGTTGTAAGTGTGAAAAATGGTCATTAGTGCCATTCTAACTTTTTTTAGTGCCATTCTAACTTTGAATGGTCACTCCACACAAGCAAAGTACCAGCAAAGGATGGGAAAAAAAACTCCAGAGAAGTTCCTGAGACAGGAAGTCCTGTCCTGCCAAGAATGTAATAAGGGCTAACAGAGAGGCAGTTTCTGTAAACAACACCAGAATGTTTCCTTCCTGCCTTCCTCACAGGATTTGGCCCGTAATTTCTTCTGACAACTGGTTCTCCGAACTGCTTAGAATGTTAACAACCGGTTCTGGCGAATAGGTGCGAACTGGTAGAATCCCACCCCAGGGGAGGATGCACTAGGGAGTAAAAGAAAATCAGTTAAGCAGATATATTGTCCAGAAACTGAAAAACACATTGAACATAAGGAAAAGCTTGGAAAAAATGTCATACTGTACATGATGAATATAATAATATAATAATGCTGTTTTAAATTCTTTGCTGAAGGAAATGCAATTTATAAATGTAATCTTTCTGTACATTTCTCAAGCAGTTTGTCAAATGCCAAATGTTCAACATATAAGCCTAAGAAGTACTACTTTGAAATTGAACTTTTTGGCTTTGGTTTTGCTTGGCTATAACCATGCATGTTGGCCAAGATGTTAAAAGTACATTTAATGGTTAATTTCACTGTTAATTCACTGCCATGAATTTTTTCTTTTAAAAATACTTTTTTTTCATCAAGAATCATCTATTTCTCTAATTTATCTTCGGCACTTATCCTAATGATAATGAAAAAATAAAGAAACAAGTGGCTTGTTTCAAGTTGTCATTTTTTTCTCTGACAGAATATTTGAGATGTTTTGAGCTGTATTCCATTGCAATATAAGCAAAAAAAAATGCATTGTGGGGATATTTCTTTTCCAAAATCCTAACAATTTTTTAATTGTAATTATTCCATATACACCTCAAACAAAAAGTTGCTTTCTTGCATATAGGAAGAATATATGTGTATGTGCAGAGGATGGGAGCGTGTAGGGTGTCTGTGACTTCTTAACCCTTGAGTTAAATATGAAGAAAAAGCACCTACATTTGTGCCAAGCCATTTGGTAGGTAAAAATTTATTGACAAGATTACAAGTGTTTGATTAACATAGATTCCTGTGTTAAGTTTGAAAAGCAACAATTGAAAAGCAACAGGCAGTGTGATCTGACCAGCAAAAGGTTCAGAAAATATGAAAAGTGAAATATTGGATGGAGGAACTGCAGAAAGGAGTTCCTCCATCCAATGTAGAGAGGAGAATGCATTCATTTCTTGTTATTGCCAAGAAAAAGTGTGGACAGCCTAATGACCTTTCAATGATTTCGAGAATGAGGAAGTAAAGAAGGTAATGATAGACTGAATTTTTGTGCCTGATTTAAAATTATCAGTCCAGAGGTTGTGTGGACTACATCGAATGTACTTCAGCCGAACACATTTCCCTTAATTTAAAATTTAACACTCCTTTCTTTTAAAGTGTTTTCAATCTGAGTAGGGATGTACATTAAACATTAAGCGTGAGATACACCATGGATTCTAATATGATTCCATTATTTTGTTGCTTTGCAAATGGAAGAAATCGCAATGCAGGCTGGGAACTTCCTCTGAAATTATTTTTGAAAATCTATTGAGCACAGAAAGGCTTCACTTTGTCTCATCATGCTTCTGTTATATATATATATATATATATATATATATATATATATATATATATATATATATATATATATGTAT
>BLBF01000054.1:9726374-9748565 GCA_015471245.1 Laticauda colubrina | reverse complement strand
ATATATATATTGTTCTCAAATGCTTGGGAGAACAGGAAATGGCTTTCATGGATGGGAAAAATCTGGATAGAATGAACGAGATGCTGCATTTCAATATCCTGTTATGAACTCAAAAACTTGCTTTATAAGTTAGAGCCTTAATTTTTGTATAAGAGAAATGGTGAGCAAAGAAACTGCCATTATAATCCCCTAGAAAATATTACCTTTTAGGAGCCCCACTTTTTACATCTCATATTGATTGTATGTTTGTGCATCTGTACTCAAAAACATTCATGCAAAAAAAAAAATGACAAAATTTTTGTTCCGTTCAACCTTGACTCTTAGTGGCTTTATGGTGGCAGCAATAGAAAAATGGCTTGCCATCGCATCATTCCAGTGAGATATATATATTTTAGACTTTTCAGTCTAATTTACATCTCTTGTATTCCCTAGATATGTCCTCCACCCACCCCTCACCCCCCAATACATATACATGCCTACAGTTCCTCTTTCAAAATGTTCAAGAGGGTTGACAGGCTGTCAGGCATCGAGACATTCCCTAGGGTGAAAAAATTTTCTTTGTCTTTTCTAAAACACAAGATTTTTTAGTAGCACTTGGTTTTGGTTCCTAGCTTAGAACCTTAAATGGATGTGATGTTTCTGGGATAATGTTTTTGATTTTAAATAATTATAGCAGTGTTGTTTTAATTTTTTTTGTCTTGGTACTTGATGGCATTTCAAATAATTGTGAATTATAAGAATTTTAAAGCATATTCTAACATGAAGTGTTATGAAGTTACTCATCTCCATTGTGAATATTTTTCTGCTTCAGTTATAATGGATTTAGGAGATGGGGAGAGATTTCTGTGAAAAAAAATTCACTGTTCTGTATTTTAGGAAAAATTCATTTAGAAATACTTCCAGCTTTTCACACATGTACACAGAACAAAAAAACATTTAATTCTATGTGGGCCCTAATATGTCCAGAATGTGTGAATATTTGGCATTAATCTTTTTTTCTTTTTTTCTTCTATAAAAGTAAGCTTTCAAGAACACAGGTACAGAATATACTAATGAAGAGAATTTGTGTGAGCAACTGGTTCAAACTGTTCACATCAAAATATAATAAGCAACAGCTTTCTTTGTAAAATGATTTATTTTGGAATTATCATAAATCTTTTCAGTTTTCTCCAGGAACAGTTATGGTAGATGAATTTGCCATGTCCCTTTAATAGTGACAGGATGAAATCCAGGGCATAAAAGTTCTCAGGCACAGATACATTGGCAGGAATTCTGTTTTTTTCACCTCCAAAGTCATCTCTCATTGAATGGATTACTGTTTCTCCTGCTTGCAATCCGTTATTTACCTTTGGATATCTGAACTTATCTTCAACATCTTCAATCCTGGAATGTTATCTAGCTAGTACATATTTGGAATCTGGCTGAGAATTTGCAACGTCTTTATTATAATTTGAACATATTTATAATTGTGAAACTGTACTTCCTGGGGACTGCTGTTCTATCTTTCCTTTGTTCTATCTTTCATGATTGATTTTGGAACTTGATAATTGTATTATTCATTCCATCACTAATCATCTATATACTACTATCAATCAAATATTTATTATGGTTAAAGACTAGCATAAGAAGGATGAGGTACAAACAGTGAATAATTTTAAAAGTTAAAAAAATATAATACAAAATTTTAAAACATTTTTTAAAAATTAAATATATATCTATATAAATAAAGATCTGAAAATAGAAACCTTAAAAAAGGGGATAAAGCATGAATTAAATACAGGAAAATATAAAGGCTAATATATGGCTAACTAAATCTATCACAATACAAAACACAAGTTAAATATTCATGAAGGCTGGTTGGATGCTTTATATTGTAATAAAACTCTCTGTTTGTACCTTTAATTGGGGGGCACTGGACATCATAAGGTAATAATTTTTGAATCAACAAATCTCGAATAGATCAACCTAAACAATGTGTCCAAAATCTAGGACCTATTATTTCTATGGGATTGAAATTTGGCAAAGTTATGGCTGCTTCAGCATTGCCAGGCTATCGCAGGGCCATAGTCAGCCAAAGTTGCAGTCATAATCCCTTCTGGCTTCTTATGAGGAAAGTCAGTAGGGAAGCTGGAAGTTGTTCCAGGTCACATTACTTTTTTGCCTGCCCATGGTCATTCTGTTCAGGTAAGAAAATATCTCTGAAACAAGGACCCAGTGTAACAAGGGTTGTCTAGTATGATTCTACTCTTGTACATAGGACGTACTTTTAATACTTTCTGACCTTACAGTACAGGCATACAGATCTGGCTACTCAGTGACCTATAGTTTGCTGGTGCAGTGGATAGATATCTGCTTGTATGTTTTTATTTGGAATTCTGATAAATTACTTTCCTTTTCTTGATTAGTTCTTAATTTAATTTGTAATATCTTAAAAACAAGATGTTTCATAATTCTATTTTTTTTGGGGGGGGGGGTCAAGCTTTGTGCAGATATTAAAATTACAAGCCGTGGCAGTGCAGTAGTTAGAATGTGGTATTGCAAGCTAATTCTGCTGACTGCCAGCAGTTTGTCCTGACCAGCTCAAGATTAACTCAGCCTTCCATCCTTCTGAGGTGGGTAAAATGAGGACCCAGATTGTTGGGGACAATATGCTGACTCTGTAATCGCTTCGAGAGGGCTGTAAAGCCCTGTGAAGCATGTATAAGTGTAAGTGCTATTGCTATTGCATCTGAACTGCAAAAATTCAGATAGCTACTTTATAAAGTTATAGAAAGCTGTATCTGTTCACTGCTATATAGAGATGGTATGGATTTTGTAATCCAGGTCTTATAATTCTAAAGTATTATTTCCTGTTTTAATCTATAAAATATCATTGTTTTCTTAGAGCATATTTCTATTTGGTATGCCCAGCTGATTTCAAAATTTCTGAAGCAGAAAAAGAGATAGCTCTGGAATTTTGTTAGGAAAAAAAATCGCTCAGATTAATATTGTGATTCATAGCTTTTCTTCTATCTTGATTTAACAATTTTTGACAAGCAAATTATTGGCTTGCTAGCACTTGGAAGTTAGAGTGAATTTAGGAAATTGACCACAGAATCCAACTACAAATAGCTTATTGTCATGGGGAACGTGGCAGATTTACGGAGAAACTGAACCTAATTATCTGTACCTTCCATGGGTAATGCCAAGCTGTTACAGGCTAATTGTATAAAGTTTGGACTAATTTATCCAGCTATTTTGTTTATTTTCTAAACACCCAAAGCCCCTCCTTGTGGCCTTGGTCCTCTACAATGTGGTTCCAAATTTGAATTTTCTGTGTGGCTTTTGTTCTAATTACACTATTCCAACTGAACTGGTTGGCTTTGGGGTTGTGAATTAATACCTTATAATTGCACATTGGCACTTTTCATTTCATTATCATGGAAAGGTGTTCTGAGAAGGTTGCCAAACTGCCAGTTTTCACATTGATTATCCTAAGAGAGATATCTTGTAATAGCCACTGCTTTAATTGTGCTGCATCGTGAGAGCTTGATTTGTTGCGCTCTTTGTTAGTCTAATTACAGTTTGGCTATCCCTGTGTTGGATACTCTGGAATTTGAAATAGGGGTCTTTTAACTTTGGAGTGAGACCTCATTCTAACAACCTATGTTAGAAATTATACAGTATATAGGTCTCAAAACTGGACTTATAAGGAACTGAGATTCCTAAGAGTTAGCTTTCTCCTATAGAAGAAATACACAGAGAAAGCATAGTGAAATGGGTTGAAAACACACAATTCAGACATACCGGAAGCTAACAGCAGAAAAGCATTCCAGGTTCACTGTAAGGTTTGAAGAAGTGCCATAGGCCTAGAAGTGGAGTGCAGAGGAGACAATCTCTGAGATCACAGACTTCAGCTTTCCAAAGCAAGATGAGGGTTCCTTATCTTTTGTTTTAGCATACAAAACCAGGTTTTCATAAATGTCATTGCAATCGCTTTTCTGATTTTGATAGAAGCATTTATACCGGAAGCACCCAGAGCCATCATATATGTTCATTAGTCAATAACGTAGCATAGATTTGGTGCACAGAATTAAGGACTTCAAGGAAGTTGTTACTGAAAAGATGGAAGAGATTTGTTCCATTGCTAACTAAACAGTACATTTCAGTTTTTAAGGCGAAGAGATCACCATGTATTTCTCATCAAGAGGGAATAGATGACAGGCAGCATAAAAAAGCATCTAGGTTGATCAGAAATTTTCATCCTTTTCCTTTTGCCCTTGTTTGTTCAACAGATCAATATCTTTTTCTGTTGTGTTTCAACCTTTAAAAAAAAAAAAAACAGAAAGGAAAAAGGGCAGCTGCAAATAATGAAGTTAGCCAGCCATAGAATAAAACATTTCTAAAGAAGACAAAAATAATGACTCCAGAAGGACAAACTTACATCTACTTCCTAGTTGTACTGTCATTTTTTTTTCATAAGCAAAATTGGGGATACATTTGAAAACTCCTGCTTGATTAAAGATCCAAAGAAATGCCATTCAGTGATCCCTGAGTAAGTTTTATAGCCCTTCTCTTTCAAGAAAATTAGCTGCAAAAAGCTAACTGCCCACTAGATGGTAACAACGAGAGGCACAAACCTGTCTTTTCTGCATTTAGGGGTTGTTAACTAAAGCCCCTGTCACACTGCAGCAACGGATGGAAAGAGGATGTAAAGCGGAGAAAAACACTTACCACCCGTTGGTTAACGCGATGCTTCCGTTCTGTACTCACTGCCTCCGTTTTGCTTCCTCTCTATCCGTCCAGCATCCGTCTATTGACATTTCATCCGCTCAAAAGGTTTTGAGCTGCTCAAAACGTTTGAGCGGAAAATGTATCAAACGCGTCCATTCTGCATCCGCTAGGCATACGGGGGACATCAGTTCTGGATCCGTTGTCATCCGTTACGCATCCGCTATATCCGCTAGGCATCCGCTGCGCATCCGCACAACTCGAATCCGCTCCAGCGTTAAACGGACGCAGAGAGGAAGCGGAATGGACGCGCAGCGTTAGTAGCATGGACGGAGAAAGGATGAAAGTGGATGCAGCACGCAAAGAAAGCATTTAAAACGGAAAAAACATTCGCAGAGGGACCTATCTCGGATATTAAGGATGTCTAGAGGATGCCTAGAGGATGCAAAAGGATGCTTCCATTCCGCATCCACTTTCCATCCGCTCTGCGTCCTCCCCCCCGTCCGTTCCTTTCTGTGTTATCCACTCTGGTTATGCAAATTTTTGCCCCTTTTGAGAGCGGATAACAACGGATGGAACATTTTTCTCATCCTCTGTGTCCTTTTTACAAACGTTTTGCATCCGTTGGGCAGTGTGACAGGGCCTTAATCCGTTAAAATATTTTTGCATCTCAAATCAAGCAGTTCAATTTGCCGTCATTTGCCTTTCTGAGATTGCCTTGGCAGTTCTCAAATTATGTAGGTGGAAGAGAGAATTTATTCCTTCAGCAAAACCTATCAAAGACTGCTGGATTTTACAAAAGAGTTGAAATGAAACAAATTGAATTTTTCTGTAAGTGTCCATATGTCTCTAAGAACCAAGCTAGCTGTGACCTTGCTATTTATTTATAAGCCCAACTATCCCAATGATATAGAGAATAGGAGGGTGGCATAAAGTTTTCTCAACAAAATAACTTCTTCAGGTAGCTAAGGAAAGTTGATTGCTTCCTGCTTCACTTAATTCTTTTTTTTTTTTTTTTGGTCAAACCTGTTCATCCAAAGAAGCAATAAAACAATAAAGATGTGCAGCAAAATAAATAAAAATCAGCATCAACCTATGAAATTATTTAAAATTATTCCATGTCCCTTCATGTGATTGGAGGAGCTTGTTGGGAATCTCAACCCATAAAGTCAGAAGTTGCCAAGTCAGGCATGTATCAGTTAATCTCAGGCTAGACATAATTGTTATAAAACATGCAGTAGATACCTCTGATTTTCAAGTCTGGGAAAAGACCCATTAAGTCAAAAGACTGAGAAAAGAAGGCCTAGAACTGAAGCCCTGGGACTATTTTTTCCACTCTATACACAGCTGGATTTCCAGGTTCTACAGGAGTCAGATCTGCATACATATGACTTCTTTTTGGTTTGCAGTGAGGCAACATAATCTAACTATAATGTTCTGTGAAGCTTTTGCTGAATATGGGATTGCGGTTTTGGGGAATAGATTTTTATTGCTGTGCCTGGTATGAAGTTGCCTTTCTTAAATACAGGGAAAATGCTGTGAAATTGCCACTAGTAATGTGAGGCTGGTAGATGAGGCTAACAGCAAGCATGAAGATTGCATTGTCTGTGACAGATGATGAAATTGTTGGTATTGTATTACCTGCCAGTCTCTCTTACTCCTTGTGTGCTGGCATAGAGAAGCAGCAGAGTAGCTGCCACTTCCTCAAGGCTTTTATCCTTTATTTGACCTCTTCTTCAATTAGGGAATACATCCTTGTTAATGCCTCAGACAAGATGCTCTCTCTCTCTCTCTCTCTTTTTTTTTAAGAATCAAGGACACAAACTAAAAAAGGCCATTTTTCTCTCTCTTCAGTCCCAGGGAATCAAGTCTTCATGTGCTGTTAAGGTAGAAATTGGCATCCTTTGGTTGCATTAGGATGAATTCCTATCTCTGTCTTCTAGGGACTGATTTTCTCAAGTGCTTTTCTTCGGAGAGCCATTTTCAGTGTTAGAACTCTAGGCTAAAGCAAATAATCAGAAGAACAGTTTTAGAAGATCTGGACTCTCACCACTTTTGGTATGAGTAGAATGGGTCCTGTGAACTTCTATGATCATATGTATTTAGCTTCATCACCATATTTATCTGATAAAAAAATGAGACTCTTAATAAATAATTATATAATATAAAGGACAATATTTGACATTAGGGGTCCTCTGAGCTTGGTTGTTTTCTTGCAGACATTTCATTACCCAAAGTAGGCAACCTCATCAGTGCTAGTCAGTGATGTTACCTAGTTTTGGTAATCAAACATCTGCAAGAAAACCAGCAAGCTCAGAGAGCATCTCATTATGCAATTATGTTCCCTTCAGTGTGAAGAAAATTCTGTCCAAAATATAGAAATTGTGTGATTTCTGTAGACCTCGCTTCTTAAAAGGTGAGTCATTTGAGATTATCTTTTGAAATTATTCTGTTTCTAAGCCTTCAAAAGACCTCCTCTACCTTTTTTTGTTTCCTTCCCTGTCTGATGATCTCTTGTCTTTATGCTTATTATGCGGGCATAGGAAGAGGGCTTGTTTCCTGTTTATTAAAGACATTTGCTCCCAACTGAGCCTCCATCTTGGTGCCAGCCCACTGCTGAGCCATTGAAAGAAACAAATTCAAAATGATCTAGCATGACTCCTGGAGTCTTTGGCAAGTGGACATATAATGTGTGTAGGGCGTGGATTAATTAATTTTATTAAAGGAGAAATCTATCTTATAGGAAATAAAATTTAATTGGGACCTTCCTTTTTTTCCCTGCCCCTGTCCTCTTTGGGTATGTACTTCTGGCAGATATCTACATAAATATGCTATTTTTCTCAAAACTTGATGTGGATCCTACCGAAATATAAAAGGAATCTAAATGAAAACATAATATCACTGTTTGGTGCTTGTTCGATTTATTTCATAAAACAAGTCATCCAACTTCAGATCTGCCAGTATGAAAAAGTAATTGCCCTCCTGGTTCAATCAATTTAATTGAAGGGATTAGTAGGAGCAGTTGTGTGAATAATCAGGATGATTTGAGCCAGCTCTGTCCTATAAAAATCTCATCAACTATGGTTTCGCAACTTTAAGAGCTGAATGACTTGCCCTCATTAAAAGAAGCACAAATTCTTCTTTTGTACCAGAGAATTCTAAAAGAGAATATTTGGCCATCTATCCATCAGCTGAAGCTGTCAAAAAGATACGTGAAGCTCTGATAAAATTCAGGGGCAAAGCTATATAAAAATTCAGACAATCTGAAAGGTGATGAATACTTTTTCACAGAACTGTAAATATATGCTGATACATACTTAGGGCATCACATATACATATTTATTGGCACATGGAGAAATATTCAAGATTGATTTTAAGCTGGAGTGGAAGTCTAGGTTGACTAGTAGAAACATTGGGTATTATGTTTGTCTTTTTCTCCCCCTACCTACTACTCTTATTTGAGAGAATAATCAACAAGGCTATTGCCTTGTTCAGGGATATATTAGCCAGGGGTGAAATTCAAAATTTTTCCCTACCAGCTCTGTGGGTGTGTCTTGGAATAATAGTAATAGCAACCAGGCATGATTTTTTTTACAAATTCAAACCATCCCTACCACCTCTCCAGTGGTGGGATTCAAAAAAATTTACTACCAGTTCTGTGGGCGTGGCTTGTTGGGCGTAGCAGGGTAAGGATACTGCAAAATCTCCATTCCTTCCCCAGTCCTGTGGGAAGGTTACCGCCAGTTCTCCAAACTACTCAAAATTTCTGCTACAGGTTCTCCAGAACTGGTCAGAACCTGCTGAATACCACCTCTGCACCTGTGCTGAGGTGGGCCAAGGTGGTTCAATTTCACCCTTGATGTTAGCTAAATAAAATGGCCTCCAAAATGTTTTGGTTTCTGCTGGAGGTATGATGTCCATGACTACCATCCCAGATTAGCAGAAAACAAGCAAACGCTATTGGTTTCCAAGATGCCTCTTTCTGGTGTCAGCAGTGAGAAATCCTTTTTTCATTATTGAGCAATAGCTGGTGCCTCTGAGAAGCCAAAGTTATGGTTAAAACCTTATTCATTATAAATAGTAGGTGAGCTTTCTCAACACTGTGTAGTTCAGATAAAAGATTCTAAATGTGAACCCTGTAATTTACATATCTATGGTTAGGTTTGGACTGCTTGACATTTCCCCTTTAATATGATCATTATAATATGAAGGAATAACAAAGATTTGAGGGCACTACTAACCTAATCATTTGCTTTTCTGCACTAGACACTCTTGCAGTTCAGTAATGATTTTGTGCTGTGTGGTTTGATCTGACATTGATGGAATATTGTGGATGACAATTTAGCATTTATATTGGTTTTTTTTTTCTAATAAACATAAATTAACACTGCCTAGAGGAGCCATGTCAAATATTAACTCTTGAAAAACCAGTTTAAAAGTGATACAACTATCTTACAGAAGTTTTTGATAAGCAATTGACCATTGAGAGTGAAGTAATCATTTTATTTTAAAATATAACCTGTGGTCATTTTTAACACTAATCTCAATTTGTAATCGACAAAGGAGAACCATCTTCATATTCATAAAGCCTGGCCTTTTAAAAATAAATGACAGAGGAATAAGTATAATTCATTAACCATCTATAGAAGAAGAATAAGATGCAAAAAGAAAACAGTGCAAGAACCTTTGTACCCAGAGGTTAAATTACAAATATGATGCTTGAGTACATGGCTGCAAAATCAGTACTCTGAGTTTAGATATTAGGGGAGGATTTTTTAATGAATTGGGATAGAAACTGAACTAATAAGTGGGTTCACATTTCAGTGGAATACATGGACACAAGCATTAGCATGCAGCTTTACCATCTCCTACACCAGAATGTGTTTGATCTCTCGGTCTTTTATTTACCTGGACAAGCAAATAATTTATTTTTCCTGTAGCACAGTATGAAGTTATCTGGATTGGGTTTAATTAATCAAAATAATTTCCTCAATAAAACATGGTTGCAAGTATAGAAAATGCATTTCTATAATAATGTGTGTTTTGTGAAAAAAATATGTATATGCATGTTTTATGGGAAAATATTTTTTTCTATTTGCCTTTTTAAGGAGGCAATAGGATTCAAAAATAGCTTTTAAATACTCACAGGTTGTTGTTTAAGTATGGTGGTATCTGCCTGACAGTTTTGGGGGCTAGGGAAGGGAGCACAGAGGGAAATCATGAATTAATTCATGGGAAAAAAATGTATGGATAAATTGATAAAAAAATGCATCTTCTGAAAAAGATTTGCTGTCATTCATCTTACAGTTTTTGATGTTGGGCAGATCTTAATATTCTTCAGGATGTTTTATTTTAAGGATCATTCAGTTCCATAGCATTAATGTGTTACTCATGGTTGTTTGATAAAGTTTTATTCTATTTGCTTTTTATAAATGTTTGTTCATTTTTTTATGATTTAGTTAGTGCAGAGAGCACTGAGCATTATAAAGTGATTATCAATTAATGAATAAGTGATGAGAGTTTCACCAGTCATAGGTAGCCTAATTTATTTATCCCTAGGCAGATTATGTTTGATCTTGCTATAAATGCTCAAATTTCATTTGTGTTTTCAAACACTTTAGTTAAACAGTGTAATATTTATGGATCTTTGCTTCCTTGGATTCCAATATCTAAGACCTTTTTTTTTCCATTGACTCATGGCTTATTTTCATATGTCAAAAGGAGGTTCTGGGGAAAATGCTGTCTCCCATCAATATAAGAGGAACTGGAAGATGTTGATAAGTCATTTCTTGTCATACATGACAATGGAGGTCACCCAGAGTACAAAGCTACAACTAACCTATTTAAGGACTACTTTTTTAAAAAATAAGCTTGATTATAATTAGCCAGTTATTGGAACTAACTAGATAGCCTATGAAGTAGGCAACAATAGGAAATAGGAATCTAGTGTTTTTATTCTGTAATTACTCCTCAGGTTCAAAGACTGGGTGATGATCATCCCAGATAATATAATTGTTATGAGTATTTTTTTGAAGGTAATAATGTGCTTATGTAAAGAATATAGATTACTTCAAGAATACAGACAAATAATATTTGTTTCACCCATTGCCTCTTGTCTCTAGGTTCTGAAGCTAGACTTGTTAGATATAATATTTTTGAATTTAACTTCCCTGCTATTTCTACCTTTAAATCTGCAATCAGTTATTTGATTGATATATTAAGTCATCTTTTATGTCAGTTCTAGAATGCTAACCAAGACATGTATGTGGAAGAACTAGTTACACCTTCTTTTCTCTCAAGACTATAGTTGCAAATAACTAGGCTTTTCTTTTCTTTTTCCTTTGTAAAAGATCATTGTAGTATATTGGAGCTGTTTGGCACATTTGGAATTTTAAGACAAGCTGGGAATGCTCTCATAAAACAGTTGCCTATGGAAAAAACCTATTTGCTAAGTACTGAATTTCTAGAAATTTCTTGCTTCCATATCTTTGCTGCCTACAGGTTCTTCATGGCTGTTTAAAAGGTGAAGCCATTCTCAAATTGAGTTTTAAACATTTGATGATTATATGTATTGTACATGCCCACGTTGTTTTCATGGTTCTGTTCCCTCTTCCTCCATAGTACAGATGATTACCATCTGTTTATATGATTGAGGGGAGACCAAAAATATTCCTAGAAATAAATATGATGCATAAAGCTGGTTTTAAATAGTGCCAAGCTGGTGAGTCTCAGAACACTATAGCCCTCAAGCCACTTCCCTCTTCCAATAAGAAGCATGGAGGAGAGGAACACAGAACTTTATTTGTTCCTGAGGAGACATGGTTGAAAGCCCTCAGAGAAACCAGAAAGTTAAGAAACTGATTTTGTCTGATTATGCCTAGAGCTCAAGCGCTCTGCTCAAATGATCTGGGAGAACAAGAACCAGTAAGGTAGCAGTGGCAGAGAAAAGGCAGATACAAATATAAAATAATTTAGAAAAAATGTTCACAGTATTCCTTTTCTTAGTCTTGGGTTGTATTACATCTGCTTCCATTCTCTGTTCAGCAGTCTCTTTCTTTGTTTGCTCAGACTGTTTACAGATCACTAGATTTGGTATGCAGCCCTTAGACTTATGTAATTTTGTGCAGCTTTTTTTTTTTTTTTTGCTAAAAAAAGAAATATATCTTTGATTTTATTCCGATGTTATGCTTGTAGTGTCATCATTCATTCTAAATCTGCTAGGGCCTGATAACCCTGGAAAAAACTAATTATTTCAAATTTTAGTCCTGGAAAAGTTGATAGTTCCTATTCTACCCTCTCCAAATTCCAGAAATGGAGAGCTTCTCCACATTCCAGAATACATGATGGCACTATAAATTGTTGCTTAGATGAAGCTCTCACAGCTGAGGGAATAGCCACACAAAAATAGACTTGAACTCTGTTATAGGGGAAAGGCAAAACAGAGGTGTCAAGCAGGCTTCACAGAAGAAGTTATGATAGGCTGATGTTTTGGTTTGCAGCATGCTAGCTTCCCATTGTTTAAAAATATGCTTTAAAATGTGCTTTAAACCAGTGGCCCCTAACCTTTTGGGCACCAGTTCCATGGAGAAAGATTTTTCTGAGACCGAAGGGGTTGTGGTTTTGCATGCTGCCTGTATCCTGTGGGTGGGGCTTTGTTTGTGCAGCTCAGTTGCTGCATTCTGCAGTCCAGTTCCAGTCCACAGTCTGGGGCTTTAAACAATGAAAAAAGTCAGAAGGAGCAGAGAGCATTAAAAATGTGAAGACATAGGAATCATATTGGTGCTCTTGAGCATCACATTAGAAGAGGTTGTAAAAGCTGTAGGGGATTGAAACCCAAATTCAAACTCATAGTTGTTTAAATTGACGTGGTTTTTTTTTTGGGGGGGGGGGGTAAAGTGATAGATCCATTATGACCAAGAAGATGACCAAGAAGGGAATGGTTTTGTAGTGGAACCAACTATTAGGATTCATGTAAAGCTTTTGTACATTAGGAATTGCTGCTGGATCAGAATACATTTTGAGTGAAGGAAATCTCTTGTCAGATGCAAAAGACCAGGTCCACACGTGAAGATCCAATTAAATTAATTTATTGCTAATCAGCTCCACGCCCAGGAATCTTTTCAACTCATGGTAACATCTGCTTGGAGTTAGTTAAAGGTCAATGAAATTCAAGGAAAGTTGGACTTAGTTCACTTGAGGCTATGTAGGGATTCTAAGATCATCCCTCTTTTAACACTATCCCCAGGTTTTGCCACTCCTTCTCCTACATATCCTAACAGGGTCACATTCAGCAACTATTATTCTTTTATCAATATTTTAACTATATAATTTTTAATGAAGCTATCTTTAAGTAATTTAATACATTAATTAGAGAAAATCCCATTGTCTATGTACTTGTGAACTATCCAAGTCTTTTTATTTTATTTTTATTTTAGCTATTATTTTAGCTTGAATTGCACCTTTTAATTGTACACACTGAGCATGGTAGTTTTAAAGAATATAATAGAATACTTTATTGGCCAAGTGTGATTGGACACACAAGAGTTTGTTTTGGTGTAAATATTCTCAGTATACACAAAAGAAAAGATACATTCATCAAGAGTCAAGAATAATCAGGTACAACACTTAATGATAGTCATAGGGTACAATCAGCAATCAAATCATACTAGGAAACAGTCAATATAAATTATAAGGATACAAGTGACAAAGTTACAGTCCTACAATCACAAGTGGGAAGGGATGGGTGATAAGGAGTGATGAGATTAACAGTAATAGTAGTGCAGACTTTGCAAAACAGGGTTGAGGGAATTATTTGTTTAGCAGAATGATGGCTTTCAGGAAAAAAACTGTTCTTGTGTCTAAAGAGCCATGTTAATCTCTTCAAAAAGAATTGCAAGGCATCCTCCTGAAATTGATGGAACTTGCTTCGAAATAATGACATAAACTGGGATTAAAGCTACCAAAATAACAAATTGAATGTTTTTTGTTAATCCTTTGAGAACATAGTTGAGAAATGTTTCAAACTGTCAGTAAATGTTCCCCTCTAAAAGTTCAGTGGTTGTACTCCAAAGAAGTTAAGGCTAGAAATGTGTAATGGAATGTAATCTTTCTTTTCAACAGCTGCTGTAATATATAATTAAATAGTTTAATTAAATAACAATTCTGGTGCTACTGAAACGAGTTTCATGTTTAGATTTGCTTAGAATATGTAATTTATAACTAGAGCCAAAAATATGTCATTTTACCCCTGAGAATGTTTTTAAGAACTCTTGGAATTCATATCTACATTAGGCAAATTCTCACAACATCCCAAAAAAGATCTACCATAAGCTAGATAATGGGAACCCATCATTATCCTCCTAAAATATTTTGGTATCTAAAGGCTAGGTCACACTGGCCGACGGATGCAAAACATATGCAAAAAGGACACAGCAGATGAGCAAAATTTCAGGGGTGGCTCCATCCGTTGTTATCCGCTCTCAAAAGTGCCCCAAATTTGCATAAACAGAACGGAAAACAACGGAAAGGAATGGACGTGGGGAGGATGTAGCGGGGATGTAAAGTGGATGTTCGTAGGAAGCCTAGCAGATGAAAGCGGATGGAAGCGGATGACACATCCGTAGGGCTTCCGGGGGAGAATAGTGAAGCGGACGCGTAGCGGAAGGAGCGGATGCATAGCGGATGACGTGGATGCATCACAGACGCCTATAGGATGCCTAGCGGATGCCTAGCGGATGCCTAGCGGATGTGTAGCAGATGCAAAGCATTCACTTCACATGTGGGGAGGATGAATTGCGTAAGCTCCGCGGATATAAAAGGATGTAGCAAGCAGTCACCATTCAGATTAAAGACCTGCTGCCAGAGACATCTTGAGAGAACACCATGGGGAAGAATAAGAAGCCTGTGCCTACTCCTGCCAGCCCTGGCAAGAAGGACAGAACCACCATCTCACCCCCTGGCACTGACTCTGAAGATGCTGGAGCTTCTGCTGCTGCTGCTGGTGCTCCTGGTGTTGGTGCTGCTGGTGCTTCTCCTGCTGGTGCTGCTGGTGCTTCTCCTTCTGCTGCTGCTGGTGCTTCTGCTGGTGCTGCTGCTGCTAGTGGTGGTGCTTCTCCTGCTGGTCCTGCTGGTGCTTCTCCTGCTGGTGCTTCTGCTGGTGCTTCTCCTGCTGCTGCTGCTGCTTCTCCTGCTGCTGCTGCTGTGGTGGACCACCCCCAAGGCCCTCAAAGCCCTGCTGCTGATGAGGTTGCATTCCAGCCCATCCTTGAGGTCACTGGTGTTGTATACCTGGCTATGTGAAGCTGACCCGTTGCCTGAAGCATCGATGTACATGAACTTGTAGTCAGCATCAACCATGGCAAAGGGGATGATGCTGAAGAAGCCCTTGTAGTTGTTATAATTGGACCCTGAGTTGGCTGGAGCTTTGCAGGCCATGTGCTTCCCATCTATGGCTCCAACGGTGTGGGGGAATTTCCACCACTGATACCACTGCTCTCCAACTTTCCTCCAGCCTTCTTCAGTGGTGGGACATTGGAGGAGCTCCTCCACATATTCTTCGATGATGGCCTGTACCACTTCTCTGACCACAATGCTGATGGTGTTGTGTGGCACCCTCCAGGCATACTGCATGTTTCTGTATGTGTTTCCAGAGGCCAGGTGGCGCAGAGTCAGTGCCACCTTCAGTCCAGGGTCCAGACTGGGATGGAAGTTGGTGTTTGCCTTGGTCAACCTGGGTCTCAGACGCTCCACAACTTCGTCAAACATGGCTGGTGGCATCCTCATGAAGTGCTGGAATGCACGAGTGTCTTCATTCCTCAGCTCCACCATCAGCTTGTCATAGAGTCCAAACTCCACTCTTCTCCCGATCCATCTTCAGACCCAGACAGCTCTTGGACGTCTCCTTCTTCTCCTTGCGTAGAAAAGGTGAAACAGTCTGAAGAGGGCTTGGTTCTGGTGTTGAATGATGGCAGCTACCAAAAGGAGTGTGCGATGATCAATGGTGGACATCAATGGATAAGGTGGAAAAGCAAGAGGAAGGCTGAAGATGTCTGCACCGCAGGGCTGCTGGACTGATAGTGAGATCCAGGTGATTTCCTCCCCCTTTTTATAGGAAATGTCAGTTTTCCGCTAGGTGTCCTTCCACATACTCTAGACATCCTCCAGACATCCTAAATATCCGAGATTCGTCCCATATGTGAACGTTTTGTCCATTTTAATGCTTTATATCCGAGCTGCATCCACTTTCATCCTTTCTATGTCCGTGCTACTAATGCTGTGTGGATGTTCCACGTACCTTTCGCTTCCTCCCTCTTTCTGCTTTCCGCTGGAGCAGATGTGAGTTGTGCGGATGCCCAGAGGATGCCGAGAGGATACAGTGGACGCGTAACAGATGACAATGGACGTTTGTTGCCCGTATGTGTCGCGGATGTAGATTGTACATGGCGGAAAGTTCATCCGCTCAAAAAGTTTTGTGCAGCTCAAAACTTTTTGAGTGGATGAAATAGCAGTAGACGGATGTTTCACGGATAGAGCGTATGAAAAACGTACACAGTGAGTACACAACGGATGCATCGCGTGTTCCCACGGATGGCAAGCGTTTTTCTCCATTTTACATCCTCTTTGCATCTGTTGGTGCAGTGTGACATGGGCTTAAGATAAAGAATGTGATGACCCAGGGTGAGATACAAAATAAACACAGTCAGAAAAAACAGGTGAAGCCCCTTTTATTCTTTCATTTTACTTCCAACCTCCAAATATCCTTGATTGGAGACAAAAAACTCCCACACAAGCAGTTACAAGAAGGAGGAAATGCTGCTTAAATTATAAAGAGTAAAAAACAACACAAACCAGGCAAGGTAAGGGCTGGAGGAGAAGGATGGCAAACTCATAGAGGAGCCATAAATTAGAGATATTTCCACGCTTTGTTTCCAGCACTCGCCAGTATGCATGTCCGTCCTCTTATCCAGTTGTCACAGCTGCAGCCCATGAAGAGGATCAAGGCCCTCTCCTCCCATGTAGACCACATCTTTCCCTTATCTTCTCCTTCCTGCATGCCCTAGGATGGAGAGGGGATGGGTCTGGGTCCTCCTCTGACTGTCCAGCTGGCCTCTGCCCTTCCCCAGCCTCCTTCACAACCTCTGGAGCCACACTTCCACTCCCCGTCGGCTGTTCCTCTTCTCCCTCAGTCTCCACCAGGGGCATGATAAAGAACGAGATGACTTCTCCCTTTCTAATTCTATATGTAAAATAAAATTGGACTAGGAATTAAAATTTTATTCAATTCTTGAAAGACAACCATAATTGTTTATTTAGAAGAGGTAGGACAAGTCAGGTCATCCAAGCAGGTCTGCCATCCAACACCTTATTAGAGTTGACTCAATAATGCAGGGGTGTCAAACTCATGTCGTCATCACATGATGTATCATGACTTCACTAAACTGGGGGTGGACATGGCCAGCGCATGATGCATCCTGCAATAATGTATTATCACCTGATGCCTTTTTACTACCCATTAATGGAATATTGGTTAAGAATTTTTCTTTTATTATAGATGAGAATTTGTTCCAAATGTTTCATTGTGAAGATATAGAGGTGTGTGTGTGTGTGTACAACCTTGGCAACTTTAAGACTTATGGAATTCAATTTGCAGGATTCTGGGAATTAAAATCCCAAATCTTAAAAAGTTGCCAAAATTGAGCCCACCCACCCCTCGTCGTAGAGATATTTAAAAAAGGGAAGAGAAATATTGCAAAGGTTTTCAGAGGCACTAATTTTGAATTGTATGTCCCCGTCGATGGACAGAGATAAGATAGAGATTGCAAGAGATCTCAGAAATGATTTATTTGATCATAATTAGATTATTAACAAGAGAGAGCTGGAATCCTTTAAATAGAGTTTGAAAGTCAACTGAGTGAAGCCTAGGATCCAGCAGAATCTTAGGTTACAAAGAAAAAAAACTGGTGCACCTTTAAAAAAAAAGGGAATCTGACTGGCTCAATTTTTTTGTTGGAAATCTGTATTTTGAGTTGAAGAGGCTTGTGCTGTTAGTGGAGAACCAGTGAAGTGTGTGAAAAATGCATTGCTGACTTTGGGCTTCTTCTTCATTCAGCTGTGAGAAACACCTTAATGCCATTTTTCTCCCTAAAACCAGCATTTAAATGTTTCATTAGGAGCAGCCAAAGTTTGTCATGTGCTCAGCAGCTGTCCTCTCCCTAGTCATTTGTGCTCAGTTATGTGTCCTCGCTAAAGGCCCGGTCCCACTGGCTGACGGACGCAAAACGTATGCATAAAGGACACAGCGGACGAGCAAAATTTCGGGGGTGGCTCCATCCGTTGTCATCCGCTCCAAAAAGTGGCAAAAATTTGCATAAACAGAATGGAAAAGAACAGAAAAGAACGGACGTGGATAGTATGTAGCGAGGATGTTAAACGGATATTCATAGGAAGCCTAGCAGATGAAAACGGATGGAAGGGGATGACACTTCCGAAGGGGTTCTGGGGGATAATTGCAAAGTGGATGCATAGCGGATGAAGCGGATGCATCACGTACGCCTAAAAGAAAGAAAGGGGATGCCGCGTGGATGTGTATCGGATGCTAACCGTTTACTGCGCATCCTTTCTATTTCCATGCTACTAACAATGTATAGACATTCCATGTACCTTTTCTTTCTTCCCTCTTTCCATTTTCAGCTGCAGCAGATGTGAGTTGCGAGGATGCCCAGAGGATGCAGAGAGGATACAGCAGACGTTTAACAGATGATAAACGGACATAGAATGTTTGTTGCTCGTATGTCGCGGATTTACATCGTACACGGCGGAAAGTTCATCCGCTCACAAAGTTTTGTGCAACTCAAAACTTCTTGCGCGGATGAAATCGCAGTGGACGGATGCTCGACGGATAGACCATATGAAACACGTATGCAATAAGTACACAACGGATGCATAGTGTTTTCCAATGGATGGCAAGCTTTTTTTAATGTTTTACATCCTCTTTGCATCCGTAAGTGCAGTGGGACCGCCTGTATTCAGCTTCCAAAAGAGTCAGTGGATATGAGATTGGGCAGCGAATTCTACATAGGGAATGAAGCAAAAGAGCTGCCTTCCAAGATCCTGAACAGGAGAAGGATTGGATGACCTCAGCCAGGGGTCTTCAAACTTGGCAACTTTAAGACTTGTGGACTTCAATTCCCACAATTCCCCAGCCAGTATTCCCCTGGCTGGGGAATTCTAGGAGTTGAAGCCCACAAGTCTTAAAGTTGCCAAGTTTGAAGACCCCTCACCTAAGCCAATGTTTCTCGATCTTTTCTTCACCATGGATACCTTTTGTGGCCATGGACCATGGCCACGGATCACAAGACTTAACTCAAAATTTAAATCATATCTTCAAGCCTTTGTGGACTCCCTGTGATAACATTGCAGCACCTCAAGGGCCTGTGGACCACAGGTTGAGAACTACTGACCTCAGCAATTGTACACACACAGCTTAAGAGCACAGCAAGTGTCCCTTTCACACCATATTTGTGGAAAGGATCTCCAGATGGAAGCAGTGGGTTCACATTTCAGTAGAATACATGGAGACAAGCATTAGCATGCAGCGTGCACCATCTCCTACACCAGAATGTGTTTGATCTCTCAGTCTTTTATTAACCTGGACAAGGAAATAATTTATTTTTCCCTGTAGCACAATATGAGGTTATGTGGATGATTTCAGATAGATATTTGGAATGGCCCAGTCATTTGATTTTTATTTTGTCTTAATTTCCATCTCAAAGGGAATGGCCAGTTGGGATCAAAGGCTTGAATTGCCAGAACTCTATATTTCAAATGTGATTTTTGATCTGAAGAAAATAGGCTCCGCATTTCAGTCTGAGAATTTTGTATTTGAAAACTGGCTTAAGCTAACACATTTTATGTTAAGTTGCAGGGCCTACATTGCTTAAGAACAATTAGGTTCCAACTATAAGTAAATATACATATTGTAAAATATTGCCTGTGGATGTGTTTTAGCTTTCTGGTAAAAGTGTGTGGGAAATTGTTGTAGTGGTTCTGTGTCTGCTGCTGTTTTGGCCCACCCACCCTCCTGGGTTCTTACCCGTCCTTTATTTCCTGCTTTTACAACCACAGCTGTTTTGTGTGGCACCGCTGCGGTTGTAAAAGCAGGAAAAAAGGGTTTTTCCAACCGCTGCACACCCGCACGCAGCGCTGCTCAGCTGTCCAGGCAGCTCAGCAGGTCATAAATTGCACTTGTGAGACTCGCTCATGCGTGCTCAGCGCAGAGCAACAGAACCAGTAGTTATACTGGTCGGATCCCATCCCTGGGAAAGAGTATTAAATCTTAGAAGGATATTCCCATGTCTTCCCAGTTGCTGCTCAGCTTTAGCTCTCTCAGTATTCCTAACCTTGGACTTTGTTTATTGAGCTGTATACTGGGAGCCAGTATTCAGAAGCACTGGAATGGGGTGGGAGTTCCTCATTCCACTACAGGCTACTACTGCCTTTTTATGGCATTCCAGTTGCAGTTGCTACTATATTCTAACTACTGCACTAAAGCTTAAATGTTCATCTGGTGGAAAACATTGGTGGATTTAAATGCTAAGAAGAATCTTAAAAGATTTTTCAAACAGTTCTTTTGTTCTGGCTGTCCATCTGAAATTTGTTGCTAATGTACTTGAAATTTTCTCTTTATTATTATCCTCCCTCTTTCCCCATCAATAGCCTTGTTTCTTGGTTTAATGAACAGTGAGTTCCAAGTAGACATTATTTTGGTGTACAAAACTCCCTTGATTTAATTCATCTGTGGCACTAATTGGCATGTCTAGTATCAACTCCTCCCTTCTTCTCCTTCTCATCTTACTCCTTCTCACAACAAACAGGCAACTCAGAGTTAGACAAGTGAAGTGAGAGAGCATTCCATGGAAAGAATTATTCCATATGTATCTCCTCACTGGAGAAACTGATTTGCTTTGCAGATCATCTTGCTCTCCCATTTTCCAGATAGTTGCCTTTGTTCTTTTTGAATTTCTACATTTACAGTCACTTGTTCTACATTTCTATCATTTACCAGAAAAAAAAAAAAAAGAAATTTTCTAATTGCTCTTCTAATTGTGTTCCTTTTCATTTGTTGTGCTTTACACTAATGGGGATTTCAATAGTTAAAATTATCAAAGAGCTATTGAAATGTCTATAGAGATTCTCAATCATCCAGATTATGATTGCCCCAAAAGTGCTTTTCCAAATGGCAATTGGACTTTCTTGTTTTTTTTTTCTTGGAAAAAGTTTTGCTTCTCATCCAAGAAGCTTCTTCAGTTCATGAAGAAAGTTCCAGAAGAAGCTTTTGGATGAGAAGCGAATGTTTTCAAAGAAAAAAAACTCAAAGAAAATTCAGTTGCCTTTTAGAAAAGCACCTTTGGGAGATATTGAGAAGCTTTTGTGGAATCACAGTATAAAGCCAGTGGAATAGCAGATGTTATGCAGGTAGAAACATCTGGATTCGGTCTCCTGAATTTCCATATATCAGTAGGCTGGGAGAGACATTGTCTAGAGACATGGCCAGTCAACATGAACAATACTAAGATGGATGGATCCATGGTTTGCCTTGGCGTAGGGCAAGTTCCTATACTTAGCTTGACTTTGCTATTACCCTTGGCTATTTCCTAACATATTATATTTTCTGATTTCTTTACATAATTAGTATAAATGGTTATTAAAAAGGTAGGGTTTTTTGTTTAAATAAATTTCAGCATGTATGTTAAATCAGTGACCTGTAGAATATGGCTTCTAATGGTCAGTAAGAAAATGTAAATTTTGTTCTCAGTTGAACATCGAAGATGCAAAAAGAAACAAAAACAGAGCAACATAGAAACGGGTAGTTAAGCTACAGCTGCCATAAATAAATAAATCTCAGTGCCCACTTGTGTGCTTCATTATAATATTCATGTGTAAACTCTTTATAAGTAGCAATAAGAATTCACAACTTTTCTTTAACTGATGAAGAAAATTAAAAGGTACAAAATAAGGATGGATGCATGGAGCCCTTCCAGATATCATAATAAATGAGGAAGTTCTTGTGTATACATCTCAATTGAGATGATGATCTTCATTTTCATCCTTATCAATGCGAAGGTCACATTTTACTTGATTTGGGTTGTAGAACTAATTTATTCTTGGATTCAGCACTTTTCTTTATAAATTGCTCATGAGGTATGATTCAGAAACTGAACAATTGAAATACTGTAATTAAATGGATGCAGAATTTAGATGCAGTAATAGATATGCAACAATTAGAATTCAGATGGGCAAGGTATATTAAATTACTCTAAATATTATACTTAAAGAAAATTGGTATAAGGTGTATATAGTTATATATCTGTATCTATTTGTTTCTGAGGTTTTCGCTATATCTATATATCTATAACTCTATCTATCTATCTATCTATCTATCTATCTATCTATCTATCTATCTATCTATCTATCTATCTATCT
>BLBF01000054.1:9707758-9722150 GCA_015471245.1 Laticauda colubrina | reverse complement strand
ATATATATATATATATGCTGTTTAGCTTCCTTCGGGTATTATCCCACGTCATTGTAGTTCTGTTAAAGTTGTAGCAACGTTTCAGCAGAATCTCATCTGCCATCCTCAGGCTTCTGTATAGAGTTAGTTCCTGGTTTCAAATTTGAGGCTGGTCCATTCTGATTGGTTGGGAGCCTGGATCTGTATTCATTGGACTTGGAGTTTGATTGATTGGTGTTTCTGGTTTCTTCTGTCTGTTTTGTGGCTTTGATTGGCTGGCAACACTCTGTTCTTGTGTTGGAGGCTTTCAGTGCAGCTTGGCTCTGTGTGAAGGGACGGCTGCTCTTCATTAGCAAGCTGCTATTCATTAGCAAGCTGGGTTTCACCTGGGTGCCTGGTGGGGGGGGTGTTTGGGTTGGAGCTATCAGAGGGAGTCTGTTTTTGCCCAGGTGTTTGCCTGGCTTGTGGCATGGAGATCTTTCTATTTGAGAGTGCAGGCTTCCAAATGATTGACAGTCTGGTGGAATCATCTCTTCTATTCATGCTGTCAGGTCTTTTTTCAATCTCTATGGCTTCTCTGATGATTCTGTGGCTGGGGTTTTCTATAGTGGCCAGGGTTTTAGTGCCATTGAAGTTGATCTTGTGACCTGTGGTTTTCATGTGTTGGACTAGTGAGGAGGTGGCATTTATTCTGTTTTGGTGAGTTCTCTGTTGGAAACGTTGTATACTAATTGTTTCAGGTGTTGCTGTGAGTTGTTGGGGGTTTTCTTGTCATGTTCTAATTTCTTTAGTTTCTTTAAGAGTTTTTCATTTTTGTAAGTGGTTTCGGTTTCAGCTCTCCAAGTTGTAAGTTGTTTTATCTTATCCCAACATTGAGGGATAAAACAATTTACAACTTGGAGAGCTGAAACTGAAACCACTTACAAAAAAGAAAAACTCTTAAAGAAACTAAAGAAATTAAAACATGACAAGAAAACCCCCAACAACTCACAGTAACACCTGAAACAATTAGTATACAATGTTTCCAACAGAGAACTCACCAAAACAGAAACAGATGTCCTAACCAAAGGATTCAATTATGCCATAGCACCCAAAGAAATCCCCACAGAATCCATCATATGTGCAGTAGAATCCTGCCTAACCAAATTAAATACAGATGAAGCTGACAGAATAAGACACCAGGTTACTAACATCTTATGCACAGCCAAACCACCAAAAAATAACTTGCAAAAAGATGAATTCAGAGCGCTACAAACCCTGAAAAATGATAACAGCATAATAATACTCCCAGCAGACAAAGGGAATGCCACAGTAGTAATGGATAGAAAAGACTAAGAAACAAAATTGACAGACCTACTCCAAGACTCCACATACAAACCTATAGACACAGACCCAACCACATATTTGGAAAAATTAACCAAGAAGAAAATTATAACCAGCCACATAAGCAAAGAAATCCAACAGACGATCATCCCAAGAGAAAAATCTTCTAGATGCCCCAAATTATATGGCCTCCCAAAAATACACAACGAAGGCATACCTCTCAGACCCATAATCCAAAGGAGCACCATTACAAAACCTAGCTAAACACTTAGCAAAACAACTACAGCCCCATGCTGAAACCGCAGCTTCATATGTACAAAACTCATACCACTTCTTAGAAATGATCAAAGATCTACACGTGGAACAAGAAGATCTGCTTGTAAGTTTCGACATGGTTTCACTATTCACTCAAGTCCCGATAAAAGAAACTCTTGAAATCATCAACAATAAATACTAACCAGCTAAACACCTCATGGAACTAACAGAACACTGCCTAACCAACACATATTTCATATACAAAGGACAAAGATACAAGCAAATTGAAGGAGCCCCTATGGGATCACCACTGTCACCCGTCATTGCAAACCTGTTCATGGAAGAATTCGAATCCAGAGCCCTGGCTAATGCCACCCACAAACCCAAACTATGGCTAAGATACATCGATGACACATTTGTGATTTGGCCCCATGGAAAAGAAAACCTAAACAATTTCCTAACACACCTAAACAGCACACACCCCAAAATCAAGTTCACCATGGAAACAGAAATAAACAAACAACTACCATTCCTAGATGTACTAATCTACAAAAGAACAGATGGCACACTGGGACACACCATATACCAAAAGAAAACACACACCAACCGCTACCTCAACACCCAATCCCACCACCACCCAGCACAGATAAATTCCGTGGCTAAAACACTAATTACCAGAACCAAACGCCTGGCAGATAAGACACATATAAAGACTGAACTATGCACCCTGACTAAAGTATTGAGTCTTCCACAAAAACAAAATCACCAGCTTGATCCACAAAAACACACCAAGACATAACAGAGACCTAGAAGATCAACAGACCTATGGAACAGCTGTCCTGCCCTACATAAGAGGTACTACAGACAAAATCAGTAAGATATACACAGGCATCACATCAAGACTGCCTTCAAAACAGACAAAAAAATAGCAGCCATCCTTAAAAACCTCAAAGACAAAATTGACCTGGAAAACCAAGATATATACGAAGTTCCCTGTGCATCATGCCCGGCCACATACATTGGACAGACCAATGGAAGAATAAGTACCCACCTGGATGAACACAAAAATGCAGTAAAAAAGCTGGAACACACCTCCTCACTCGTCCAACACATTAACAACACAGGTCACAACATCAACTTCAATGGCACCAAAACCCTAGTCACTATAGAAAACCCCAGCCACAGAATCATCAGAGAAGCCATAGAGATTGAAAAAAGACCTGAAAGTATGAATAGAAGAGATGATTCCACCAGACTGTCAATCATTTGGAAGCCTGCACTCTCAAATAGAAAAATCTCCACACCACAAGCCAGGCAAACACCTGGGCACAAACAGACTCCCTCTGATACCTCCAGCTCAAACACCCCCCCCACCAGGCACCCAGATGAAACCTGGCTTCCTAATAGATAACAGCCGTCCTTTCACACGAAGCCAAGCTGCACTGAAAGCCTCCAGTGCAGGAGCAGAGTGTTGCCAGCCAATCAAAGCCACAAAACAGACAGAAGAAACCAGAAACACCAATCAGTCAAACTCCAAGTCCAGTGAACACAGACCTAAACTCCCAGCCAATCAGAATAGGCCAGCCTCGAATTTGAAACCAGAAGCTGTGAGACCCACTTCCATACAGAAGCCTGATGATGGCAGATGAGATTCTGCTGAAACGTTGCTACAACTTTAACAGCACTACAATGACGTGGGATAATACCCGAAGGAAGCTAAACAGCACACATGTAAGTACCCGTGAAAGCTTAAAAAAACAAATATATATATATATATTTGTTTTTTTAAGTTTTTGCGGGTACTTACATGAATGTAGTTCATCTTCCTTCGGGTATTATCCCACATCATCGTAGTGCTTTTAAAGTTTGTATACAAGTTTGTATACAAACTCAATACAGAAGCCTGATGATGGTATATATAGAGCACAGAGCTGAAGAAACAAGCCTGAAGATGATGAATGTGACTTCATCGAAACGTTGCCTAGATACTTCCAATTCTACGCGGGAGAAAACCCGAATAACCAAAGATCCACATACAAATACCCGCGAAAACCTCAGAAAACATATATATATATATATATATATATATATATATATATATATATATTGTAATACCAGAATGACTGCATCATGTTGTATTCTTATAATAAAAATAAATAAATAAAAAGATAGAGATGGGGTATTTGGAAATGGGAAAGTTGATAAAAATTTAAAGTTTGTTCAAATATCACTTTGTAAATCCATACAATTGATGTAAAATAGGAGTCCCCAACCCCTGGGCCACAACCTAGTGGCAGGCTGCAGCCCTTTGGGACCCGGGCCGCACAAGCGGTGTGCAAGTATGTGAAGCTTCATTTGCACAAGCGATGGATACACACAAGACCATCCTCTTTCCCCCCCCCCCTCGCTGCTGCCATTACTGCCAGTCTACAAAGCCAGAAAGGTTGAGGGCCACTGATGTAAGAAACAGATAAAGAACAACAGACCAAGGGGCAAAAACAAAATAAACAGAGGATAAGGATAGGGTGGGAGTGGGAGGGAAAGACGGCATAGATAGAGATAATGGAATGGAAAAAACTAGGAGGCTATTGAAAAGTACAAGTCCTTCTCCAATCATTAGGAAGTTGCTAAATAATTTTTAAATGTTTATGGAGGTATTTTATTGAGTTTTGAACAAATGCTGCTGGTACAAAGAGAATGCAAATAAATCAAAGCAATGAAATTTCATTTGTGAGTTCTACTATTAGAGAATATTGATTGATTGATTCTGGTGGATAATAAAATTAGGGTTGTAGCAGATTGGAAAAATACTTTCTTTAGAGATTCTGGTCTTTTGTTGTTCATTAATAATATTTGAATGCTATGGTGACTATGGCAATTTGCAGCATACAACATCAAACATAATAAAACATCATGCAACTTACAATGAGCAATGATGCCCAACAAGGGATAGAACAGAAAAAAGAAATTGCATGTAAATTTTTTGAAGATCTTTATAAAAAGTAGGAGATAAATGAGGACATGATAAGAGACTATTTGGGTATTACTAAAGATAAAATAATCAAGGAGGAGATGAAGGAAATGTTAACTGGAGACATTACGTGGCCCGAGTTAAAAGCAGCAATAGAAAACCAAAAGAACAATAAAACCACAGGACCCGACGGGATACCAGGAAAACTTTATAAGACAATAGAAGAACAAATAGGACCTCTCATGGTGGAAGTATATAATGAGGTCCTACTAGCAGCAAGAATGCCGGATTCATGGAAGGAGACATCGTTGATTCCGAAAGATATCGTTGATTCCGAAAGAAGATTCAGATTTACATCTTATACAAAATTATAGACCAATTTCCCTGTTAAATATTGATTATAAAATATTTACCACAATTATAGCAAATAGATTGAAAAAAATATTGAATGAATATATATATATATAAAGATCAAAACGGATTTCTTCCCATAGACAAATTAGGAACAATTTAAGAATAGTATTAAATGTTTTGGAATACTACAAAGCCCACCCAGAAAAACAAATAGCCCTTGTATTCTTGGATGCACAGAAGGCCTTTGACAATCTAAATTGGCAATTCCTTATCCAACAAATTTACAATATGAATTTAGGCACTAAATTTGAAAACATCGTGACTACAATTTATGATTCATAAAAGGCGTATATTATAATTAATGGAGAGTACACACGCTCAATAAAATAAAGGAGTCAGGCAGGGATGTCCATTATCTCCCCTGCTCTTCATATTATCTTTGGAAACATTGCTTACACAAATTAGACAGAACCCATGAATAAAAGGACTAAAAATTAAAAAAGAAGAATATAAATTCCTGTCATTTGCGGATGATTTGGTATTTTTCATAGAGGAACCAATTGAAACAGGTCAAGAACTATTAAAAGAATTAGATCAATTTGGGAAAATTTCAGGACTTAATAGGGAAAAAACAAAATGAATAACTAAAAATTTAACAGAAAAACAAAAACTAAAATTGGAAAGGATAATGGGACTACAAATAGTAAAAAAAAGTTAAATACTTAGGAATTTGGTTGATGGCTCAATGCAAAACTCTAATGGAAAATAATTATAATAAATTATTACAGCAAGTCAAAAAAGATTTAGAGATATGGGTTAAATTGCAAATCTCTTTATTAGGGAGGATTGCCACTATAAAAATGAACATTCTGCCCAAATTTCTTTACTTATTCCAAACAATACCAATAAAAATACACAAAAATTACTTTGTGGAACTTAACAGGATAATTACCAAATGTATTTGGCAAGGGAAAAAGCTGAGGATAAACCTAAAGGCAATTGAAGATATGAGGAGCAGGGGAGGTATGGCACTCCCAAATTGCGAATTATACCATAGTGCAGCCTCATTACTTTGGTTGAAAGAATGGGTAAATCTGTCAAATAAAGGAATCTTATTTCTAGAAGGCCACGATTTACAGAGAAGATGGCACACATTTTTATGAGACACTGGGAAAATTAAGCAGAAGTATTTCCACAGACATATAATTAGAGATTCCTTATTGGCTAATTGGAACAAAATAAAAAAAAATATTATTTAAAAATTCCAATCTGGATCTCAATGATGGAGGCGATGATACATCCAAATAATCTAGATCTTAAGGCCCTGTCACACTGCCCAACGGATGCAAAACGTTAGTAAAAAGGACACAATGGACGAGAAAAAAGTTCCATCTGTTGTTATCCGCTCTCAGAAGGGGTGAAAATTTGCATAACCAGAGCGGATAACATGGAAAGGAACGGACGCGGGGAGGATGCAGGGCGGATGGAAAGCGGATGCGGAACGGAAGCCCAGTGGATGGAAGCAGATGGGAGCGGATGGCACATCCGCTAGGCTTCTGGGGGACCTCAGCAAAGCGGACGCGGAACGGATACAGCAGATGCACAGCGGACGCCGAGCGGATGAAGCGGATGCACAGCGGAAGCCGAGCGGATGCACAGTGGAAGCCTAATGGATGCCTAGCATTAATTGCACATGCGGGGAGGATGCATTGCGTAAGCCCCGCGGATATAAGGGAAGCAGCTCGGAAGCAGGTCACCATTCAGAGGAAAGACCTGCTGCCGGATGGATTGACTGCCTTGCCTGCCCTGCCTGCATGCCTGCCTGCAAGCCTTGCTGCAAGCCTTGCTGCCAGCCTCCCTGCCAGCCTTGCTGTCTGCCTGCCTGCCAGCCTTGCTGCCAGCCTCCCTGCCAGCCTTGCTGGCTGCTTGCCTGCCAGCCTTGCTGCCAGCCAGTCTGCCTGCCAACCTTGCTGCCTGCCTTCCTGCCAGCCTTGGTTCATGTCTGCCTACCAGCCTTGCTGCCTGTCTGCCTGCCAGCCTTCCTGCCAGCCTTGGTGCCAGCCTTCCTGCCAGCCTTGGTGCCTGCATGCCTGCCGGCCAGCCTTCCTGCCAGCCTTGGTGCCTGCCTGCCTGCCAGCCTTGGTGCCTGCCTGCCTGCCAGCCTTCCTGCCAGCCTTGGTGCCAGCCTCCCTGCCTCCCTGCCAGCCTTCCTGCCAGCCTTGGTTCCTGCCAGCCTCCCTGCCAGCCAGCAACCCCACAACCATGCGGAAGCACAGCAAGCCTCAGCCATCTGCTGCCAGCCCTTGCAAGAGGGACAGGGCAACAATCCCGCCCACTGGCCCTCACTCTGGTTCTGCTGGGGATTCTGCAGCACGGGCTCGGTCTTCTGGGGCTGGCGCTTCTGCTGCTTCTGCTTCTGGAGGAGCTGATGACAAGCACTCCAGCACCAGCCATCTCCACAGCATCTAGACCCTTCACCCCTGAGACTGAGCGACCAAGAGGAGTGCCAGAGACTCATTTTTGTTTTATAGCTTGTTGTTAATAAAGTCTATTTTTGATTCACACACTTGCTTCATTTCTTTTTTTTAATAAAGTCTTGGTGGAAACTTTTAGAAATGGTTTAAGCCTTTGCATGCTTGTGGGATGGGTTAAGATAGCAGTGGGATGGGTTGAGATAGCAGTGGGATGTGCAGGGATACCTTTGGGATGGGTAATAGCTGTGGGATAGATAAACCTCCAGTGCAAGCATAGTGGGACTGTATGGTCCACCCTCCCAGGTGCCACACCCACGGCCATTTATTATCAATAATAATGTAATAATTATCCACACATGTCAACATAAACACAACTCTTTATTAAATGCCCTGTTCATTGTAAGCCCACCCAACATACATGGCCCAATCTCATCCGTGTGATGAGACAGGCTGAAGGAAGCATCCATTAATCATCTATCATCCTGTCTTGCCACTCCACTGCTCCAGCTGGGAAGTTGCACCAGTGTTTGAGGAGGTTGCGCTGCTTCTTCCCGTCACGTGAGGCTCTGTTGGGGCCTTGCACATCCTCAGTGTCTATCAGGTTTCGCCCTTGCCTCCATTCCCAGGCTTCATGTCCCCATTGCCTTGTTGGAGGTCCACGAGCCTGTTCTGTAAGACTGGGTAGCGGGTACACATGAGATTGTGCAGGATGCAGCAAGCTTCCATGATCCTCCTCACGGTCTCTGGGCGATACTGCATGGTGGTGAGAAGTACTGGAACCTGTTGGCCAGGATGCCAAAGGGGTTCTCCACCACCCGCCTTGCCTTGGACAGCCTGTAGTTGAAGATCCTCTCTTCATGGGTGAGGTATCTGGAGGTGTAGGGCTTCATGAGGTAGGTTGTGAGGGAGAAGGCGTCATCCCCCACGATAAAGTAGGGCACATCTTGTGTGTCATTGGGCAGGGGATCTGGATCTGGGAAGCCCACGATGAGCCCCTCCTTGAGGTGACTGGCGTTGTATACCTGGGCATCTGAAGATGAGCCGTTGTCTGAAGCATCGATGTACATGAACTTGTAGTCAGCATCGACCATGGCGAAGAGGATGATGCTGAAGAAGCCCTTGTAGTTGTGATAAGAGGGCCCTGAGTTAGCTGGTGCTTTGCAGGCCACATGCTTGCCATCTCCGGCTCCAACGGTGTGGGGGAAGTTGCACCTCTGATACCACTGCTCTGCAACTTTCTTCCATCCTTCTTCAGTGGAGGGGCACTGGAGGAGCTCCTCCTTGTATTTTTCGAGGATGGCCTGCACCACTTCTCTGACCACAAAGCTGATGGTGTTTTGTGGCACCTTCCAGCCGTACTGCATGCTCCTGTAGGTGGTCCCTGAGGCCAGGTGGTGCAAGCTGGGCCGGAAGTTGATGTTTGCCTTGGTCAACCTGGGTGTCAGCCGCTGCACAACTTCGTCAAACATGGCTGGAGGCATCCTCATGAAGTTCTGGAACGCCCGAGTGTCTTCGTTCCTGATCTCCACCATCAGCTTGTTGTACAGTCTGTCCTCTGCTCTTCTGGCGAACCATCTTCGTACCCAGACGCTTCTTGGCCGCCTCTTTTTCTTCCCGTAGTAGAGTTCACAGAGCCTGTAGATGGCTTCGCACTGTTGCAGAAGGATGGTGGCTGCCAAAAGGACTTTGTTACGATCCACGGTGGACATGACTGGATGCTGTGGAAGGGGAAGAGTCAGATGAAGGCTGCAGAGGTCTGCACTGCTAGGCTGCTGTTCTGAAAGTGAGATCCAGATGAGTTGCTCCCCCTTTTTATAGGCAGTATAGGTGTCCCTTTGCATCCTCTAGGCATCCTCTAGGCATCCTCTAGACATCCTTAATATCCGAGATAGGTCCCCTCTGCGAAGGTTTTTTCCATTTTAAATGCTTTGTTTCCGTGCTGCATCCGCTAGGCATCCGTTCTGCATCCATTCCGCGTCCGTTTCGCTTCCTCCCTACGTCCGAGCAGATGCGAGTTGCACGGATGTGGAATGGATGCCTAGCGGATATAGCGGATGCCTTGCGGATGCAGAACGGACGAATTGGATACATTTTCCGCGCAAAAGTTTTGAGCAGCTCAAAACTTTCTGAGCGGATGAAATGTCCATAAACGGATGCTGGACGGATAGAGAGGAAGCAAAACGGAGGCAGTGAGTACAGAATGGATACATCGCATTAACCAACGGATGGCAAGCTTTTTTGTCCATTTTACATCCTCTTTGCATCCGTTGGTGCAGTGTGACAGGGGCCTTCTTGATGCACAAGGAACTTTAAAATCATGGCTAGATCTCCAAGAACAAGGGCTACATGTAGACCGGTGGGCTTATTTGCAAATTTGGAATAGATATAGCCAGGACAAGAAAAATTTTGGAATTTGTGCTAAGGCACAACAATTAGATAAAATCCTATTAGGTCCAGATAAAAAAATATGACTAAATTTTATAATTATTTATTAGAGATGGAATTAGAAGAGGAAGTAGTCAAAGGCAGCATGATAGCTTGGAGTAGAAACATAGGATGTAGCATTACATTATTAGAATGGGAAAAGGTCTGGACAAGGAACAATAAAATTACAATATCAGCAAACATATAAAGAAAATGCCTATAAGATGTTTTATAGATGATATCTCTCACCCTCGAGAATAGCGAAAATGTCTCCTAACATGAATCCGAATTGTTGGAAATATAAAAAGAAACATGGAACATTCTTTCACATGTGATGGTCAAGCCCAAAGATACTGGCATAGAATAAAAAAATGGTTAGAGAAAATAATGGCGGAGCAAATTGAATTAAAACCAGATTTCTTCTTATTGGGGATATTTAATAGACAAATTTCTAAAAAAGTCAAATATATAATACTGCACATTCTTACTGCAGCTAGAATAACCCTTGCACAGTGTTGGAAACAAGCAGACATTCCAACAGAGGAAATGGTCATTCAGAAGATAACAGTCTGTGCAGAGATGGATAAGTTAATCTTTGCACTTAAGGAAAAAAAAACCATCAGAATATAAAGAAGCTGGGAATGCTGGTATGACTGGATAGAACAAAAATAGAAAATATATTAGTAAACAACGTAAAATGTAAAAGAGGTAGTAATTATATATTTGCAATAAGATGTATTTGTAAACATATCACCAATATTGATAACAAACAAGGAACCATAGACTGTTGATAATAGAATTGCTAGTTTTTAATCATTTTCTTTTTTCCTTTTTCCTTTTTTTTTCTGTGTGTTGTGTATGTGTTTGTTTGATATTTTAGTTGTATAATCAATAAAGTTTGTTTTAAAAAGAAAAAGAAAAAACACCTTTGGGACAACCATGACCTGGACGACTGAGAATCTCCATAATAAAAGTAATAATAGCACTTGTAACTTTGGTTTTCCTAGTTTGGTGTACCTTAGAAGACTGACAATGCACCAAAGATACTTTGTCTGTCTGTTGTTCCATTATATCTGCTTTAAACATTTCCAAGTGTTAAGTAAGTGTTTTCACATTACATACTATATGGGAACACAAATGACTCACTGTTTACATCATTTATGAAATGAAACTATAAGCTGTTTTTTAAGGCTATGTAATTAATTAGTACTCTAAAACTACATTTACTGCAACTTTTCAAATCTTGATACTTTCTCTAATTGAGAACCTTTTCTGTTAACTGGTAGATTTTGCTTTAATGATGAAATTACTTTTCAATGAGGTAAGAAGAACTAAGTGCCTTGGCTCTGAAAATCAATAGCAAATCTTGAATCCCATCAGAAAACGCATAAGAGTCTTTTGTTGCTGAAATCTCTTTTATTTTCACCTTTAATGAGGTAGAAAGTTTTTCATTTGACATTTACTGCCTTGGCCTTTTCACAATAATTGACCTGGACCATTGGCCATGCCTTAATAAGGTATGTTTAAGGTGAGAGAATAATGAGAATACTATATTTGTTCTTGGCATTGTGAATGTTGATTCACTTATTAGAATTTCAATTCAATGGTTGTGGTGGGTTTTTGGTTTTTTTTTTTTTTTTTTGCTTCTTTCCTTGGTTTTCAGATCAGAATTAACCAAAGAAGCATGAAAACTAGCAAAGAGAAGCAGAGATGGTTAAACTGATTCTTTTATCCAAATAAGAGATTATATTTAATTTTGTCTTTATTTTGAAATAATTTCCGGATTCTGTGTTTGCAATGAGGAAGAAAAATGAAACTGATTCTGTTTTTGTAAACTAGGCAGGCTAATTGTTATAGGAATGGCTTGTACATACGATTGTGCAAATGCAAAAAGTTGTGGTTGTAATGTTGTTACCTTATGCTATGCTAAAGAAAGTTGGAAATTGGTGTCTTTGTCTTTTGTTTTTTCCATTACGCTATGCCTCCTCTTTCTCCCTCCCTCTCTTCTTACTTTTCCATGTTTTTTTCTTTGTATTTTATACTTTGATAAGCTAATAAAAAAGTTAAACCACAGAAAAGTAGCCTAAGTATATGTTCATGTGAGTGTACAGTATATAAGGATCAAGGGTGGGATTCAACTGATGTTACTACTGGTTTGGTACTTACGTTTTGCACATGTGTAATGCATGCGCGTGTAATGCAACGAAAGCTGTGCCTTCCAGACAGCTGATAAGCGCTGTGCGCGGGGGTGCAGTGTTTGAAAAAAGCCTTTTTTTACTGATTTTTCAGCCTCAACTCTGCCATGCAAAGCAGCTGAGGTTGAAAAAGCAGGAAATAAAGGTCAGGTCAGAGCCCAGGCAGGCAATTGGGCCAAACAGCAGCAGACACAGAACCGGTTCTGTGTCTGCTGCTCTTCAGAGCTACCGGTTCTACAGAGCTGGGCAGAACCAGTAGCACCCCACCCCTGGTAAGGATATAGGTAGTTCTCGACTTATGACCACATCTGAACCCAACAGTTCTGTTGCTAAGTTAGACAGTTATTAAGTGAATTTTGCCCCATTTCTTTCTTGCCACAGTTGCTCAGTGAATCACTGCAGTTGTTAAGTTAGGAACATGATTGCAAAGTGAATCTGGTTTCCCCACTGTCTTTGCTCATAGGAAGGTTGCAAAAAGTTATCACATGACCTTGGGAACCTGCCATTGTTGTAAATATGAGTCAGTTGCTGTTTCCAGTTTGGGTTTCTTCAGCGATGGACCAAAATCCGCAATCGTGCACAGTTTTGATCTGTGCTCACAGCTGGAGTGCCCCTATCTTTTGGATTTGGGGTTGAAGCTACCATGAAGAAGTGATGAAGAGGGGGAAGATTGCTAGCCAAGTGGAGGGGATCCACATCTCTCCTCCTAGGCTGGTCTAAACTCTCTTCCCCAAAGGTGGTTTCAGCGGTGGTCAGAAATGGCCACCTCAAAGAAGAACCTGACTGGATAAGATTGTGCAGGAGGAAGACAAAGAGGAAAGCAGGACAGACTGGGCTAAACAACAGAGAACATCAAAGCAAGGTACCGTGAATCTAAAAGTACCAAGAGGGATACTTCTGAAAGAAGATCTTTAAGCAGCGAAGGAGAGAGAAAAGGAGGGTAAAAACCCTTTCTTTACCTTTATATTGACAATTACAAATGGTATGGAAAGAAATGTATATTAATCTATTTTGACACTAACAGGCAACTTTAAGCTGAAATCTAAGTGTCAAAAGGAGAATAGAGATTTTTTCTTTGGTCATTTTAAAGCCCTAAAAAGGAGAAGAGTGGAGGAAAAAGGGTGGAAACTGGAATAATGAAAAAATGGAGTGCCACCTGGAAAAATAAAGAGGATTAACAGCGAAACTTTGAAAAGACTCCTGAGGATACATTGTAACTGAAATCTTATTAAAAGATACAGTAACCCATGGAAAGGAAAAGGAAAGGAAAGAAACAAGAGGGAACAGTCTGGGATTATTTGGTGACATTAAAAAAAAAATTGGCATTGGTTTTTTCTTTCTTTTTCTGTTTTTACTTAAAGTCAACTGGGTGGTTGTTCAAAAGTGTTCAAAATGGCATCACTCCTGGAGGAATTGAAGATGAGTCTTAAAAAACAGAAAGAAGATGCAGAAAGGGGAGGAAGATCCTTTGGCTTCGTGTTTGAATTTTTTGAAATGGAGATCCTGAACTATGAAAAGCAAAAGGAAAAGCTTCAAGAGCAAGAAGAAGGGCGGGACAAAGAAGAAGCCATTTTCAATGGTCAAATAATGCAAAGTGTGGTAATAAGGGGAAAAAGGAGGAAAGGAGTTAAAAGTTTGAGATCAAAGGGAACAGCCAAAAAGAAAAATAGTCTGAAAAAGAAGTTTAACAGCAAGGAGAAGCAGAAAAGAAAACTACAGAAGAAAAAATTAGAGAGAGATGGGTATAAAAAAAGGGATGAGAAAAAGGGGGGAAGATAGAAGGGGGAAAGAACTTATGAGGGACAAAAGCAGGAAATAAAGAAAAAGGGGAAACATACTAGGATTAAAGGTATTTGCTCAGATAGAAAACACAGAGACAATGGCTAAATTTAATTAAAAGTGAGGATTCTGCAAAGGTACAAAAGATAGTAGAATACTGTAATGAGTTAGAAATGAAATAAGTAAAAAAATTATGAGATAAAACTGTATTGTTATGTAATGGTATGTTTATTTATAATGCAATAATAAAGAAAAGAAGGAAACATTGTAATTGTTTCTAAAGATTGATAAAATATTGAAAAGAAATGTGAAAGATTTATGAGGAAATTATGCCAGTTACTAGAATGAATTTGAATAATTATTTTGCTTATTAATACTAAATAACTCATAAGATAAAACTGTATGACTATCCAATGGTATGCTTATTAACAGTTAAGTAATAATGGAGAAGGGAGGGAAACATTTCAACTGTTCTTAAAGATTGATAAATATTGAAAAGAAACATGAAAGATTTACAAGGCTCATACCAGTACTAGAATGAATTTGAATAACTATTTTGTTTACTAACGTTTATATGTATGTATGTATGTATGTATGTATATGTATATGTATATGTATATGTATATGTATATGTATAT
>BLBF01000054.1:9654729-9703843 GCA_015471245.1 Laticauda colubrina | reverse complement strand
CTATCTATCTATCTATCTATCTATCTATCTATCTATCTATCTATCTATCTATCTATCTATCATCTATCTGGCATCTATCTATCTATCTACCTACTTACCTACCTATCTTTTCTTTCTTTCTATCTATCATGTATCTATCTCTCTATTTATCCATCCATCCCATCCCATCCCATTCCAAATCAACCATTGATCTTTTGAAAAACAATAGAATGGAACCAAAGTTGGTGTGGTGAGAAATTGAGTGTAAAAATGTTCTAAATACAGCTGAGGGTTTTCTCTCTCCAGATAATCCTGCTGGGAGATAAAGTAGGGTTGCAAGTCCAAATGATGCAGGCTTCTCCATTCTAAGACCCACTCCCTCCTAGTACTAGTACAAGTCCAGAGTGAAGCGTATATAGTCCACCCTGAGTTCCCCAGTTTGCAAATACATGCAACAATACATAGATACAAGAACGATATAGAGAACACTCCTCAGAGAAGTAGTGCTGTTATCTTCAACTTCTATAGATCCCAGCCCCATGTTTACATTCAACCTGCAACCACTTCCAACATTTTTACCTCTATATATCTGCTTTAGTGCTTGTACATAATCTAAATCCTGTAAACATAACATTTTGGGAGGAAACTGGAAATATCTGTTATCTTTGTACCTCTCTGGTGGATTTCTTAGAGGGATATAGTTGCCTATGACAGGAATTGTTGGGTCGGTGAATGTTCAGCCTGAACCACATGGCTTATGTCCCTTTTCTCCCTTTTGTTTTTTTTTCTTTTTCTCCCCCCAAAAAAGTCCCGAATAAAAGAAGTAAATATTATGAAGTAGTTTTGACTTAAATTCATGGAAAAGTGTTCTCACTAAAACTGTAATTACAAATGTCTTCTTCTCAATCCTTCCCTTTGAGACAGAATATGTGTTATGGAGGATGGAAGAAAGGAATATGAATTATTTCTGAAGTTGCATTTTGTAGAATATTATTATAAACAACATACTTTTCTACTTCTCCCTTTTTAAAGAGATCAATATGATAATCCAAATATTGTGAATAGATGAACTTCTACTTGGCTGCTATTTTCTGATAGGACTTACATTTTTGAAATTAAAAAAAAAATTCTTATCAACTCCCAGAGTTGCCTTCCCCACTGACTTTGCTTATCAGAAGGTCGCAAAAAGTGATCACATAATCCCAGGATAAAACAATTGTTGTAAATATGAACCAGTTGCCAAGCATCTGGATTTTGATCACATGAACATGGGGATGTTGCACAGATTGTAACTGAAAAATGGTCATAAGTCACTTGATCCAGTGCTGTTGTAACTTTGAATGGTCACTAAATGAACTGTTGTAAGTTGAGGACTACCTGCACAGTATATCTACTGAACCATCAGATCAATGGTATGATTCTTAAATGCTGTGTATGCAGGGGTTGGTAGATCATTTATTGAAATCTGCCAAATAAATATATTTAAAAACCCCATGGTTTCAAAAACATCTGGATTTTACCACACAGAGTGCATATTGCCTAAATTACTCTGGCTAGATGTTCCAGAAGTGATAGCAAGAGGGAAAAAAAACTTTTAGACAAAAAAAGCATATTCTCCAATGAATGAGGCCATTATGGTACTCTGTCATGTATATATTAAGGGACCTAAGTTGGAAAATCCCCATAAGAAAAATAAGCTGACCAGATGTCCAATTTAATATGGCCAGAGTCACATAATATGGACTTAAGTTAGGTGTTCTATTACCCTCCTGGAAGTTATTTGTTGATGTTTTTATACAGCACTGAAATAGCATCTCTTTCTACAAAATTAGAGATCTCAGAAAATCGGGATTAGTTTCGTGAGATAGAAAGAGAAGTTCTCTGTTTGCAAGTTCTTTGTTCCTCATGCCTCCCATAGTATGCTGTAAGCCACCTAGAGTCACTTTAAAATGAGATGGAGGGGGCAAATAAATGATGATGATGATGATGATGATGATGATGATGATGATGATGACACCTTCATAGTGTAGCAGAAATAATGTTGTGGTATATAGTGGAATTACTTGGAAGACCCATGACTCTTGAACTTCAATATTTTTTTTTCATGAAATGAGTGACTTTTTACTTTTGCGCTTGAAATAAAAAATACAAATAAAAATTGAGGTAAATTATTGTGGGCATCAATTAAAAAAAATCATTTACCAGATAATTAAAACATTGTTCCATGAAATTAAATGAATGTTGAATTGTTACATGCATGGGATTTTTAAAAAACATTTTAAATCCAACTTTTTTAATAAAAAACTTGCTAACTAGTTTTTAATTATTGCTTTTGAGCATAGTGTGTTTGGGTGTTTTGTATTCTGTTGGGCAGAGAAATGGCCAAGGTTTTTTTGTATCACTCCTAGCTTTCATCCAATTCAAAATGCCTAGTAGCAAATAAGTATACTGTTGAATAATGGCATTTTGCCTGCTTTGGAGGCACGGAGGCAGTTTTATTGGCCTAGCTCTCATAAAAGCTATGCCTATGAATATTAAACAAATAACATGCAGTGAGAAAAGTTTAGTCCTTTATAATAAATATATGTGAATATTTAACAAGTGACAAGTTTGAAAATGATTGTGTGGTGCTAATATTGTTCAAACGAGTGAAAAGAAGTTTCTCGGTTTGGATAGTAACTTAGCCATAAGAGATGACTGTGAATGATCATCAACACAGCAGTAAGTACCATCATGCTATGCAGGAAAAGGGGAGAAGGAGAAGGAAGAAAAAGCTAAGTATCTTTTTAGGCTGCTTTCACATATAATTTTTAGGATAGAACAGCTTCCTCCTGAGATAAGAATGGCTCCCACTTTCATGGTATTCCAGAGAATAGTTCCAGCTCTTTCTAAAGGTCTCTGATGATGAAAGTAATAGAGCAAATGTATCATTACTGCTTACTAGTTTTTTAATTTAAATGTATATATATATATATTGGATAGAGGCAATGATGATATTGAAAGAGGGTGTAACGCATCTCTTCCTCAAGTGGGCCCATTTGGTAATCTTTGGTAAAAAGATTGGTAATCAATCTTCAGACTTGTTGATGACCTATCTCAGGCTTGGGATGATGGTGGTGCATCCATCCTTGTGCTCTTTGATCTTGGTTCTCACCAGAAATGCAGACATTCCCTCCTTTGTGGGGGCCATGGAGTTCAATTGTCCCTACTCTCCTTTTCAACATCAACATGACACAATTGGGTAAGGTCTTCTGCTAGTTTGGGG
Source organism: Laticauda colubrina (assembly GCA_015471245.1). Classification (NCBI taxonomy): domain Eukaryota; kingdom Metazoa; phylum Chordata; class Lepidosauria; order Squamata; family Elapidae; genus Laticauda; species Laticauda colubrina. The sequence continues at coordinate 9,700,599 of BLBF01000054.1, read as the reverse complement.
TTTGGTATTATGACTGTATCTTTCAACTTTGGGCTGGCAAAGTGAGGCTGTCCAGTTCTGTCCCAGTGCTTGGAGGCTATGTGATTTTGGATAAAGAAGAATCTTCTCTGATTCAATCCTACTAAGTTTGATTGTCTGTGGGTTTTGGACCATTCAGATCTGGGGTTATTCCATCTTTCCTCATGGATAGGATGGCACTCCCCTATTCTAGAGTGGTACAAATTTGGAACTCTTCCTAGTTTCACAGCTATGCTTGATGAGGCAGAGTGGGCAAGAACCCCTCTGCCCAGATTAATCTGGTGTGCAGTTGTTGACCATTTCTAGATTGGGAGTGGGGGACTTCAGACAGCTACTCATGCCTGGTTACCTCACAGCTTGACTACTGCAATGTACTCTGTGAAGATCACTTAGAAATTTCAGTTGGTCCAGAATGAGTGGTGAGCGCAGTCATGTGCCTAGGTAACACTTCTGCTTCACAAATTGCACTGGTTGCTAGTTGTCTTCTGGGTGCAATTCACAGTGCTAGTTGTTACCTATACTGCCCTGCATGGCATAGGACCTGGTTATTTGAGAGACTTTGTATGTTCCTGGTGGCCCCTAGTATCTACCTGGCTGGTTCAATCTGGAAGGGGTGGCATTCTCCAAGTTACATTGATTAAACCATGTCATCTTGAGACCAGAAGTATCCTGGAAGCATATCTTCTCTGTAGTAGTATGTGCTATTTGGAATTAGGTCCCCCCCAAGTTTCATATGGCCCTCACTCTACTGGGATTTTAAAGGAAGTGGTTCTTCAAATGAGATAGAAGGAGGGTCTACTGCAGTGGACCAGAATCAAAGGTAATCTTTAAAATGCAATATGGAACTTTAAGGGAAGATGTGGGATAGACATTTGAAAAGTTGAGGAGACACAGTGGCTGTTGAATATGAGTTGTTGGTTTTAGTAAAGAGCAGTGTGGGCTGGTAATCTTGACTTGGATTAGGCATTGTTCGTAGTGCTGAAGGGAGCTGTAGGGCACAGTTCAAAGAAGCATGCTGAAGACAAAAGAGTGATTAAAACATATCGAGGACCAATTACTAACCAATACAGAGAAATGTAATGGAAATGGCAGAAGTGTGTAAGATCAAAGCTGACCAACTAGAAAAAGAACAGCTGAGAGAGGGGAGGAGGGAGGGAGGGAAAGAGGGAGGGAGGGAGAGAATTGCATTAAGTTCTGTAAATGCTTTCTTAACTGTAGAATTAGGACATAGGTAGGTTTAAAAATTATACAAATATTAAGCTTGTGTAATATGCTGGACACATATATGAACTAGAGTTGCTTTATTATTATACTTTATTATTTATTATATTGAAATTTTGAGTTCAGCAGAAAAAAAAGATTTTGGTGTATTTTAAACTTTTTGGTGCATATATCTGTGGCAGGCATTTTAAGGTATTCATTTGTAACTAAAATCTGCATTTAAATTGCAAAAACATCCTATATATTTGGAAAAATACACTTAAACAGTAAAGCATTTTAAAACAGTTATTGGGTTTTTTTAAAAAAAATCTGCTTATTAATAAAGAAATGAAATGGAACGAATTAATGATATAGTTTGAAAATACATTGACAGTGTATTCCTAGCTGAAGCACCAAACCCTAAAACTGACCAGGTGACTTGGAGTGTGATGGGAGCCATCAAAGGGTCTTCTCATTCAAAGGAGACAAAATTGTCTTTCTTGGAAAATGGGACTCCATAACGCAGCAATCTTCAAAATTTCCAGCTTGGTTGACTGGTAGGGTAGGGAGGGAGAGGGGAGGGTTTTGTGTGAGTGGTGGGCATATGTGCAAGCAGGTACATCTGCACTTGCACAAGTAGAACTTTGCACACATACATCCTTGCCTGCCAACCCCTTGTGGGGCCTGGTTCCGAACGGAGCTCTGCTGTATCTCCAAGTAGCCTGGAAAGTTCAGAAGCATTTCTTCTGAAACATGTTCCTAATTCTGATTTGTGTCTAAAAGATTTGCCAAAACTTCTGGTTGCAAATAAAAGTTTGAAATACAGTGTCTAAAAGAAAACTCTCAACAATAAATTGCATGTTCTACTTGAATTGAGCTGCTCTCATTTATAGGAAAGGAGAAGGGTTTTACTGCTCCTCTAATATGGCTTTAGCCGCACTTTAGACGACTTTATCCTCATTTAAAGTGGCCGTTATGTCTACCTTGCATATAAAGCTACAATCATATTGGAACTTTTAGATAGATTGCAAAGGACTAGGCTAGGCTATTAGTAGAGAAATAGCTTAGAGATTCTCTCCAGTGAAATTTAGTAGCTCATATCTTCAAAGCATCTTGGGGAGATCTTTCTTGGATATTTTATCTGAATGAATTAATGTGGATGCCTATAATAGAGCAACCTTCTCCATTCTGCTGCTTCATCTGTGTAATGCCCTTCTCAAAGGGGTTTGTTTGACACTCAGATTGTCAGTACCAGACAAAAACACTCATTTCCTCTCAGCCATTTAAAATTTTTATACTGTAATATAAATTATATTGTAGATTCTGCAGAGAATACTCTTTCACTGAATTGACTATTCTGTATTTTTAGTATCTTATTTTTACATACATTGATGTTTTTTATTATTTTACTTTTATCCAGGGATCTCCAAGCCTGGCAACTTTAAGACTTGTGGATTTCAACTCCCAGAATTCCTCAGCCAGCACCAAGTTACCAAGGTTGGAGACCCCTCATCTAACCCACTCAAAGAATGAGTTTATTGAGTGGATTAAATATACAACAAAGTTTAAATAAACAGAAAAACAACGTTTTAAAAATTCCAATCTTGTCTTGCATCTAAGGCTATCTTGAAAAGGAAGATTACCACTTGGGTTTCTTGTGAAGATGTTAGCCTATATATTTTGTGTTTCTCTTGCCTTTCACTCGTTCTCCTGTTAATTAACTACAAAACAGATCTTCAGAGTGAATAGGTACTTGTTTTTCCTTGCTAATTGTGGATTGTTTATAAAGTTCTGATCTACCACTTTACAAAGTATTTTTGCCTACTTTGGTTGACTTGAAAGTGGATTAATTAAACAAACAAAAAAACCCTATTTTATCCAAGACCAAGTGCCATCTGCAAGTGACAAACAGAATTCTTAGCTATAACAATACTACTACTCTAGTGACATTTTGTTTGAATGACCAGTATGCAAGGCAGCACATACAGCATAGCCTTTTTGGAGGCTGGTGTTTCTCTAGTTGCATTGTACATTATCAAGATTGATGGCAACTTTAAATCATTTATTTCTCTCCTGACTTGTATAAGGAAACTAATAAGAATAACTTGCACTGCCAAAATGCCAACCACTTGGAATGGCTACTTTTATAATGTCTCTTTAAAAAAACATAATGAAGGTCATATCATATGCATTGAAAGTGCCAGAAAGAGAATGGTGTTTTGGGTAAAAGAGAGTTTGATAAGAAAAAACAATAGTTAGGATTTGGCGTTCTTTCAAGTGATGCTCTTGTAATTATTGTTTATGAGGTGGCAAAGACATACCATATTTTTCAGAGTATAAGATGCACTTTTTCCCCCTAAAAGAGGGTGAAAATTTGGGTGAATCTTATATACCAAATGTAGCCCGCTATGAGGCCAAAAAAGCGAGGCACAGACACGGCGATGATCTGTTGTGAATGTTTGCTCTTCCATTTTACAATTGTCCCCCCAGAAATCTGAAGGATCCCTGGTGTCACACAGGTCCTTTAATTCCCAAAAGAAGATGGCAAGTGAAAATTCTTTCTCTTGATCTTTTTCAGTAGTGGTGACATCATTGTAACAACCAAGAAGTAATCCTACCCTGGAGAAATAGTTGTAGAATTTCTCCTTCCTATACAAAAATTAATGGAAATTGGCCAGCCTAGTCTGCCTACAAATTTGGCAGAGAATTTGGAAAAGTTCAGGAGGAGTGTAAATGATAACTGTATTTGCATGCTAAATCATGAAACAAAGCATAGCCTTTTTCTGTCATTAATATAATCCAGAAGTTACAGTTGTATAATAAATTTACTTCTGCATAAACAATAACTATGTTGGAGTTCAGTTCACTGGCTTCGACATTTGGAAAAAAAATCTTTATTGAAATTGTGTATGCTGCAAACAGAACTGATTCCATTTAGAGTTTGTCATAGAAGACTTCACAGGGAGACCTTGGGCTTTGTTTACCTAAATTCAGAACTGCCCATACAGGCACCACTGCCAGGATGTTTGAATATTTCTCAGTTTTTCATCTTCTTCAGTATCCATGCTTCTCTGTTTTCTTTCCTGAGACAATTTCATCTGCTTCCCTTTCTCCTTCCTCTCTGCTTTGATCTTCCTTCAGCCCTTCTCTTTCCATTATCTTCCCAGGTTGGTCTGTTCAAATTTGCCATGGTTGTCTCCAGAGGTGGTATTCAGCAGGTTCTGACCAGTTCTGGAGAACTGATAGGGGAAATTTTGAGCAGTTCGGAGAACCGGCAAATCCCACCTCTGACTGGCCCCACCCCCATCTATTCTCTGCCTCCTGAGTCCCAGTTGATCAACTGGGTATTCTTTTGTTGCCCTGCACAGGAGAATGGAGCTGGAAAGCAGGTTAGTGGGATGGGGAAGGAATGGGATTTTGCAGTAACCTTCCCCTGCCACGTCCATGAAACCATGCTCACCAAGCCATGCCACACCCACCAAGCCACACCAACAGAAAAAGTAGTAAAAAAAAATTGAATCCCACCACTGGTTATCTCTCTTCCACTTCCCTTGCCTACTTCTTAAACAGTATGATTTTTAAATTTCCTGGGTCTTGGAGCTTTATCTTGTTCACATTAGCCAAAGACTCTGAGATTCCTTACATCTTCGAGCAGTTTGTATACTGCTTTGCTCTGATACCTGCAAGGGAAATCAGAACAGATGTCAAGAGTCATAATAGTTTTACATTGACTAAACAGCCTTTACAGAAGAGGTGCCTGGGGCTTCTTCCCTTCCTTTACCCTCTTTTACCATTTACTATTGATAACTTTATCTTAAGAACTAGCCTCAGTCGTGATGAAAGAGAGAGCTATAAATGCCTTAGATTAACCTCTTTTTTTTCTAACTGAAAAGGTGTGGATTTTCAAAATTCTACTTATGCAAAAGGACGTTAATACTTAAATGTTTTGGACTTCCGGTTTGCAAGGCTTCGGCGGTGGCAGGAATCCGTGATCATGCGTTGTTCCTGCTGCGCTCGCCGCTGGAGTGCCCCCGATCCAGCTGGATTCGGGGGCTATAGTTACCCCGTAGAGGTAACTGAAGACAGGGGAGATTCAGCAGGGGTCCAGGGGAATTGCAACCCCCCTCCTCAGCTGGCTTAACTCCCTTTTCCAAAAGTGGTGGAGTGGCGGTCAGTAATGGCCACCACAAAGAAGCTTTCATCCAGATAAGAATGTGGAGGAGGAAGCTGAGAAAGTGAAAGTTTTTTGCTAACCGGGATGACAAGTAATACCTAAATGCCCTGGACTTTAAGTATTATTAAAGATACATTGTTTCCTATGAAGACGGAAGAAGCGGTGAATGAATGTAAAAAGGGAAAGTTTGTTTTTTCTCACTCTCCTTTCTTATGGTGATCGCAAATGAATGGAGAAATCGGAAAAACCCATTTTGGCATTGGCAAGTAATTTAATTGAAAATTGAAGCTAAGGGGACAATAAAGATTTCTGAGCATTGAAAAAAAAATTTTTTTTTGCTATAAGTGGGAAGGGAGAGGAAAAGAACTAACATTAAGATTTTCTTGGAGGAGGCTGCTTGGAATTTACAAGATTAGATCAAAATTGTAACAAAACTTCTAAAAGATATATTTCAACTGGAGCTTTATAACTGAACTATAACCCCAGGAAGAGAAAATATAAAAAGAAGAAAGTGCTAAATGAAACAGGCTGTGTGTATTTGGATTACTTGGTGACTTTGGGACTTTTTGGAAATTACTATTTGAAAGACTAAAAATATTTGGGTTGTTTAAAAAAACTTTTTACAATGGCACTACTTGTTGATGAACTGAAAATTGAATTTAAAAAGCTAAAAGAGGACCAAGAAGGGAAGTGCTCTTCTGGATCTGTTTTCCATTTTTTAGAAATGTCGATTTATACCTACCAGAAACTACAAGAACAAGAAGATTGTGATGAAGAAGAAGCCATTTTTAATGAACAAACAATTTTAACTGGGGAAGAAAAGGGAAAGAAGGGAAAGAGAATGGAGAATTTAAGATTTAAAAAAACAATCAAAAAAGGGAAAAATAAGATGAAAAATTGATATAATGTTAGAAATCAACAGAAAAGAGAAATACAGATGAAGGTGGAGATCAAGGTGGAGATTAAGAGGCAAGGGGGTAAAAAGACAGGATTCAGAAGAAAGGAAGGGAAAAAGGGAAGAGAAGTTACAAAGGTTTAAAACAAGATGTAAAGAAACAAGATCTATTTAGAGACAGTGTGTAAAAATATGATTAAAAAAGAGATTCTGCAAAGTACATAAAATTGTATTGTTGTATTTATATTTGAAATAATGTTAGAAAATTGGATTTAATAATTGAGCTTAATTTGTTATGGATTATTGTTTTAATTATATTATAAACTATATTCTCTTTTATTTTATAATACAGAAAGTAGTTTCAGAATGTACTAAGCAGAACCAGAATGAAAAGTATATATCATTTTAAGAGTTACATCTAGGGGAAAGATTTAAAGGTGTTGTGCTTTAATCTGTGATTACAGGAAAAATTTTGTGTTAAAGAGAAAAGACAAATAGAAAATTGAAATAGAACAGATAAAAGATATGCTAGGAGACAGGGGGGTAAAGGCAGGATTGATTTAGAGAAATGGCAAAAATTGTGGTCTCAAAATTATAAAATGACAATGTCAACAGCATATAAAGAAAATTTGTATAAGATGTTTTACAGATGGCATTTTTCCCCGATAAGAATAGCAAAAATGTTCAAGAATAAATCCGAAAAATGTTGGAAATGTCACCAGACACCTGACTCATATTACCATATGTGGTGGATTTGTGCGGATGCTAAAATATACTGGACTAAAATCCACACATGGTTGGAAAAAAATGACAAAAAAACATATAGATTTGAAACCAGAGATATTTTTATTGGGAATTTTACCTGAAATATATGGTAAAGACTTGAAATACCTGATTGTAAATGTATAAACAGCAGCTAGGATTGTATTTGCTAAAAACTGGAAAAATGAGAAAACACCATCACAGGAGGAAATCATTAAGAAAATATTGGAATGTGCTGAAATGAATAGATTGACATTTGAAATTAGAGAACAAGATGATAAACAATTTTATAAAATTTGGGATCTATTCTATCAATGGTTAGACAATAAAATATAATAATGAAATATGTAGACTTTTAGAAAATAATAAATATATAAAGATGTATTCTTTTCTTATTATATCTACAAAATGATTCTTGGATAGATTTGCGATGATAATATGAACTGTCACAAAACAAATTAAGTAAAATACGGTAATTTCGTAAAACATGAATGAATAAAAGTATAGTCAAATGATTAATAATGATATTAATGTTTTTAATATTTGATTGAAAATACGAGATTATATACAATGTAATTGTAATTGAAGATTACGAAATGGAAGCACAAAACAATTTTTAAACCAACCGGCATACTGTATGTATATATATATGGAAGATGATTTGATGTTTTTATGTTTTGTTTGTTTATGTTTGTTTTAAAAACCAATAAAAAATAAAATAAAATAAATAAAAAATGCTAAAATAATAGGGAAGAAAATGTGTTTTTTTAAATTTTCTAAATAAGACAAAACATTTAAGTTTTTTTTTTTTACAAATTTTTATTAGTTTTCAATAAACAAACATACACAAACAAAACACAAGACATCAAAACATAAAACTTCTTTTTGGAAAGCGGCTTAGTCCCGGGTTATATAGACATAGATTCAAAATTCATACTCACTTTTTATCCAATTTCATATCTTATTTACCATTCTACATTTTCCATATAGCTTCTCCCCTCTTTTCACTCTCTTAATTCTATTTTATTTATTTCATCTCAATTTAAATCATTATACATATTTCTTTTGTCTGTTCTATTTCAATTTTCTATTATCTTTTCTCATTAACACAAAATTTCTCCTGTAATCACTGATTGAAGTATGATGCCTTTGAATCTTTCCCCAAAATTTAACACTTAAAATATTATATACTTTTCATTCTGATTCTGGTTAGTACATTCTAAAGCTACTTGCTATATTATAAAATAAATAAGAAAATAATAAGTTTCTAATATAATGACAACAATAATCCATAGCAAATTAAACTCTATTGTTAAATCCAGTTTTCTAACATTATTTCAAATATAAATATAACAATATAATCTTATGTACTTTTGCAGTCTCTTTTTTTAATCATATTTTTACCCACTATTTCTGAATAAATCTTGTTTCTTTACATCTTATTTTAAACCTTTATAACTTCTCTTCCCTTTTTTCCCTCCTTTCTTCTTCTATTTCAGTTTTCTATTTATCTTTTCTCATTAACACAAAGTTTCTCCTGCAATCACAGATTGAAATATAATACTTTTAAATCTTTCCCCTAAGTTTAACACTTAGAAAAATATATACTTTTCATTCTGATTCTACTTAGTGCATTCTGAAGTTGCTTACTATATTATAAAATAGAAAAGAATAATAAGTTTATAATATGATTAAAACAATAATCCATAGCAAATTAAACTGTATTATTAAATCCAATTTTCTAACATTATTTCAAATATAAATACAATACAATCTTGTGTACTTTTCTTTTTTAATTATATTTTTACCTAGTATCACTAAATAGATTTTTTCTTTAAATCTTGTTTTAAACCTTTATAACTTCTCTTCCCTTCGTCCCTTCTTTTCCTTTCCAATCCTGCCTTTACCCCCCTGTCTCCTAGCATATCTTTTATCTGTTCTATTTCAATTTTCTATTTGTCTTTTCTCTTTAACACAAAATTTTTCCTGTAATCACAGATTAAAGCACAACACCTTTAAATCTTTCCCCTAGATGTAACTCTTAAAATGATATATACTTTTCATTCTGGTTCTGCTTAGTACATTCTGAAACTACTTTCTGTATTATAAAATAAAAGAGAATATAGTTGCTGTCAAGTATATCCCCAAGTACTTGATCTTATTCATAACCTGAATTTTCAGTAGGTCTGCCAGTTCTTCCTTTTGTCTTGATAGCATATTCTTTGTCAAGAACTTTGTCTTATCTTTATTTATTTTCAAACCAGCTACCTTTCCATATGTCTCTATCTTTTCTGTCAATTTTGACGCTGTTTCTAGTGGGTCTTCTAAAATGAAAACCAGATCATCTGCAAATGCTTGCAACTTAAATTCTTCCTTTTTAATTTTCATCCCTTTTATATTCTTTTCATATCTAATATTTCTATTTAGCACTTCCAAAGTTAACACAAACAACAGAGGTGATAGTGGGCACCCTTGTCTTGTTCCTTTTCTTATATCAATAAAGTCTGTCAGTTCTCCCTCTATCATAATCTTTGCCATTTGCTTATGATATATAGCTTCTATTGCTAGAATAAATTTTCTAGCAAAGCCCATCTGTTCCACCAGTAATAACATGAATCGCCAATTCACATTATCAAATGCCTTCTGTGCATCTAGAAATATCAGAGCCATTTGTTTTTCAGGATGTGCCTCGTAGTATTCCAAAGTGTCCAAGATGACTCTCATATTGTCTTTAATTTGTCTCTTTGGCAGAAATCCATTTTGATCAGGATGGATAAAATTATTTAAATATATTTTAAGTCTTTCTGCCAATACTGAAGCAAAAATTTTACAATCTGTGTTTAGTAGTGAAATAGGTCTATAGTTCTTGATTTGTAATGGATCGGTCTCCTCTTTTGGAACAAGTGTGATATAAGCTTCTGACCATGATTTAGGTATCCTCTTCTTTAGCATAACTTCATTCATAACTTCTAGCAATGGAAAGTTCAGTGATTCTTGTAATGTTTTGTAAAATTCTGCTGGAAGTCCATCTGGGCCTGGTGCCTTTCCATTATTTTGCTTCTTAAGTGCTTCAGTTAACTCCATCATCCTTATATTGCTTTCTAACATTGTTTCGATCTCTTTAGGCATCTGGGGTAAATTAGCATTCTGTAAATACTGTTTAACTCTTTCCTCATCAATATTCTCTTGTGTGTATAGTTTCCCATAATAGTCTCGAATGATTTCCTTCTTCTCTTTACTTCCATAGCAAACTTGGCCTTGGTCATCTATGAATTGCAATATTTTCCTTGATTCTTTCTCCTTTCTCAATTTATATGCTAACCATCTACCTGGGTTATTTGCATCTTCAAAGTAGTTCTGTTTAGCACCTCTAATTTTCTGTGCTAATTCTTCTTTTTCTATTAGATTCATTTTATGTTTGGTTATATCAATTTTTAACTTAATGTCCTTTTTCTGTGGCTTTTTCTGTAGCTCTTTTTCAAGTCCTTTATACTCATCCTTTAATGCCTTAGAGGCTAATCTTTTCATGGTATTTGTTTTCCTTGTATAGTCTATTATCAAGCCTCTGGCGTATGCCTTCATTGTATCCCATACATTCTGGATTGATGTATCTTCTTTTTTGTTTTCTCTAAAGAAAAAAGCCAGCTCTTTATCCATCCACTGTGTGAAGTCTTTTTCCTTTAAAATAGTATTATTTAACGTCCATCTAGATCTTCTTCTTTGTCCTTTCCATTTAATTGTTATTGGATTGTGATCTGCCCAAGTACTTGTTTCAATATTTATTCCTTGAATATTAGTTAACAATTCTGTTGACATCCATATAATATCTATTCTGGACCATGATAAACGTCTATTTGAATAAAAGGTGTATTATTTAGTTTTGGCATTTCTTTCTCTCCATGTATCTTTTAAGTTTATTTCATCTACCAGTTTAAAAAAAGATTTAGGGAGAGTCTTTCTGTTTTGCTTTATTGTTGTCTGTGCTGTATAGTCCAGTTTATTGTCTACAATTCCATTAAAATCTCCCATCATAACTATATTAGCATAGTCCAGTTCAATTATTTTATTTGTGTAATTTTTTTTATAAAATTCTTCTTTATTGTCATTCGGGGCACAGATTGCAATCAGGAGTGTTTTCGTATTTTTCTCCATTATTTCCACCATTAGTATTCTCCCGTCGTCATCAGTATAAATCAATTTTGCTGGGATGGTCTCTATCATATATAAAACCGCTCCTCTTTTCTTACATTATGTCAAGGAAGTAAATATTTTCCCTAATTTTGGCTGTATGAACAATTGTTCATATTGTTTTTTTAATATGTACTTCTTGCAGGCAGATTACATCAAATTTTAATTTCTCTAATTTATGGAAGGTTTTCCTTCTTTTAACAGCTGAATTAGGTCCATTTATATTAATTGTAATCAATTTTTTCTCTTCCATGGTTATATTTTATAATTAGGTTTGGCAGCTCTTGTAGATCTTGGTTCACGTTGTTCTTTGGCTTCCTCCTTTCCACCTACTGCCCCTTCCTCTTTTTCAGTCGTCATTTGGCATTACTCTTGGAATTCAGTTAGTGAAATTTCTTTTTCTGCCTCTTCCTCTTTCCCTCTGAATAATTCTGTGTAAAATGATTCAGCTTTCTCAATTGAGTCAATTCTATATCTCTGTTCTTGCCTTGTGAACATTAAACCTTCTGAAATCAACCATCTATAATTCACCTCTTTTTGAAGTAGCAATTTGGTCAAGAATCGGTATTCTCTTCTCATCTCTCTCACCCTTCTGGGTACTTGTTTCAAGACCACAATATCCTTATCTTTGTGTTTTAACGTTTTCTCTCTTGCCACTTGCAATATTTGTGTTTCAATGGCTTTCTTTGTAAATCTGATGTGAACTTCTCTTGGTAAACTATTTCTCATTGCGTATCTTGTGAAGACTCGATAGACCCCATCTATTCCATCCATCAACTTCTCTTCAGTTATTTCCAAAGCTTCAGCCAATATTTCTATCATTATCTCAGATAGATTTTGTCCTTTTCCTTCCTCTATGTTTTGGAATCTAAGATAAAATTCTGATTTGTCCATCTCCCATCTTAGCATACCACTTTTATCTTGTTCAACCACAGTTGATCTGTTTTCAATATCTCCAATCTTCTTGTCTCTTTGTTTATCTTCTTCTTCAATATTTTGGAGTCTCTCATCATATTTCGTCATCATTTGTTGGATGTTCTCTACTTTTTCATCAGTTTTCCCTGTTCTTTGTTCAGTGTTCTCTATCCTCTTTTCAATATTCTCTGATCCTGTTTGAATATTTTGAATTCCTTGCATAATCATCTGCAGTGTCACTTTTTTTTGTTCTTTTTCTTGCCTTAACATTGTCTGTATTGAACGTTGTCCTCCAGATGGTGGAGAGGAAGAAGTAGAAGTTGAAGGACCAGGAGCTGTTAATTTCCTACTCATTTTGAGCAATTCAAAATCTTCAGGTTCTTCTAGACCTTAATCCAATTGTGAAATAACCAATTGCAGTTCCAAATAAAAATAGTAGGAAAAAAGAAGCCAAATAGTAATAATAATGAAAAAAGAAAAAAAATTCTTCAGGTTCTTGTGTACCTTAATCCAATCGATTGGTTAGATAACAGTAAAAATTCAAAAATGAAGGAAAAGACCATAAACACACACAAAAAAGAAAAAGTTGTAAAATCCTAAAAAAGGTGGAAAAGTGAAGAATAAAAAGCTAAAAAAGAGAAAGGAAAAATTCTTCAGGTTCTTCAATACCTTAATCCAATTAAGAGGTCTCAAATATAAAAGGATGCATAAGAGGAAAAAAAAGAAGGCTGGAAAAATAAACTAAAAAAAAAAAAACAACCAATATGGAAGGTAGATGGAAAGACAAAAATACCAGGAAGGGAGAGAGAAAAAAAGGCTACTCCCTTAAAAAGAAAGGGAAGGTAATCATTAATACTAAAGCTTTTCCTTTAAAATATTGGCAGCGATCTCAGACCGCCCAGATCGCATGCCGTATTGTCGCGACGCTAGCTCCACCCTTGCTCAGCATTTTTCTTCACTAAATACTTTAATTAAATTTCTCATCACAATCTTTAGTATTTAAATGAAGACATTTCAGATTTCAGATTTTAGGTATACTAATACTTTGAAAAAGATGCTACTTGATGCCTTTTGATTAGCATTAATTCAACACATATCTGTAATAGTTCTTTCTTACCACTGCTTTAGATAGGAGACAGAAGAATGGTCATTTTTTTTTCAAAAGTGTACTATTTTAGATGGAAAATTAATTTTATTTCTGCTTATAAGAAAGAACTAGCATTTCTAAAATTAGCAAAGGGAATTCGGTATAACATTCCTTGTTCTTTATGAGACATACTTACCACATTTAAACTTAACCCATTTCTGTGGGACAAAATTTACATATTCAGGTAGAAATTCAATCTTATACCTTTGAATGAGATATATACATGTAAGAATCAGATTGTAGTCTCTGTGTTTTTAAACCTGTACAGTTCTAACACAGTGTGTTGTGTGGGAAACACGTGCACATACCCTCACATCTAAAAAATTCAGTTTTCGTTTCAAACTGAACTCATTTTTTTGATTCACTTGTATTATCATTAAAAGTAAAATTTATCTCAAGTCTTGTTTGACTCTGGATACATTCACATCATTTTCTTGGCGACACAACAGCAATGCATTATCTTGAATAAATTTGATTAAGCTGGTATCTCTTTCATTCCTGAAGACTTAATGTTCTTAATGTTCAGGACAACATACTTCTACAAAGAGTTACAAAGGACCAACAAGCACAAATGGGTCTGTTGCCATATCCAACTTGTGAGCACTTTCCAATATCTAGTTGGGCATTTGAGACATGAAATGTTGCACAAAGATTACCTTGCCAAGAGGGCTATTATAAGGTTCCAGATGTAATTGTTTTTTTTAACTTCCAGGTCTTCTCTGAAGTCCTGAAATTAATTAGTGGTATATCATCCAAGCTTCGTTAACTTCATTAACTTTGTTTAGCTTTGTCGCTATCAAATTAATTTGATGTTATAGATCAAGAAATATATTCAGTTTTTGTAGTTTTTGTGTATTTCATTCTTGACTGAGGGTGAATGGGATGACTGAAATGACTGAGGGTTCCACAGATTCAATCTTATTCATTTCCCAGGTATGTTTAGATCACAAATCTTAATTAAAAGAGGAGTAACCCATGTATCTGAGTCATCAGACTTGGGGAGACTGAGTTAAATATAGAAAGATATTGGACTAGGAACACAGAATGCCTGTGAAATAAAAAGATATTTTAATAAAACGACTTCAGCAGTATCAGTGCATTAGTATTTTATTGGACTGTGTGATAAAGTAAGTGCATTGATGATTATCGGTATTTCTAATTGTTTTTTACTGGGTTTATCAACAAAGCAATGGATTAAAAGTCATCCTGGTCTCCATCACAGAGGTGGTATTCCACTATTGGAAAACCAGTAGTGGAAATTTTGAGTAGTTCAGAGAACCAGCAAATACCACCTCTGACTGGAGATTTTACAGTATCCTTCCCCTGTCACGTGCACCACACCCACAGAACCAGTAGTAAAAAAATTTGAATCCCACCATTGCTCCATCAGCATGTCAGTGCATCAGTAGTTCATGTAAGTGCTTAGATCATAGAATTTTGTGAGGCTGTTGTCTCTCTATTCCGGCTTCTGATGCTTTGACATGAAGCTTCTGATGGATCTGTGAAAATACCAAAGCTAGGAGTTTGTGTGGTGGAGGAAATGGGGAAAATTCCAACTGATTTACTTTCTCTTTTTTAATACAAAAAATGCATTTTAGATTCAAATTGTTTAAATGTTCCATAATTATCAAACAATGTCATAATTTAAAGAAAGTTGAAAACAAAATGCTGGAAACAGCTATTTCATCTTATATCAGCAATTGTAGGTATCATAATGATCTTCAAAACATTCAAAGTGTTAATTTTGGAGTAGAGATAGATATTTTCCAATCATCCTCAGATCCCCGCTCTTATGATCCTTCCATGCTGTATTGAAAGATCTAAATATGGATTTGATTTTTATTCTGCTCAATTATTTTCACAAATAACTCAAAGTGGTGAATATATCTACTATTCTTTCTTCTCCTATTTTCTGTACAATATCAACCCTATGAGGTAAATTGGGCTGAAAGAGTGGGACTGGCTCAGTATCACACACTCAGCTTCCATGCTTAAGACAAGGCTAGAACTCAGTCTCCCAGTTATGTTGCACAGAGTTGAGGTCCTGAGAGCTCAAGATTTTTTTTTTAAATTTTATTTATTTATTTATTTATTTTTGTCAATTGCTTACAAGATAATCGGTATCAGTAAAAACATAGTTATGAATACATGGCTACATATAAGAAAAATTAAAAAATAAAATAAAATAAACAATAGGACAGGGATGGTACGCACGTTGGTGCACTTATGCATGCCCCCTACAGACCTCTTAGGAAAGGGGTGAGGTCAACAGGAGATAGTCTAAGGTTAAAGTTTTTGGGGTTTGGAGAAGAAACCAGAGTCAGGTAGAGTATTCCAGACATTGACCACTCTGTTGCTGAAGTCGTATTTCCTGCAATCAAGTTTGGTGCAATTGAGTTTGTAGCTATTATTTTCTCTAGTGTTGTTATAGTTGAAGCTGAAGTATTCATTGACAGGTAGGACATTACAATGTATGATTTTATATACTATACTTAGATTAGACCGAAGGTGGCATAGTTCTAGGTTTTCTCGGTCTAGGATTTCAAATTGAGCAAAGTTTTTTGTGGTTGGGATTGGTTTTTGCAATGGCATTTATTGTATGAATGAATATGCGTTTGCTGGACTCATTTTTGCATACAACTCTACAAAATCTTGGGGCCACAGAGTCGTCATTGTATTTGTACCCATGGCCATGTCTGGTTATTTCAATGATATCTTCAGGAGAGATGTTTGTTGTATTAGAGTTGCTTATGATATCATGAACTTTGGTGATGTCATCTGATTCGCTGGTGTCTTCGAGACCAAATTAGATGGCATTTGGACGTTTCTGTTCACATTCCATGGTGTCTCTGATGAGTAAGGAGATATTTGTGGAATTATTTGAAGGGATAGTAATTGTTTGTGGCTGTGGTTTGGTGGTTATTTTTGGTTGTAGTTGTGATTATAGTTGAGGTAGTGGTTGTGATTGTTGTGGGATTTGATTTTGAGCTGATAGGTATTCCCTTATCTGTGCTGTAATTTTTTTTTTCAAGAGAAATTAGACTTGCTTGTATAGTTGTTTCAAAATGCGTTGCTAAGCGTTCTTCTATTGAGTTGAATGAGTGATTCTATGCTTTCAACTCTGTCAGATAGGATACTCTGTTTAGCTTAGGAGAACATGATGGACATAGAAAAGAATGTGTCTGGATTTTTAATCATATCAGCTAGGTTTTTGTTTGCATTTAAGCAGGCAGAGTGGGCTAGATGATCGTATTGGCGGCATTTGATGTAAATTTCACTTTCATTGATAGTTTCAAGTTATTTGAAACATGTGCCGGAGTCTGGGGAGGTCATTGGTAGAGATATTTTTGTTTTTTTTTGGTTTGGAGCTTTTGGCTGGCATGGTCAATGGCAATAGCATAGTAATCAATTACAATAGCTATTTAATGTGATAGGTAGACAGTTAGTTGATGAATGTTGGTAATTAATAAATGTTAATTGATATGTTAGAGAGCAAATCAAAAGTAAGGTTGCTTATTACTAAAAATCAATCAATCAATCAATTGGTTATTCAAATCACTCTAATCAAATTTTGCTAAGCAAGAAACAGTCTAATTTATTACAGTAATTACTAAACACACTGGTCAATTAAATTCACTAAATCACTGATTTTACTTATCAGATATTCAGTAATTACACTATGTGCACTAAACATTCAGTCATACTAAGCAAAAAACAATAAATCAAATGATCATTTGATAAAAATTAATTATTTTAAAGAAACTGATTAGTTCATGGAAGTAAGTGGTATGAAGTAGTATTGAGAGTTGGTAAGTAAAAGGTTAATGATTTGCTTTGTTTTGCTTAGCTGTTGTTGATATCTGAAAACAGGTTTATAACCCTTTATAAACTGGTAGAAGGTCTCTTTTCCTGGGCTGTTTGAAAACAATCAATGAGCAAGGGTTTACACTCTCTTTCTTGTTTTATAGATTGAGTTTTTGAGATAGTAAAGATGCAAAGAAGTTGAAGGGGGGATCTCTGGTCCCTCACTGGGAGGCAACAGAAAACTTTTTGTTTTGTTTTCCCTTGATGAATGGGATTTCTGGCCCTCTCCTAGTTAATTTAAATACATTTTCAGTTTGTTGCTTTTAAGAAAAAGAGAAAGAAAGTTAGTCTTGCACTGGCAATTTGAAGTTTATATTTTTACTATGTAGATTCAGATTTGTATTGAGTATTTGCTCCTGGCTTAAGTATACTTCTGCTTATATCACAAGAAATGAACATGTGAAATTCTGAAACATGTGGAGGATTGCAGATATTCTTAGCTGGAATTTCAGTTCATGTCCATGATTATAATGTAGAACACCAGAAGATATCTTGGCTTTCAGAACCCAGGTTCATTGATTTGATCTTTGTCGTTTATGAAGAATTTTCAGGTCACCTTTATCCAAATTCAGACATATTTTCTCTTTGCAGTATGATACTGAAATATAATTTATTCCTTGACCTCTTAAATTTAGGCAAGACATCAAATATGCCCTTCTTAAAGCTTAATTTAATCTTGAATAATTTTCTCCATAATAGTATATAGATGTAAATTGATTTTAAAGCCCTAGAAGCTCACAGTCACACTTTTTGTATGTACACTGCTCAAAAAAATAAAGGGAACACTTAAACAACACAATGTAACTCCAAGTTCACTTCTGTGAAATCAAACTGTCCACTTAAGTAGCAACACTGACTGACAATCAATTTCACATGCTGTTGTACAAATGGAATAGACGACAGGTGGAAAGCTAGCAAGACATCCCCAATAAAGGAATGGTTTTGCAGGTAATGATCACAGACCACTTCTCAGTTCCTATGCTTTCTGGAATCAGTGATGGTTTGGTCACTTTTGAATGCTGACAGTGCTTTCACTCTAGTGGTAGCATGAAACAGAGTCTACAACCCACACAAGTGGCTCAGGTAGTGCAACTCATCCAGGATGGCACATCAATGCGAGCTGTGGCAAGAAGGTTTGCTGTGTCTGTCAGCGTAGGGTCCAGAGCATGGAGGCGCTACCAGGAGACAGGCCAGTACATCAGGAGACATGGAGGAGGCTGTAGGAGGGCAACAATCCAGCATCAGGACCGCTACCTCCACCTTTCTGCAAGGAGGGACAGGAGGAGCACTGCCAGAGCCCTGCAAAATGACCTCCAGTGGACCACAAATGTGCATGTGACTGCTCAAACGGTCAGAAACAGACTCCATGAGGGTGGTATGAGGGCCTGACGTCCACAGGTGGGGGTTGTGCTTACAGCCCAACACCATGCAGGACATTTGGCATTTGCCAGAAAACACCAAGATTGGCAAATTCTCCACTGGTGCCCTGTGCTCTTCACAGATGAAAGCAGGTTCACACTGAGCACATGTGAAAGACATGACAGGGTCTGCAGACGCCATGGAGAACGTTCTGCTGTCTGCAACAGCATGACTAGTTTGGCAGTGGGTCAATGATGGTGTGGGGTGGCATTTCTTCAGGGGGCCGCACAGCCCTCCATGTGCTCACCAGAGGGAGCCTGACTGCCATTAGGTACCGAGATGAAATCCTCAGACCCCTTGTGAGACCATATGCTGGTGCGGTTGGCCCTGGGTTCCTCCTAATGCAAGACAATGCAAGACCTCATGTGAATGGAGTGTGTCAGCAGTTCCTGCAAGATGAAGGCATTGATTCTATGGACTGGCCCGCCCATTCTCCAGACCTGAATCCAATTGAGCACATCTGGGACATCATGTCTCACTCCATCCACCAACGCCACGTTGCACCACAGACTGTCCAGGAGTTGGGGGATGCTTTAGTCCAGGTATGGGAGAAGTTACCACAGGACACCATCCGCCATCTCACCAGGAGCATGCCCAGGCATTGTAGGGAGGTCATATAGGCACGTGGAGGCCACACACACACTACTGAGCCTCATTTTGACTTGTTTTAAGGATATTACATCAAAGTTGGATCAGCCTGTAGTGTTGTTTTCCACTTTAATTTTGAGTGTAACTCCAAATCCAGACCTCCATGGGTTGCTAAATTTGATTTCCATTGATAATTTTGTGTGATTTTGTTGTCAGCACATCCAACTATGTAATGAACAAAGTGTTTAATAAGAATATTTCATTCATTCAGATCTAGGATGTCTTATTTTTGTGCTCCCTTTATTTTTTTGAGCAGTATATATTTTTTCTTATTCAAGATAGGGTAAATTAAAACATGCACCAGAAATACAAACTATTGCCTATAACATGACTTCTTCACAAGTTATTTATTTCAAAAAGTATAATTTCTTTTTAGAATATCCACAACATAAAATATTTTTCCTCCCTCCCTCCCTCCCTCTATTTTCTGTTCATTCTGGCGCAGATGTTTGAGACAATTGAGACATCCTAGTGCTAAGCCCCAATTCTTTAAGAGTTTTACAACTATGATTCTAAAGGTCTCTGATTCTAAAGGTCAGATCATGGAATGATAAAAAGGAAACCAGACAATACTTGTTCTCAAAAGTGGCAAACATTCATTGTTATTTGGGATGAAGGTAGGGTATTGGTTCTGTGATTAGAAAATATTGTTGAATACTCCCTAGAGGTTGGCAGACTGAACCAGTGTTGCAAAGATATGAACCATACAATTCTATTAGTTTATAAGAAATAACAAGGGCCCTCTATTTGTTGTATATTTTGCTTTTTAGAGCACAAAGCACATAGAAGTAACAAAAGGGATGATTGGCTTTTGATAATGCTGATGTCAATGCTCTGAGGTGCTACATTTGTTTTTAAAGAAATAGAAACAGAAAATTAGAAAATAAACATGGACTGAGTCCACCAGTACTTGTCTCTTCTTTCAGTGTACACAAAGATCTTTCTCTGCAGAGAAATTATTCTTGCTAGAATGCTTTTAGCTCTTTTAGTATGAGGAGTGGACTACAGTGGGGAAGAAGAGATCACCTCCATGCACTGGTCGCCTAAACTTAATGAAATCCTGCCTGCAACAAATAAAAATAATACTAACTACATTTTCAACCAATAAAACCTGCAATGATTTGATACCACTCCATAGTTAAGAGAGGGTAAGTTATTTTTATTCAATTTACAGCTTTGATTCATTTGAAAAGTCTCTAATTTTCTCTTTTTCTCCCTCCAGACTGAAAGATGTAGAAAAGCTGAATATCATTCCTATCTGTTGTACAAAACACTTTTGTGAATTGTATAATTCACAAAATTATACTGTTTTAATTGTATAAAACAGTGTATGTTTGCACGTTCAAAAAGGATCCTGAGTTTATGAGCTGTACAAATGTCATAATATACTATTAAATGTGAATTAATCAAAGTTAATGAGTTAATTAGTGAATTGTCAGTATGAAAAGGAAGTTAGCTCCATCTGGAAATAATAAAAAGAGCCCACAATATTTCACTGCAGCAGTATTAACAAGGAATCTTGCGAATCAAATGTAAGATTCATTGAATTCAATGATTCAGCTAGGATGAAGGATAATGGCCTATTTGTTTATTAAAGAAAACCCGATTTAAATGCTCTGAAAATTGGGAGGTGACATTCAGAAATAGCAGTAAGTCCTTACAAATTCTATAGCAAAATACGAATTCTTTTCTGAAATATTTCATTAGCTCTGCAATACAATTACTGATGGTAATGTTTGCTATAATCTTCATTTGTCATATAATTCTATTACTTGTTATTAATCTAAGCAAATAAATCACGGGTGATCTTTTTCTTTTAGTGATTTCTTTTTCATCTTCGTGTCTTTTTTTAACACACTTGATTTCCATCAAAGCACTGCAAGAGTTCATTGTTATTTTGACAAGAAGCAAAATAATTAATTCAAGAATATCTAAAGCATATAGAGTACAAGAAGGGAGTAATATTATGCCATAAGCATAACAAATTATTAAAGTGAGATTAGCATGCTTACTGCCAATTGATGTTGATGCTTGGTAGAATTATTAATACTATTTACACCAATAAAATTAACAGGAAATAATCTTAATTAATAGTCTAATTAGAAGAACTGCTGAATATGTTGTGGTATCTGATGTATGATGATGTTATAAAACCTTCTGGCATTTTCAAGTTGGAGGCAGGTTTGGATTCAGGAAAGCTTTTTCCTCCGAACATATTAATTGAGTCAATCATTTTTAATTTTGCAAACAAGATTCATACTGCACTGACAAATCTGAAAAATAACCAGTATTGAAGTGAAATAATTCATCTTCACTTCTTCTACTCATTTTTGTACTTCTTCTACTCAAATTTGGAGACAGATTTGTAGATGACGGCCAAAGAGCTTCAAGATTGTTTGTGTTCTTCTCCTGCCATCCAAATACATTGAACTAAAACTCTCATCACACCACATAGAATGTAAATTTGAATTGTACTAGCTTGGATGTTGTGAATGTATATTAAGTCATTTAAACCTGTGTGCTAGCCCTATGTCACTTCAGCACATGATGTAATAGAAGTTCTGTTTGTCTGATATTTTACTATTAGTGAAGATAATATGGTGCCGAAAATATAGGATAGATTTCAAAGAATAATCAACTTTCAGTTTTTTTTTAAAAAAATAGTGAGAATTCAGCTTTACTTATTTTTTGCAATAGTGTTGGTTGGACCATTAAATCAGTTCTGTACACACAGAGAGGGAGGGGAGGGAGAGAGAGAGAAAATACCCATATGTAGGGTATGCTTCAGTTTCTTAAAAACATATATATTTAAAACAATTGGAAAATTGCTCTATGAATTTATTAAGATATGATTAATCCAGCTACTATTTGAAATGTAGTTTTTACTTATAAGCCCTTTTAGCACTAAGATATTTGCAGGATTACCTGCTCCAACCAGTGTCAATCCATCCACCAATGTTTATGAAGTGGGGAGGTTTATACCAGAAAGCTTTTTTCTTTTTCTGTGGCACTCATTCTCTGAAACAGCTTTCCTCTAGAAATTAAACTGGATTCCTTGGTAAGGATCTGTCTGTCACACTAAATCATTTTAGTAATCTGTCACACATAAGAATATTTGCAGATATTTCCATGTCCCAAATATCAGAACCCACATCTAGTACTGTCTGAGGGAATTTGCTGGCGTGGCACTATTGGTAGCTATTTTGGAAAGCCATAGGAAATGAGTGAAAGTAGAATGACTACAGATAGAAAAGGTACAAGTATAGTGGTACCTGTTACTCAACTGCTTTGAAACTCATCATATTTGGGACTGAAAGCATTTTGATGTGAAATTTTTGTTCCAGTACTCATTGTTTGTTCAGTACTCAGTGCACAAACTAGAACATATCAGTGTCAATTTTTACCTTGTGACTCACTATATTATTCCTTACAGCAAACAATTGTTTGGTACTCATTGTTTTTGATATTCTTTCATTGCACCTCATGGAACCAATTAACAATAAGTACCAAGGTACCCTGTATTGTGTGAAAAAAGGTCAAAAATAATCTTCCAACAAAATAATGGAAAATGGATCTAAGAAAAAAAACATTTAATTATATTGCAGGTGCCACAAATGCTTTCAGCCATGTGTTAATTGGAAGTATGAAAGATGATCTTGGTGGAATGAGGAAGTGAAAAAAGTTGCAAATGAAAAGGAATTGCATATTTATTTACTTCATTCATACAAGAGAATATTGTTTGCAAGAGAATGAAACAAAGGCAAAAAAGATCATACCAAAAACCATAGTCAAAGAAAGAAGGAATTCTTTAAAATTAAAAAAGAGAAGAAACAGGACAGTTTTAGTGGAAATAAAAAAATGCAAGTGGTTAAAGAAACATAAAAAAGGAATCTCTAATAATGTGAATGGTATTAGAAATAAAAAGGATGAAATAATTTGGGGTGAAACTGTGGTTTGGGAATGCTTAATAGGATTATTATGGCAGTGATAGTGATATGCTGAAGGGAGTAATTAAAACGGATGCTGTACATGTTAGTTTCCAAGGAAAAAGCAAGTCCTACGTGCTTTGTGAAATGTTGAAAATAGCATCATTTCAGGTATATGGAGTAACTGCAGAAGTGCTTCACAACTGAAATAATGCAATTATTATTCCTCTGTACAAAGTTAAGGTAGTAAGAATGAATGGAAACATTACAGAAGGATTAATTTTTTAAAGTTGTCTGGGAAAGTGTTTGCCAGAATTCAGTTTGCAAAATTTTAAAATAGTGTGGTTTTGTGGGCACAAAATATGCAGAGCAGATTTGTGCTTCTCAGTAAATGATTAAGCCATGTGTGAATATAAGAAAGTAATCTTATTATATGTTTATTGGTTGTGGAGAAAGTACATAAAGTCAATATGCATGAATTTTAGAACTTGTGTGTTAAAGTTGGTTATTAAATGTGATTAGAGTAATAATAAATAAAATAAATGGAATCCTTAGCAAATTGTTAAATACTGAGCAAGACATGAAGGTGTTATGGCCAGTTTACTATGTCTGCAAGTGGCTCCACAAACAGAAAACATAAAGTAGTGGAACTGACAGCTAGGCCAGGAGTTGATTCTAGCTAACAGAAAAATTACCTGGAATTGGAAAATTATCCATTTGTGATCTGAAGAGCTATTAATCACCCCCCCCCCCAAAAAAAAAAGCCCACGCAGGAATGGCAGATCCGTGTATCTGTCATTTCTTCAGTGGAAGAAGAAAAGGCGGTGGGGGCGGGGAAGTCTGATAAAGAAATCCTTTCTTGATGTAACCTGAAATATATTTAATATTATATCGAATTTGTATAACCTACACATGATACAATGGAGGGAGAAAACCCAGATGGCCAGTACCTATCACCTTTGAGAGGCACAGCCAGGAGATGAGAATACCATAAAAATTCCACAGTGAGATAAGCCCTGGAAAACTGAAAAAGATCGTTCCTGACAAAATGGGGTGAGGGAGAATTAATATACTGACTTTTGTTTCACTAAATACACATCGAGATAAGGGGAGAGGTTCTAAACTCCCTTATCTATCCCTGTATGCCTGAGAGACTTTAGACGCTGCTTTGAACTCCTACATGAATTGTCTCATCTCAATAAAGGAGTCCTTTTGATACATTTGGTTTTCAGAAGTTCATTCTTGTTAATTGAATGGGAAAAAGTTCTGTAGCCTGACAAGGAATATCGTTTCTTGTAGTCAATTGTGAGTTGAGTGGTTTTGGGAGTTGAAGATTTACAATGTATCTTTAATCACTGTGGAGCTTTTTTTTACAGAAATTTGAGGAGCAAAAGTTTCACCTTCAATACAGACCAAGATATTGTCACATGGTGTCCCTTACTTGTTTAATGCACATAGAAAAAATATATAAGGAATTCTTGTGGTGATGTCAGAAATATGTTGCAGGATATGTGAAGATATGTGTTCTTTATATCCAGACAAGACTACGTTTTTAGCTGAGAAAAAATAATTTAGATTAATTTGTTGTGAATGCTAGATAGACTGCATGATCCAACAAAGAAGTGTTAATCTAAAATGTAAGGCATGAAAGACTGGGTAAATTTTTCCTGTGTTTGATAGAAAACAGTGGATAGTTCCATTTTGCATATGCTGGCAAATACAATTAGAAATAGATGAACTTTTGTATTTTGGCTCATTAAAACTAGAAAAATAGATGGGAACATTCTAAAATGTACAGGAACTGGAAGAAAATGCTACGTAGTCTGCTACAAAGAAGAAAAGTAGAAAGTACTATGTGGTCTGCTGCAAAGAAAGGCAAAGAAGTAAAAAACAACTACTTATAATGATGTTTTCACTCAATTTGGTAAATGAATGCGAGAATCAGATATGTCACAAAACACAACAGCAGGCTGAACACAGTAAGAACAGAATATTTAAGAAAGATATGGGGTAAAACAAGAAGATTCTGATCCAGAATGAATGGGTGTTGAATTAATGTAAACTGAATATATACATAATAAAGAACTGATAGGGAAGAAGTATGATGACTGTTGCTGTTTGAGGACTAAATGTTAGCATATGAAGGAAGAACGGATGTATCAAGAGGACAGGGAAATTTGAAAAATATGTGTTTGAATAAACTTGATGAGATCCTCAAAATAAGAGAAATGAGAGGTTTAAAGAGGAAAAAAGGCAGTATATAGTTTGGTTTGTGGATGTGGCAGAAACAAGGATGATTTTCAAGGATACAAAGCATGGAGAGTTATAATTGGTGTTGGTATAACTAGATTTAGTTATGTTTCTTTTTCTTCTTCTTGCTTTTTAAAATTCCTTTCACAATTCTGCAAAGTGGGAATATTGCGTGGGTAAGTATAGTTCACCGTAGAGATTCAGGCACCCTTGCTCAAATTATATGTTTAAATGAATCTTTAAGAGAACAGAAGCCTACAGACACAAATATTTGCATAACACTGTTCTTTGTTGGATACTTAGATCTGTTGAGTATATCCATCTGTATGGCTGAATTGACATTTAAAACCACAATATTTAATCTAAATATAAAAGTTGCAATTAATGTGTGTAACCACCCTGTTGATGAAAACAAGTTTGCCTTTATTTACATGTTTGCGTGAACACCACAAATTCGCATTTCGAAAGCCCACATTATACTTTTCTTTTCTTTTTTTTTTTGAAAGAATTTTATTAATTTTTAACAAACAAACATATACAAACAAAACACAAAACATAAAAAACATAAAATATCTTTTTGGATGGCAGTTTGATCCTGAGTTACATCTTTTTGTACAGACATAGATTCAGGTTCATGCTTACTTTTATATAGCATTCCATTTCTTATTTACTATTTTACATTTTCTATATAGCTTCTCCCCTCTTTTCACTCTCTTAATTCTATTATATTTATTTCATCTCAATTTAAATCATTATACTTATATCCTTTGTCTGTCCTGTTTCAGCTGTCTATTATCTTTTCTCATTAACACAAAATTTCTTCTGTAATGACTGATTGGAGTATAATGCCTTATCATACTTATCCTTCCCCTAGTTTTAAAGCTTAACATAACACATAATTTTCATTCGGATTCTGCGTAGTACATTCTAAAGATAGACTCAATATTTTAAAACAAGAAAAAAAATTTTTTTAAATATATAATATAATTAAAACAACAATCCATAGCAATTGAAATTATATCATTAAAATTAATATTCATTTAAGTCTTAAACATTTTACACAATCCTTTCTAAATAAGTATCATGCTTCTATGGGAACACTTATAGATTTTGCTTAGTTACTTCCCCCTATTTCACTTATATTTTAAAATATTATACAATGACAATGTTCCCATTTTTCTTTAATTCAATTCTCTCATATTTGATTTCATTTATTTTATTTTAAAAATTTTTTTTTGCTAAGTTACATTAAATATTTTGTCCCATTTTATAATCATATATTATTCCAATTTTCTAACATTATTTCAAATACAAATACAACACAGTCTTATGTACCTTTGCAGAATCTTTTTTTCAGTTATATGTTTACCCATTATCTCTAAATAAATTCTGTTTCTTTACATCTTGTTTCAAACCTTTGTAGCTTCTCTTCCCTTCTTTCCTCCCTTGCTTCTCCACTCTACCCTTTTTACCCCCTTGTCTCTTAATCTCCACCCTCTTGTGTATTCCTCTTTTCTGTTGCTTTCTGATGTTGTGTCCACTTTTCACCTTGTTTTTCCCTTTTTTGGTTGTTTTTTTAAGTCTTAAATTCTCCATTCTCTTTCTCCCCTTTCCCCTTTCTTCCCCAAATAAAGTTGCTTGTTCATTAAGGATGTTTTCTTCTTCATCCCAATCTTCTTGTTCTTGTAGTTTCTCATATGTAGAAATTGCCATTTCTAAAAAATGAAAAACAGAGCCAAAAGAATCCTTCCCTTCTTGTTTCTCTTGATTATATTTTATAAATTCCATTTTCAGTTCATCCATAAGTAATGCCATTGTAAAAAAAAAAAAAAAAAAAATTTTAAACGACCCAAATGATTTTAATCATTCAAATAAGAGTTTCCAAAAGTCCCAAAGTCACCAAACAATCCAAATACACACAGTCTATTTCATTTAACACTTTCTTCTTTTTTTCACTTTTTTTTTCATTTTAATGCTTCAAAAAACTTCAAATTCTTTTTGATCTTCAATCCATCTAATAGAGTAGCCAATTATGATCCAAAATGGAAAAATCCAATAGTAAAAAGGCCCAAAACCAAAGAAGTATGTATATATATATATATATATATATACTTCTATATATATATATATATATATATACTGCACACTGCACTTTATTTATTTATCCAAGGCTCTTATTATGACTCTCTTCTCCAGCAGCTTCAAAGCCAAGCCTCAAGTGTTGAAATATTGATAAGAGTCCAGGAAAACACCTGTAATAATATTTTTCTGTGCTCTCCCTCATCTTATCACATTAAAATGTCCTTGAGAAGGAGTGTTTATACATTTCTCCCCAATTCAAATAAAGTACTTTCAAGCCTCTAGTTGGCAGTGTTGCAAGATCTCTTAATACTTTTTCCCCCCCCAGCCAGAAAGAAGAGTAATGTATACAAAACTCAGAGGAAAAGAAAAAAAAATCAAAGGGGGCCTCTATCCTAAAGAAAATTAAAAAATCAAAAGAAGCATAAAAATATATATAAGAAAAAATTCAATCTGGTTATTTACAAAGTCACATTAAAGTCCTCAGAAAAAGAAGTAGTAAGGAAAGAATCCAAGCCTCAATTTGACATCACTTTAGAAAACGCCGCTCAAACAATTCCAGTCAAACAAAAATAAAGTCACAGGTTTCTTCTTTGTTCAGGATATCCTTTCAGGTCTCAACCAATTTACAATACAAAAGAGGTTTCTCACCCAACTGACACACACTCGCTCAAGCCACTTTCTTTTCGGAGCTGTCCCGACTTCAGCAGCTTTGGAGGCTGCCTTTCCACCACCAGCAAAAGGGCTTCTCCCGGATCAAACCAGAGATTTTGCGATATCTCTGGGATTCTGGGACTGTGCACTTCATAATCCCCGTCTCTACGGGACGGTTTAGGTCCGTTAGGACCGACCAGGGGCGAAAATATCAGCTGCGATCTCAGAGCCCCGAGATTGCAGCTGTAGCACCGAGACGAAGCTCCGCCTTCTCCCCAGCCCACATTATACTTTTCAAGGATACCCATTATTGAAAGGAAATGTAAACTTTCTTTTCTGCTATTAGCAAAATATCTTTGGGAAACTAGCCCATTCAATTGTCTTAGAAATAATGTAGTATATGTTGGAAGATTAATAATTATCAAATCAGTCTTTCACTTCTTGTATTCTCATCATCTTAGTTTACAAGAATCAACTTTGAGGAGGATACTGTCCTGATGAAATTTAGCAAGATAGGTGAGAATGTTCCTTCATCTGAAGAGCTTCACAGTGGCGGATTAAGGCTCACTGGTGCCCTTAGCACTGACAAATCTTGGTGCCCCGCCATACTGTACAAACTGTCATGCCCCTGGTGGAGACTGACTCTGAAGGAGAGGAGGAACAGCTGACAGGGAGTGGAAGTGTGGCTCCGGAGGTTGTGGAGGAGGCTGGGAAAGGGCAGAGGCAGCTGAGTATTCAGAGGAGGACCCAGGCCCATCCCCTCTCCATCCTAGGGCATGTAGGGAGGAGAAGATAAGGGAGAGACATGGTCTCCTTGGGAGGAGAGGGCTTTGATCCTCTTCATGGGATGCAGGTGTGAGAACTGAATAAGAGTTTGGACCTGCATAAATTTGGTAGATAAGAGTTTGGTAAATACTTTTCCTGTTCCATTGTGGAAATTTTGTCATTGTAGTTTGTTTGGTTTGTTATTTCACCTCTATCTGCTCATGAAGTTTGGACTGTACTGCTTTCTTTTGAAGACTACTTTTGAATACGTTTTATTTCCAACTGAGTATTATTGGACAGTGGGGCCAAGTTGGAGGCACTAAAGGACATTTGTGTACATTTTGGATTTGGTTACATTTGTATCCCACCCTGGATCATCATGCAAACAAAGCCATATTCTCAGCTTTATGGTGCCTGCCTGTTGCCCTAAGCATGTGCTTAGTCTGCTTGATGGTTAATACACCACTGTTTACACAACTACATCTATGAAGGAGATGTGTCCTTTGACCAATCATCTGCCAGCAATTACATCCCATGGCTCTGTGAGATAAATATAAGCTTGGCTTTCTCTGCCAGCATCTCTATGTCCATACAGAATAAAAATGTTGGACCAGATGGTTGTTTAATGCATCCCAGTTTTCAGAACAGATGGAAATGTTTGGCTACTCTGTATAATCTCATTTTGCCTTATGCTGCCAAGTTATCAATATTTTTCTTCCCTTTAGCATTAATATATCCCAGAGACATACCTTACTTGGAGAAATACTCCACTGTATATTTTCACTGTGAATGGAAAGCAATAAACTGACATGTCTGTAATGCAATGGAGTCGTTAGCCATCTGTACGTATAGTGCTAATTGGGAGCAACAGAACTCACAAGAACAAGGCTCTGCTTACTGTCCTAGAGGATTATCAATGGACTGTTAGAAGAGCGGTTGTTCTAAATCTCTTTGATCTAGCACAGCCATCATTCAGTTTTTATCAATTGCAATTGTTACTTTTCATTGGAACAATAATAGCAGTATTTCTACAAATGTGAAGTCTTTGGGGCTTTTTGGATTTTCTAGAAATCTAATTCTAAATTCTAAAATTACTAAGCAAAGTGCAAAGATTATAATAATAACAAGAACAGTAACAACTTCAATAACATGACTCTTCCTTTGGCTTTGCAATCCAAAATATATGATATAAATGGGGAAAACTATAAGGAAAGAAGAGGGAAACATATAGTAAGACAGAGTAGATTTTAGCAGCCTTTTTTTTAGGAAAGCACTTAGCTCTAATGCAAGAGTTTATGATGGGTTATTGCTCTCTTTATTGTTACCAAGTAATCTGGTGACTGAGACATTTTGGGAAAAAAGAAAAACAGAATAATAATAACAGAATAACAGAATAACAGAATTGGAAGGGACTTGGAGGTCTTCTAGTCCAACCCTCTGCTTAGGCAGAAAACCCTATGCCATTTCAGACAAATGGTTGTTCAATTTCTTCTTAAAAACCTTCAGTGTTAGAGTGCTAACTGGAGGACATTTGTCTTTAAATGATAATATTGCAAATCTGAGGAGGGTGGAGGAAGAAATGTCATATGTAAATGATAACCAAAAAGCAAAAGTGAAATGAAGTACAAACCTGAATCCTAGGAGTATATAGTTAGGATATTATTCTTAAATCCATATTTCACAAACTGAAATACATGTAAGATTTATACATTATTACAAATTTTGATTTTGCGTCATTTGGGCCACATCTTCTTAAAAGCTAAGTGGAACATACTTGAAGTCCAGTATTTCATATAGAGACCAAAAACTTCTGTTTCTTATTTATTTTCTAGAATGCAAAAAAGAATTCATTGTTTACAAACAGAGAAACTTTAATAGCAATAGCACTTAGACTTATATACTGTTCTATAGTGCTTTTACTGCCCTCTCTAAGTGGTTTACAGAGTCAGCATACTGCCCCCAACAATCTGGGTCCTCATTTTACTGACCTCGGAAGGATGGAAGGCTGAACCTTGAGCCTGGTGGAATTTGAACTGCCAAATTGCAGGCAGCTGGCAATCAGCAGAAGTAGTAGCCTGAAATACTGCACTCTAACCACTGTACCACCGAAGCTTAAACTTTACTTAGGCTTCCTTTATATCCCAATAAGGCCATACAAAGCTCTGCTAACATCAACTAGAATAGTTCTGCAAGCATTTTAAAAAACCCAAAAGGTGTTTTCCAGATAATTTTAATTTTTTCCAAAATTGCTTTTTTACAGAACTGTATATAGATTTAAAGAGTTTGCTGAGTCAATGATTCTTTCAACATCGTATTTTTCAATGTTCTCTCTTCCTCAATCAAACCTATTTGTTTGGCTGCTCAAATGCCTTGCCTTCCTTGCCTTTTTTCTTTTATCTATAATATTTTCGCCTTTTATATTATGTCATGAAACTAGCTTATCCAAAATAATGAGGATTTTTTCATGGGAAATTGCATGTGCTAAAGCAAATATAAACTGTAAGAGGTTCTTTAATGGCCTCACTGTGATGGCTCTTTATGTCTAGTTTACAAACAAGTAACAATCTGAAAA
The DNA here is from genome assembly GCA_015471245.1 of Laticauda colubrina. Lineage (NCBI taxonomy): Eukaryota > Metazoa > Chordata > Lepidosauria > Squamata > Elapidae > Laticauda > Laticauda colubrina. The sequence continues at coordinate 9,669,123 of BLBF01000054.1, read as the reverse complement.
TGATAGCAATTATAAGTAGAAACATAGAAATTATGACAGCCATATTGTTACTTTTCAGTCTGAATGACTCTTCATTAGTACATGATTATGATGTGAATAACTAAATTGTGCCTCACAGGGGAGCTTTTCCTTGAAGCAATGACAGTGTTTGAGGGATTTGTATTTAATTTTTTGATACAATTTCTGGGGCTGCTGACAAAATGTAAAGACAACAAAACAATCCAAAAATGTTAAGGCTAGGTCCCACTGGCTGACGGACGCAAAACGTATGCATAAAGGACACAGCGGATGAGCAAAATTTCGATGGTGGCTCCATCGTTTTCATCCACTCCAAAAAGTGGTGAAAATTTGCATAAACAGAACAGAAAAGAACGGATGGGGGTAGTATGTAGCGGGGATGTTAAACGGATGTTCATAGGAAGCCTAGCGGATGACAGCAGATGGAAGCGGATGACACCTCCGAAGGGTGTGACACTTCCGGGGGAGAATTGCGAAGCAGACGCATAGCGGAAGGGGCGGATGTGTAGCGGATGAAGCGGATGCATCACAGACGCCTATAGGAAGCAAAGCGGATGCTGCGCAGATGTATATCTGATGCAAAGCGTTCACTGAGCATGCGGGGAGTATGAATTGCGTCAGCTCCGCGGATATAAAAGGATGCAGCATGCATGCAGTCAGCATTCAGAGGAAAGATGTGCTGCCACATACATCTTCAAGGAACACCATGGTTCATCAGTCAGGGAAGAAGAGGAAGCCCGTGCCTACTCATTCCAGCCCTTGCAAGGAGGACAGAACCAGCATCCCACCTCCTGGCACTGACTCTGAACCTCCTGCTGCTGGTGCTGCTGGTGCTTCTGGTGCTGCTGGTGCTACTGCTACTGCTGCTGCTGCTGTGGTGGACCAGCCCCAAGGCCCTCAAAGCCCTGCTACTGAAGGCCCTGCTGCTCAAGCCCCTGAAGGCCCTGCTGCTGAAGGCCCTGCCAGAGGGAGGAAGAGGCAAGGGAAGGAGAAGGGAGAGAGGAAACAGTACACCGTTTCTGAGGAGCATGAGGATGAGGTGCTGGAATGGCTGAGGGAGAACGAGTACCTCTGGAGAAAGGGCCACAGACTCTATCACGACACCAAGAAGAAGCAGGCAGCTTGGAGAGACAAGGAAGAGAGCCTGGGGTACACTGCAGAAGTACTCCTGGAATGGTGGAAGCACATGCACACTTGGTATGGCAAGCTACACCTCAAAAAATCCGGGCAGGCCGCTGTCAAGCTCACTGACCGGGAGATGTACGTCATGGCCAAGTGCAGTTTCCTGGAGGGTGAGATCTGCCACTGAGGAGCAGCCCCTCTGACACCCCTCTCCCTCAGACAGCCCACAGACAGCCAGTCCTCTTCCAGCCAGGAGCCAGCTACCCTGTCCAGGCAGGTGTCTTCAGAGGGCCCCACGGCAGAGGGTCACTTCAGAGACCCCCCCGACAGCTGCACTCCCCATGCCGGCGGACTTGGAGGACCCCCTGTCACAAATGGAGGAAGAAGCAGCAGCCACCAGAGACCAACCCACCCCCACCCCCAGCTCCACAGGATGCAGGCAGAAAGGCAGACTGGAGGGCCAGAACCATAATGTCCTGTTGGAGATCAGGGCCACAATAAAGACCAGCACAGAACTTCTCTCTCAGCTGGTCCACTTGGACAGAGGATCCTCAGGCTGCCACACCTTCATCATCTATGTGAGCCACACCCTCAGAGACCTGCCCAAGGCCCAGTACTAGGTGATGAAGGAGAAGATAACAGCACTCTGCACAACCCTCAAGGCCCAGCTGAAGCTGCTCCTACCCAGTCCAAGTCTGCTTCTCCACCCCAGGCTTCTCACAGCCCTTCCACAGCTTTCAACAGCCCCTCACCTACCAAGGCTACGACTACTAGGACTTCCTACAGCAAAAACAGACCTTCCCAGTCCAGGCCCAGGTTCATCGAACACCACAGAAGCCACACTTCACCCAGATGCAGACCAGACAGCCCCACTACACTCCTCCTTCCTCCACCCCACAGCCAAGCCCATCAACGGACAATCTGTCATCAGTCTTGTGCCTCACATGTCAGGTACGTGATGAAGGGCCTCTCAACCTCACGGGACTGAGTCAGCTCTTGGAGAGCTTCCTGAACACACCATCCCCTGTTGTATTCTTGGGGCCAAGCACCCCAATGGTGCCTCAGACCAGCACTAAAGCCACAGCCACCTCCACAGTCCCTGCCCTCTTAACAGCTGAGACCATGGACATGACTCAGAATGACTGAGAATAGTGCCAGAGACTGAGTTGTTTACTTGTTCACTTTATCTTTGCTTAAGACACTTTACTTGGTTCATTTTGCTTTTTTAATAAAGTCACACAGTTTACTTAAGAAAGTTAATAAAGGTTATCTTTGCTTAACACACTTAATTCAGTTGACTTGGTTCATTTTGCTTATTTAATAAAGTCATAAAGGTTACCTAAGAAAGTTAATAAAAGTTATCTTTGCTTAAGACACTTGGTTCATTTTTTTTACTTAATAGTGTTGGTGAAAACTTTTAACAAATGGTTACGCCTTTCCATGCTTGTGGGATAGATAAGGATAGTTGTGGGAAAGATAAACCTCCAGTGCAACCATAATGGGACTGTATGGTCCCCCATCCCAGCTGCCACACATATGGACCTTTTTTATCAATAACAATTTATTCATTGATCAACACATTTCAAAATAAACAAAGCTCTTTATTAATGCCCTATTCATTGTAGGACCAATCAACATACATGGCACAATCTCATCAGTGTTATGCAACAGGCTCAAGGAAGCATCCAATAATCATCTATCATCCTGTCTTGCCACTCCACTACTCGAGCTGGGAAGTTGCACCAGTGTCTCAGGAGGTTGCACTGCTTCTTCCCTTCACGTGAAGCTCTGTTGGGGCCTTGTACATCCACAGTGTCTATCAGGTTACGTCCTTGCCTCCATTCACCAGGCTCCATGTCCCCATTCCCTTGTTGACAGTCCACAAGTCTGTTCTGCAACACTGGGTAGCGGGTGCGCATGAGATTGTGCAGGATGCAGCAAGCTTCCACGATGCACCTCACAGTATGTGCCTCATTCTGCATGGTGGTGAGAAGTATCTGGAACCTGTTGGCCAGGATGCCAAAGGCGTTCTCCACCACCCGTCTTGCCCTGGACAGCCTGTAGTTGAAGATCCTCTCTTCACGGGTGAGGTATCTTGAACTGTACGGCTTCATGAGGTAGGTTCTGAGGGAGAAGGCATCATCACCAATGATGAAGTAGGGCACATCTTGAGTGTCATTGGGTAGGGGGTCTGGATCTGGAAAACCCATGATGAGGTTGTGTTCCAGCCCATCCTAGAGGTCACTTGCATTGTATACCTGGCCATCTGAAGCTGACCCGTTGCCTGATGCATCGATGTACATGAACTTGTAGTCAGCATCAACCATGGCAAAGAGGATGATACTGAAGGAGCCCTTGTAGTTGAAATAAGTGGACCCTGAGTTAGCTGGAGCTTTGCAGGCCATGTGCTTCCCATCTATGGCTCCAACGGTGTGGGGAAAGTTCCACCTCTGATACCACTCTTCTGCAAGTTTCCTCCAGCCTTGTTCAGTGGTGGGGCACTGGAGGAGCTCCTCCACGTATTCTTCGATGATGGCCTGCACCACTTCTCTGACCACTTTGCTGATGCTGTTGTGTGGCACCCTCCACACATACTGCATGTTTCTGTATGTGGTTCCAGAGGCCAGTTGGCGCAGAGTCAGTGCCACCTTGAGCCCAGGTTCCAGGCTGGGCCGGAAGTTGGTGTTAGGCTTGGTCAACCTGGGTCTCAGCCGCTCTACAACTTCGTCAAACATGGCTGGTGGCATCCTCATGAAGTGCTGGAATGCATGAGGGACTTCATTCCTCATCTCCACCAACTGGTCATACAGTCCAAACTCCATTCTTCTCACGATCCATCCTCGGACCCACACAGCTCTTGGACGTCTCCTTCTTCTCCTTCTGTATAAAAGGTGAAACAGTCTGAACAGGTTTTGGTTCTGGTGATGAATGATGGCAGCTTCTATACGGACTGTGTCATGATCCATGGTGGAGAACAATTGATGATGTGGAAGACCAAGACCAAGGGTGAAGGGGTCTGTACACCATGGCTGCTGGACTCATACTGAGATCCAGATGATTTCCTCCCCCTTTTTATAGGAAATATCAGTAGTCCGCTTGGTGTCCTTCTACATACTCTAGACATACTGCAGACATCCTAAATATACGAGATACATCCCAGATACAAACATTTTGTCCATTTTAATCCTTTATATACGAGATGCATACGCTTACATCCTTTCTATTTCCGTGCTACTAACGCTGTATAGACTTTCCATGTATCTTTTGTTTCCTCCCTCTTTCCATTTTCAACTGCAGTGGATTTGAGTTGAGGGGATGGCCAGAGGATGCAGAGAGGATACAGTGGACGTTTAACAGATGATAACGGACATAGAACATTTGTTGCCCGTATATGTTGCGGATATACATTGTACGCGGCGGAAAGTTCATCCACTCACAAAGTTTTGTGCAGGTCAAAACTTCTTGCACGGATGAAATCTCAGTGGACGGATGCTCCAGGTATAGAGCGTATGAAACACGTATGCAGTGAGTACACAATGGATGCATAGCATTTTCCAACGGATGGTAAGCTTTTTTTAACGTTTTACATCCTCTTTGCATCCATTAGTGAAGTGGGACAGGGGCTTTAGCAACATCAAGATATGGCAGTTTCAAAGCACTCAATGGCCGGTGGGTATGTTTTCTTTCTGGAGATGTTAGTTCTTTCTTGAGAACTCTTGTTTACAATCCCAGGTCCTCAAGATGCTGCTGGATCATCATTCCTATCATATTGGCATTGGTAGGGATGATGAGCCTTGTCAATCAGCATCAGAGAGCGATGGTTGGAAACAGCTACTCTGCACATTGGAATCCATATATGGATAGAAGGTCTTAGTGGGGGGATAGGGGCATGATGCTTAAGAATGTAACTACTATACTTCCAGAAATAACCTTTCAACAGGAATGTATGAATCCGCACTTTATATGAATGGTGCCATTTTTTTTTGGTATTGTACTGTAGGGACATACATTTCTCTAAAATTAGATGAACAGCATGTACATAAAAAGTAGGAGAAGTCATGTCTTTTCTCCAAATATTGAACTTGTGGAACTTTTTACACTTTCATTCATTTTTGCAGAGCTTCAGTATCAGATGGAGTAACTTGAAAACGCTCATCTGTACCAGAGGTGGTATTCAGCAGGTTCTAACCAGTTCTGGAGAACCGGTAGCAGAAAATTTTGACTAATTCAGAGAATGAGCAAATGCCACCTCTGACTGGCCCCACCCCCATCTATTCTCTTCCTCCCATTGAGTCCCAGCTGATCGGCTGGGTCTTCTTTTGTTGCCCTGCATAGGAGAATGGAGCTGGAAAGCAGGTTAATGGGGTGGAAGGGAATGGGGATTTTGTAGTAATCTTCCTCCAGAAGTGGGGAGGTTCCTTCCCCTGCCACACCTACCAAGCCTCGCCCACCAAGCCACACCATGCCCACCAAACCATGCCCACAGAACTGGTAATAAAAGATTTTGAATCCCACCACTGATCTGTACTATTGCAATGTGTTGTAGATGGGAATATCTCTTAAGACAACCAGGAAATTGCAGCTGGTTAAGCCCATGTCACACTGCACCAATGGATGGAAAGAGAATGTAAAATGGAGAGAAACACTTGCCATCCATTGGTTAACGCGATTCATCCGTTCTGTACTCACTGCATCCGTTTTTCATCCTCTCTATCCGTCCAGCATCCATCAACTGAGGTTCCATCCACTCAAAAAGTTTTGAGCTGCTTAAAACTTTTTGAGCGGAAAATGTATCCAACGCGTCTGTTCTGCATCCGCAACGCATACGGGGAACATCCATTCTACATCTGTTGTCATTCGTTACGTGTCCGTTCTATCTGCTAGCCATCCGCTGCGCATCTGCGCAACTCAAATCCGCTCCAGCGGAAAACGGACACAGGGAGGAAGCAAAACGGACGCAGAATGGATGCGCAGCGTTAGTTGCACGGACGGAGAAAGGATGAAAGTGGATGCAGCTCGCAAAGAAAGCATTTAAAACGGAAAAAACGTTCGCAGAGGGGACATATCTCAGATATTAAGGATGTCTGCAGGATACCTAGAGGATGCAACAGGACACCTAGTGGAAAACCTATATTGCATATAAAAAGGGGGAGGAACTCACCTGGATCTCACTTTCAGTCCAGCAGCCCTGCTGTGCAGACCTCTGTAGCCTTCATCTGGCTCTTGCTCTTCCACGGAATCCATTGATGTCCACCATGGATCATAACACAGTCCTTTTGGTAACCACCATCGTTCTGCAACAGTGTGAAGCCATCTACAGGCTCTTTCAACTCTACTACGGGAAGAAAAGGAGGCGACCAAGAAGTGTCTAGGTCCGAAGATCGACCGGAGAAGAGCAGAGTACGGACTGTACAACAAGCTGATGGTGGAGCTGAGGAACGAAGACCCTCGTGCATTCCAGAACTTCATGAGGATGCCTCCAGCCATGTTTGATGAAGTTGTGGAGTGGCTGAGACCCAGGTTGACCAAGGCAAACACCAACCTCCGGCCCAGCCTGGAACCTGGGCTCAAGGTGGCACTCACTCTGCGCCACCTGGCCTCAGGGACCATGTACACGAGCATGCAGTACAGCTGGAGGGTGGCACACAACACCATCAGCATTGTGGTCAGAGAAGTGGTGCAGGCCATCATCGAAGAATACCTGGAGGAGCTCCTCCAGTGCCCCTCCACTGAAGAAGGCTGGAAGAAAGTTGCAGAGCAGTGGTATCAGAAGTGGAACTTCCCCCACACCGTTGGAGCCATAGATGGCAAGCACGTGGCCTGCAAAGCTCCAGCCAAGTCGGGGTCCACTTATTTCAACTCCAAGGGCTTCTTCAGCATCATCCTCTTCGCCATGGTCGATGCTGACTACAAGTTCATGTACATCAATGCTTCAGGCAACAGGTCAGCTTCAGATGCCCAGGTATACAATGCCAGTCACCTCAAGGAGGGGCTGGAACGCAACCTCATCATGGGCTTCCCAGATCCAGACCCCCTGCCCAACGATACACAAGATGTGCCCTACTTCATCGTGGGGGATGACGCCTTCTCCCTCAGAACCTACCTCATGCAGCCCTACACTTCCAGATTGCTCACCCATGAAGAGAGGATCTTCAACTACAGGCTGTCCAGGGCAAGGCGGATGGTGAAGAACGCCTTTGGCATCCTGGCCAACAGGTTCCAGGTACTTCTCACCACCATGCAGCATCGGCCAGAGACCGTGAGGAGGATCATGGAAGCTTGGTTCATCCTGCACAATCTCATGCGCACCCGCTACCCAGTGTTGCAGAACAGGCTTGTGGACCTCCAACAAGGCAATGAGGACATGGAGCCTGGGGAATGGAGGCAAGGGCGAAACCTGATAGACATTAAGGATGTGCAAGGCCCCAACAGAGATTCACGTGAAGAGAAGAAGCAACGCAACCTCCTGAGACACTGGTGCAACTCCCCAGCTGGAGCAGTGGAGTGGCAAGACAGGATGATAGATGATTAATGGATGCTTCCTTCAGCCTGTCTCATCACACTGATGAGATTGGGCCAGTTATGTTGGGTGAGCCTACAATGAACAGGGCATTTAATAAAGAGTTGTGTTTATGTTGACATGTGTGGATGAATGATTACATTATTATTGATAATAAAGGGCCATAGGTGTGTCACCTGGGAGGGTGGACCATAGAGTCCCACTATGTTTGCACTGGAGGTTTATCTATCCCACAGCTATTACCCATCCCAAAGGTATCCCTGCCCATCCCACAGGTATCCCTGCCCATCCCACAGCTATCTCCCATACCAAAGGTATCCCTGCCCATGCCACTGCCATTACCCATCCCAAAGGTATCCCTGCCCATCCCACTGCTATCCTTACCCATCCCAGAAGCATGCAAAGGCTTAAACCATTTCTAAAAGTTTCCACCAATACTTTATTTAATAAAATAGATGAAGCAAGTGTGTGAAGCAAAGATAATCGTTATTAATAACAAGCTGTAAAAGAAAAATGACCCAGGTCAAGTGTCCAAAGCAAAAATAAAGTCAACAGGTAGCCACCCAGTCTCTGGCACTCTTCTTGGTCACTCGGAGGCATGCCCAGTTTCAGGGGTGAAGGGTCCAGGTGCTGTGGAGGTGGCTGCTGCTGGAGTGCTGGTCTGAGGCACCACTGGGGTGCCTGGCCCCGAGAGGACAACAGGGGACGGTATGTTGACGAAGCTCTCAGACAGCTGTCTCAGCCCCGTGATGTTGAGAGCCCCTTCCTCCATGACATGGGGTGTCAGCCCCAATACCGATGACAGATGTTCTGAGGCCGGGCTTGGCTGTGGGTTGGAGGAAGGAGCAGTATAGTGGGGCTGTCTGGTCTGCAGCTGGGTGAGGACTGGCGTCGGTGGCATCGGTGGCGTGGGTGGCATCTGTGGTGTGGCTGGTATCGGTGGCGTGGGTGGCATCGGTGGCATCAGTGGCAACGGTGGTGTCTGATGTACCTGTGCCTGGACTGGGAAGGGCTGCCTGTGCTGCTGGACCTCCTGGTAGCCGTAGCCTTGGTAGAAAGCCTTGGAAGGGCAGTGACATCACCTGGGGTGGAGGAGCAGGCCTGGACTGGGTGGGAACAGGTTCAACTTGGTCTGGAGGGTTGTGAAGAAGATCAGTGATCCTGTCCTTCACCATCTGGTACTGGGGTTCCGACATGTTCATGAGGGTCTGGTTGACGTAGGTGAAGAAGGGCTTGCGGTTGGAGGATGGGGCGTCGGTGTGTACCAGCTGAGAGAGGATATCTACGCTGCTCCTGAGGGTGTCCCTGATCTCCAGCAGGACAGTGTGGCTCTGCCCCTCCAGTCTGCCTCTCTGCCTTTCTGTGGAGGTGGAGCTGGGGTTGGATGCGGGTTGGGCTGTTGTGGAAGTGCCCTCTCCTTGCTCTCACTGCGTCAGGGGGTCCTCCACGTGCTCCGCCACGGGTAGTACAGCTGTCGGGGGGGGTCTCCGTCGTGGCACGCTCCACAGATACCTGCCTGGACACAAGAGCTGACACTTTGCCAGAAGAGGACTGGCTTTCAGCAGGCTGCCTGAGAGAAAGGGTTGTGAGAGGGGCTGCTCCTCGGTGGCAGATCTCACCCTCCAAGAAGCTGCACTTGGCCATCACATAGGTCTCCCGGTCCATCAGCTTGACCGCGGCCTGGCCAGATTTCTTGAGATGCAGCTTCCCGGAGCAGGTGTGCATGTGCATCCACCAGCCGAGGAGCACCTCCGAAGTGTAGCCCAGGCTCTCTGCCTTCTCTCTCCAAGCAGCCTGCTTCCTCTTGGTGTCTCGATAGATCCTGTGTCCCTTCCGCCAAAGATATTCATTCTCCCTCAGCCACTCCAGCACATCCTCTTCATGTTCCTCTTCAATTGTGTATTGCCTCCTCTCCCGTTCACGCGTCTGCCTCTTCCTCCCTTTGGCAGGGCCATATGGGCCCTCATCAGAGGGGCTTCGAAGTTGTAGGGGCTGCTTCTCCACACCACCACCACCAGCAGCAGCAGCAACAACAGTCGCAGCAAAAGCAGGACCAGCAGGACCAGCACCAGCAGCACCAGCAGCATGACCAGGAGCACCAGCAGGACCAGCAGGACCAGGAGCACGATCAGGAGCAGGAGCACGAGCAGGACCAGGAGCACGAGCAGGACCAGGAGCACAAGCAGGACCTGGACCACCAGCAGGACCAGGACCACCAGCAGGACCAGCAGGACCAGGAGAAGCGCCAGCAGAGTAAGCACCAGCAGAAGCACCAGCACCAGGAGCAGTGCCAGCAGAGTAAGCACCAGCAGAAGCACCACCACCAGAAGCAGTTCCAGCAGAGTAAGCACCAGCAGAAGCACCACCACCAGGAGCAGTGCCAGCAGAGTAAGCACCAGCAGAAGCACCACCACCAGAAGCAGCACCAGCAGAAGCACCACCACCAGAGGCAGCATCAGCAGAAGCACCACCACCAGAAGCAGCATCAGCAGAAGCAGCACCACCAGAAGCAGCATCAGCAGAGTAAGCACAAGCAGAAGCACCACCACCAGAAGCAGCATCAGCAGAAGCACCACCTCCAGAAGCAGCATCAGCAGAAGCCCCAGCACCAGAAGAGTGAGCCCAGGCAGCAGAAGCCCCAGCAGAAGCAGAGTCAGACCAGGGGGTGGGAGGGTGGCCCTGTTCCTCTTGCCAGGACTGGCAGCAGATGGCAGAGGCTTCCTTTTCTTCCCCATGGTTGTTGGGTTGCTGGCTGGCTGGCTGGCTGGCTGGCTGGCAAGCTGTGTCTGGAAGCAGGTCTTTCCTCTGAATGGTGACCTACTTGCATGCTGCTTCCCTTTATATCCGCAGGGCTGACAATCCTGCAATGCATCCTCCCCGCATGTGCAGTGAATGCTAGGCATCCGCTAGGCATCCGCTAGGCTTCCACTCTGCATCTGCTTCATCCGCTCGGCATCCGCTCGGCATCCGCTCGGCATCCGCTCTTTCCGTTCCACATCCGCTTTGCTGTGCTCCCCCGGAAGCCTTGCGGATGTGCCATCCACTCCCATCCGCTTCCATCCACTAGGCTTCCATGGAGCATCCGCTTTCCATCCGCCTTACGTCCGCCCCCCCCGTCCGTTCCTTTCCGTGTTGTCCGCTCTGGTTATGCAAATTCGGGGCACTTTTGAGAGCGGATAACAACAGATGGAACATTTTGCTCGTCCGTTGTGTCCTTTTTACAAACGTTTTGCATCCGTTGGCCAGTGTGACAGGGCCTTTAAGAAGCAATATTGGCTGGGGCTCAGTGCTCTGAGCTCTGCATTCACAGTCAGTAGGTTTCTGGGTGCAGCTTGTTTATTTTTAGATTGAAATCCTACTTTTATTCATGAAGCCAAGACAGCATACCTAGAGCTCCCTCCTCCCATTTTTCTCTACAAGGATAACCTAGTGATGGAGGCTGAGCTGAGAGAAACTGACTGGCCCAGAGCTGAGTGGCTGAGAGCTCTTGAGAGCAAAGAATATGACTTTGATGCAGAATTCCATTACCAAGTCAATGGACAGACAATGTTTCAGAAACCTAAACGATGGGTATAAAAGCATCTCACGTAGATCCCTCTCCCTTGAATTCACATGAAGATAAAAGAGGTAGGAGGAAAAGCACAATCAGAGCTGGCAAGATTTTGTTACTACAGTATAAGTAATAAACTTGTTTAATAAATATACATTTTAGACATATGTGGCATCTGTTTTTTGTTTTTGTTTTGGTCTGGTCTGCCTTATATGGCTGACAAAGATAAACTAGAGCTTGGATTTCCTGTTCCTAGTAGTCCAACACATTAAATTCTGGCTTTAAGTTGTAAGACCCTCTGAAATTTGGCCTATGACCACCTTCTCCAACCAGTGTTGATTCATCTCATCTATTCATCCAGAGCAAAACTGTTGGTGGTGTCTTTTTTCATGACATGTTTTTCAGTAACAGCCCCTATATTTTAGAAATGCCTCCCTAAAAGCTAGATATGCCCCTTTGGCCGTGACCTTCTAGAAGTTAGTCAAAAACGTCCAAAGGACATTTCGGAATGAATGGGCTCTTACGTGTGTGTTAGCTTTTTATTGCTGATCTGTTTTTTAAATTATATTTGTACCAGGAATACTTTGATTAATTATATTGCATGGTTTATTTGGTAGCCTTGAGGAGTTAAAAGTGAGTTTGGCAGCATACAAATCCAATATATTAAATAATAATATGTCATTATTTAATCCACAAATAAATCAGACATACAATTTGCCAATAAAATTATAATTCTTTTTGATATATTGACTGTTTCAATCCAGCAATGCTGTTAGAAAAGGGAATGAGGTTAAATCAACAGTTTTTGTCTTGAATCCTTGCATGCCTCTAAACCAGTGGTCTCCAACCTTAACAACTTTAAACCTGGAGGACTTCAACTCCCAGAATTCCTCAGCAAAGCATAGCTGGCTGAGGAATTCTGGAAGTTGAAGACTACAGGTCTTAAAATTGCCGAGGTTGGAGATCCCTTGTGATGATACAGAGTGTATCACAAATGTAACAAAATCCAAAACGTAAATAAATATCTTTTAATGCCTCCAACTTGGCCCCACTATTCAGTAATACTCAGTTGGAGATAAAACGTACTCAAAAATAGTGTTCAGAAGAAAGCAATACAGTCTGAATTTAATGAGCAGATAGAGGTGAAATAAAAAACCAAACAAACTACAATGACAACATTTCCACAATGGAACAGGAGAATTATTTACCACATTCAAGGAGATAACAAGGCACAGTCTGTTGGAAGGATGCCAACCAAGGTAACTTCAGACCAACATAAAACACGCTTTGTTTCTAGCTTTTGCCACTACGCAGGTCCAAATTCTTGTGCAGTTCTCACACTTGCATCCTATGAAGAGGATTAAGGCCCTCTCCTCCTGAGGAGACCCTGTCTCTCCCTTATCCTTTCCTCCCTGCGTACCTTAGGATGGAGAGGGGATGGGCCTGGGTCTTCCCCTGACTGCTCAGCTGGTTTCTGCCCTTCCCCAGCCTCCTGCACAACCTCCAGAGCCACACTTCCATTCCCTGTTGGTTGTTCCTCCTCTCCCTCAGAGTCAGTCTCCACCAGGGGCATGACATCCCTACTCTAAACTACCATATTTACAAAACTATTCTTCTTCCTTGGAGAAAAAAATGCATTTTACTATTATACATGTAGCTTAGCCTCCATCTAAGTAAAGGATCACTGCATCCTGATGAGATCAAGAAGTATCTGTTAGTCCAAGCTCAGGATTTCTATTCTGTGAGCTTTACTATTGATCCTCCATTCTGTCTGCCTGCATTTGCAATTTCTTCTAATTTTCACCATATCTTCGAGTTGACATGGTTTGTATAGTTCACATAGATCTGTTTCTTAATTGGTGGCTGTATTATGACATGTGGACTGTTTCCAGGAGAATTATGAATTCAAACAGCTCCTTGGTGACTTCATTAATCTCCCAAGTGCTTTGTTTAGTTTCAGAGACTTTCAGATTGTTTCATAATTATTGTCCAACTCTCAAAAGGACCTAGAGTGGCTTTGCAATTTTTCTTTAATGTTAAAGAACTTTTCATGGATCTCCAGGGCAGAGATGTTTAATTTTTTGATGGTTGCTGCTTCTTCTGAACAATAGGAACTCCATATTGTCCTTCAATTTGATTGCCATTCTTCCTTCTAAAGAAGTATGCACAAAATTTGTTCTTTGTTCTTTTATTTGTTCTGAGCAAACACAAATAGAGCAAGTTTGATCCTTTGCTTACTGTTATTATTACGTAATATATGATACTTGACATCTTGCATTTATTTCTATAGAAATATACATAGACTGAGATTTCTAAAATGGTATTTGTACTTCTATATGCATTCATTTTAAAAATGGTTCTTGCATTTAAACTTTTGATACACAGAAACAGAAGCAAAATAACAGAGTTGGAAGGGACGTTAGAGGTCTTCTAGTCCAATCTCCAACTCAGGCAGGAAATCCTATACCATTTCAGACAAATTGTTTTCCAATCTCTTCTTAAAAACTCCAGTGTTGGAGCATCCATAATTTCCTGCGGCAAGTTGTTCCACCGATTAATTTTTCTAACTGTTAGGAAATTCCTACTTAGTTCTAGGTTTGTTCTTTCCTTAATTAGTTTCCATCTATTGCTTCTTGTCCTGCTTTCAGGGGTCCTAAATTTTTTTAGTACTGGGGTTCAGGCTTGGTGGATACTTATGCTTTTAGTTGATGCTCCTGAGATGTGCCCTTGAAATGTTTTAAAGCCAGAAAACTTGAATTAGAGTTCAGTGTTTATCTAGCCCAGGAGTCATCAAATTTGACAGCTTTAAGACTTGTAGACTTCAACTTCCAGAATTCCTCCTCCAGTCATGTTAGCCCAGGAATTCTGGGAATTGAAGTCCACAAGACTTAAACTTGCCAAGTTTGAAGACCCTTGATCTAGACTAAAAACTAACATGTTAAATCATGTCCCAATCCCTTGATTCTGGCCCCACTCCCTATTAGAATGTAACTTTCTGGACAATTTCTGGACAACTAAAATTTGACTCTCCACCTAGAACAAAGCAACAGCATCCTGGGAAGACATTGAAGAGATCCCCAAGTATGTTTACTGGATTATGTAATATATCATTTTAAAAGCATGGCATTCTAAGCAGATAGATAGATAGATAGATAGATAGATAGATAGATAGATAGATAGATAG
>BLBF01000054.1:9635183-9654719 GCA_015471245.1 Laticauda colubrina | reverse complement strand
AGACATAGACATAGACATAGACATAGACATAGACATAGACATAGACATAGACATAGACATAGACATAGACATAGACATAGACATAGACATGGCATTTTTAGAGGTAGGCTGTAAAAAGAAGTGGAGAAATATTTTGCCATAATTCTTACCTTTGCCTTGTGGAATACTCAAGAATAAAACATTGGCATTGGTTTTCTTCTCCTTTCGCTGGCAATGAAATCCAGTATAGGTAATCATGTGTGTTATCTTTGTCCTCTATTTTGCTTAACTATGAGTGTGGGTAATGCAGTTAAAATAATCTGCTCTTCATCGCACCAGAAAGAAATCCTTTGAAAAAAACAATCTATGATACCATAACAAGGCAGTCATTGCTGGGATAGAAACTTTTAATTATAACTGAGATTCAGTTTTGGTATTGACTTCTATATGATTTAATATATTAGATCTATCCTTTGAAAAATGGAATCAAAATGCCCTTAATAATTCCATGGATGGCTAAAACGAAGTGCACAATTTGTTCTGATCGTATTGTCATATTGGCGTTCATTTCTGAAAGGCGAAAATAATTTAGATAATGGACAAGGCTCTGAGCTGCTTTTCAATGGAGGAATAGGTTTGCGAGTTTAATGGATGAATAAAGAGAACAGTGAAAGGCCTGGTCCCACTGGCTGATGGACACAAAACGTATGCATAAAGGACACAGTGGATGAGCAAAATTTTAGGGGGGGGGGCTCCATCTGTTGTCATCCACTCCAAAAAGTGGCAAAAATTTGCATAAACAGAACGGAAAAGAACGGACGTGGGTAGTATGTAGCGGGGATGTTAAATGGATGTTCATAGGAAGCCTAGCGGATGGAAGCAGATGACACCTTCGAAGGGGTTCCAGGGCATAATTTTGAAGCGGACGTATAGCGGATGAAGCGGATGCATCATGTATGCCTAAAGGAAAGAAAGGGGATGCCGTGTGGATGTATATCGGATGCAAACCGTTCACTGCGCATCCTTTCTATTTCCGTGCTACTAACGCTGTGTAGACGTTCCGTGTACCTTTTGTTTCCTCCTTCTTTCCGTTTTCAGCTGCAGCGGATGTGAGTTGCAAGGATGCCCAGAGGATGCAGAGAGAATACAGCAGACGTTTAACGGATGATAAATGGACATAGAACGCTTGTTGTTCATATGTCACGGATTTACATCATACACGGTAGAAAGTTCATCCGTTCACAAAGTTTTGTGCAGCTCAAAACCTCTTGCGCGGATGAAATCGCAGTGGACGGATGCTCGACGGATAGAGCGTATGAAACACGAATGCAATGAGTACACAACGGATGCATAGCATTTTCCAACGGATGGAAAGCTTTTTTTAATGTTTTACATCCTCTTTGCATCCATAAGTGCAGTGGGACAGGGCCTTTAAGTAAGAAACCTAATTGGAGGACATAATAATATTGCAAATCTGAGAAGGACAGGGAAAGGAAGAAATTTGGCATGTGTAAATGATAACCAAAAAGCAAACTGAAATGAAGTAGAAACCTGAATCCTAGTAGCAGATTAAAAATGGAATAGTTTCTTCATTATTTGTTAGTTTATTCCTATTAACAAAAAAACTTTTTGGAACATTGAATGAAGCATACACAAGCTAATTGCAACAAACAGTAAACAATTGTGTACTTCATTTGGAGCTGGACTATTTTTTTCACAAGCATCACTATATGGAATTGATCAATATCCTAGTTGTTGCAAGGATTAGAAAATTAATATTAACTCAATGCAACTTGTATGAACTAGGATTTATTGTAAGTTTCTAACTTTAAAGTGGGGACATTGTTCAAGTGTTAATAAATAATAGTTGAAGATATAGGATTTCCAGTTTTATTGACTTTAGTGCAACAGAATTTTTATTTGACCTTTAGTGACAAGTCTAGCTATCCAAGTATAAAATAGGAAATAAAATAGCCATTTCTTATCTCATATATCTTTGAAACATAGTATAGTGATGTGAATGTGAAAACAGCTTTAAAATCACTTGTTTTACAGTATCAGCTGAAAACTATCAACTTATTCCTAAAAATGGAATTTTGAGTGTATGACTTGTTTAGTAACAGGTTATTTATTTGTTTGTTTAGCATATGGCATATCATACATGGACAAGCAATCTAAATTAACATTTTAATTACATTAGTAGAATGCAATAAATTATCAATGTCAGAAAGATCTATGTTCAAATATTAAGGTTTAGGCCATCTAGCCATTGAAGTGCAGCATTTTAAAAAATCAAATAATGGGTATCTTAGGAATGTTGCTTCATAGAATTGTATAATAATTGCACTGATAAAACTTGATCAGATTATTTTATATTTTTATCTTAAGGGATCAAATATGTGATTAAATAGGACCATGGACATTTTAATTTAAAATACAAGTGCTAAGCAGTGTTCTGAAAGCTATACACTTTAGGAAAAAAAGTGTACTATGAGTTCAGACTTTCCCATCACCCATTGTTCCTTGAAACTGCATGTGCAGATTGCTTCAGGAGTGATACAATGCACAGAAAACATATTTGCTACATTATATTGTTTTCCAGTGTGGGTAAGTGGAAGACAAAACAAGAAATAGAGTAAAAACTACAATCATATTTAATATAAAACTTTTACTGTTGTAAGTTTTTAATTGGAGATACCCTGAAAAGAAAACACATCTGAGCTTATCTGCTGTGCCTTTAAGCCCATGTCACACTGAACCAACGGATGCAAAGAGGATGTAAAATGGACAAAAAACCTTGCCATCCGTTCGAAAACGCGATGTACTCACTGCCTCCGTTTGGCTTCCTCTCTATCCATCCAGCATCCGTTTATGGACGTTTCATCCGCTCCAAAAGTTTTGGGCTGCCTAAAACTTTTGCGCGGAAAATGTATCCAGTTCGTCTGTTCTGCATCCACTACGCATCTGCTACGCATCTGCTACGCATCCGTTACGCATCCGCTATATCCACTAGGCATCCGCTACGCATCCGCGCAACTCGCATCCGCCTGGACGTGGGGAGGAAGCGGAACGGATGCAGAACGGATGCAGAATGGATGCAGAATGGATGCAGAACAGATGCAGAATGGAAACAAAGCGTTTAAAACAGAAAAAACATTCGCAGAGGGGACCTATCTCGGATATTAAGGATGTCTAGAGGATGCCTAGCAGAAAACCTATACTGCCTATAAAAAGGGGGAGCAACTCGCCTGCATCTCACTTTCAGGACAGCAGCCCAGTGGTGCAGACCTCTGCAGCCTTCATCTGCCTCTTCCTCTTCCACAGCATCCAGTCATGTCCACCGTGGATGGTAACAAAGTCCTTTCGGCAGCCACCATCCTTCTGCAACAGTGCGAACCCATCTGCAGGCTCTGTGAACTCTACTGCGAGAAGAAAAGGAGCCACCCAAAAAGAGTCTGGGTCCGAAGATGGTTCACCAGAAGAGCAGAGTACAACAAGCTGATGGTGGAGCTCAGGAACGAAGACACTCGGGCATTCCAGAACTTCATGAGGATGCCTCCAGCCATGTTTGACGAAGTTGTGCAGCGCGTGACACCCAGGTTGACCAAGGCAAACACCAACTTCTGGCCCAGCCTGGACCCTGGGCTCAAGGTGGCACTCACTCTGCGCCACCTGGCCTCAGGGACCTCCTACAGGAGCATGCAGTACGGCTGGAGGGTGCCATCCAACACCATCAGCATCGTGGTCAGAGAAGTGGTGCAGGCCATCATCGAAGAATACAAGGAGGAGCTCCTCCAGTGCCCCTCCACTGAAGAAGGATGGAAGAAAGTTGAAGAGCAGTGGTATCAGAAGTGGAACTTCCCCCACACCGTTGGAGCCATAGATGGCAAGCACGTGGCCTGCAAAGCTCCAGCCAAGTCGGGGTCCACTTATTTCAACTCCAAGGGCTTCTTTAGCATCATCCTCTTTGCCATGGTCGATGCTGACTACAAGTTCATGTACATCGATGCTTCAGGCAACGGCTCATCTTCAGATGCCCAGGTATACAACGCCAGTCACCTCAAGGAGGAGCTGGAAGGCAACCTCATCGTGGGCTTCCCAGATCCAGAACCCCTGCCCAACGACACACAAGATGTGCCCTACTTCATCGTGGGGGATGACGGCTTCTCCCTCACAACCTACCTCATGAAGCCCTACACCTCCAGACTCCTCACCGTGAAGAGAGGATCTTCAACTACAGGCTGTCCAGGGCAAGGCGGGTGGTGGACAACGCCTTTGGCATCCTGGCCAACACATTCCAGGTACTTCTCACCACCATGCAGCATTGCCCAGAGACCGTGAGGAGGATCATGGAAGCTTGCTGCATCCTGCACAATCTCATGCGCACCCACTACCCAGTCTTGCAGAACAGGCTTGTGGATCTCCAACAAGGCAATGGGGACATGAAGCCTGGGGAATGGAGGCAAGGGCTAAACCTGATCGACACTGCGGATGTGCAAGGCCCCAACAGAGCCTCACATGAAGCGAAGAAGCAGCGCAACCTCCTGAGACAATGGTGCAACTCCCCTGCTGGAGCAGTGGAGTGGCAAGACAGGATGGTAGATGCTTAATGGATGCTTCCTTCAGCCTGTCTCATCACACGGATGAGATTGGGCCATGTATGTTTGGTTGGCCTACAATGAACAGGGCGTTTAATAAAGAGTTGTGTTTATGTTGACATGTGTGGATAATTATTACATTATTATTGATAATAAAGGGCCG
Organism: Laticauda colubrina; assembly: GCA_015471245.1. NCBI lineage: Eukaryota > Metazoa > Chordata > Lepidosauria > Squamata > Elapidae > Laticauda > Laticauda colubrina. The sequence continues at coordinate 9,649,979 of BLBF01000054.1, read as the reverse complement.
TAGGTGTGGCACCTGGGAGGCTGGACCATACAGTCCCACTATGCTTGCACTGGAGGTTTATCTATCCCACTACTATCCTAACCCATCCCACTGCTATATTAACCCATCCCACAAGCATGCAAAGGCTTAAACCATTTCTAAAAGTTTCCAGCAAGACTTTATGAAAAAAAAGAAATGAAGCAAGTGTGTGAATCATAAATAGACTTCATTAACAACAAGCTATAAGACAAAAATGAGTCTCTGGCATCACTCTTGGTCGCTCAGTCTCAGGGGTAAAGGGTGCAGGTGCCGTGGAGGTGGCTGGTGCTGGAGTGCTTGTCATCAGCTCCTCCAGAAGCAGAAGCAGCAGAAGCGCCAGCCCCAGAAGAGCAAGCCCGTGCTGCAGGAGCCCCAGCAGAACCAGAGTGAGGGCCAGAGGGTGGGATGGTAGCCCTGTCCCTCTTGCCAGGGCTGGCAGCAGATGGCTGAGGCTTGCTGTGCTTCCGCTTCTTGCTGTGCTTCCGGTTGTGGGGTTGCTGGCTGGCAGGGAGGCTGGCAGGAACCAAGGCTGGCAGGAAGGCTGGCAGGGAGGCTGGCAGGGAGGCTGGCATGCGGATGTGCCATCCACTCCCATCCGCTCCCATCCACTTCCATCCGCTGGGCTTCCGTTCCACATCCGCTTTGCATCCGCCCTGCGTCCTCTCCGCGTCCGTATTATCCGCTCCGGTTATGCAAATTTTTGCCCCTTTTGAGAGCGGATAACAACGGATGGAACATTTTGCTCGTCCGCTGTGTCCTTTTTGCATCCGTTGGCCAGTGTGACATGGGCTTTATCTAGAGATCTATTTTGACCAAACAAATAGGCCTTTTTTTCTAGTTTAGATGCAATTAATATTCTATGTAAGTACCGGTAGTCCTCAACTCGCAACCAACCATTTAATGATCATTTGAAGTTACAACAGCACTGAAAAATAGAGACATGACCATTCCTCACTTACAACCATTGCAGCATCACCATGGCCACCTGATCAAAATTTGGATGTTTGGCAACTGGCATGCATTTATGACAATTGCAATGTCCTGAGATCACATGATCATGTTTTCTGACACCAAGGTGATATTCAGCAGGTTCTGATCAGTTCTGGAGAATCGGTAACAGAAATTTTGAGTAGTTTGAAGAACCGGCAAATACCACCTCTGACTGGCCCCGCCCCCATCTATTCTCTGCCTCCTGAGTCCCAGCTGATTAGCTGGGTCTTTGGTTGTTCTACACAGGGGAACAAAGTAGAGAGCAGGTTAATGGGGTGGGGAGGGAATGGGATTTTGCAGGAATCTTCTCCCAGGGAATGAGAATTTTACAGTATCCTTCCCCTGCCATGTCCACCAAGCCACGCCCACAGAACCAGTAGTAAAAAATTTTGAATCCCACCACTGCTCTGACAAGCAAAGTCATTGGGGAAGCCAGATTCACTTAACAACCATGTTACTAATTTAACAACTGCATTGATTGACTCAACAATTGCAGCAAAAAGGTCATAAAATAGGGCAAAACTAACTTAACAACTGTCTTGGAAATATTGGGTTCAGTTGCAGTCATAAATTGAGGACTACCTGTATATAACACAATTGTTCTTAAAAAAAAAAGCCCTTTGAAGCATTTTCTTTGTGGCTAATTCAACTTACTCGGATAAGAGAGTCTATTCCTGTGCTTTCCAAGATGTGACGGTGGTAAGAGTTTTTTCCCCCATAATTTAGGAATATGCAACATAATTAAAAGGGGAAGATCTACTTTTAACAGTCATTAAGGCACATTTCAATCACACATATAACTAAGCAGTAGATATTAAAATAATGTTTAAAGTTTGTTCAAAATAAGTGAGCAGGAGACACAGGAACATTGGAGGTGGCAGTTGGCCTACAGTATGCTGCTACACAGTGTTTTTCTGGATAGCCTTGGCTATAATTTTTCATTCTGATTACAGAGCCTATTGCTACTAAATCTTTTAAAGCCTCCATGGGTTCCTGGAAATTAGTGCTTACATGAATATAATTAGGCAAATGAGAATTTCTGAATATTAAAGTAGGATAGCTTTTAAGATAATCTATAAGTGATCTTAGGGTTTATAATTCTTAGTCAGAAGCTTTGGTGCTTTTATAAGGACACTGAGGCATACATATGAATGAGCAGTACGTTGAGCCAGATGAGTCTGGATATTCACAAGCCACCAGACCAACGAATTGCCAGATGCCTTCACAATGTTTTTTAAGAATATAAGATCCAATTTAAGACAATTCCAAGTGACATGCCATTGTGCTTTCCAAAATAAGAAGATTCTGTGATTCTAGGTGTTCTACAACTCCTAGAACAGCGGTAGCTAACCTTTTTGGACTCCTGTGCCAAAAATTGTACACGCACTTGAATGCTCGCACTCATATGCCAGCACCCAGAAGGCAATGCGTGCCCCCCACATGCCCCTACGCATGCACAAGCAATCCACAACCACCCCCACCACCCCCTTACCTGCACTGCACCTCACAGCTGATTTTCAACCAGTTTGAGGCCTTTTGGGGCCTCCCAAAGGCTTGAGAAAGGCTTCTGTAGGCTTTGCAGGCTGAAAAGTAGCCCCGTTTCATCACTTCCTGTTTTTCTGAAAATACCAGAAATGACTAAACGGGGCTAGTTTTCCACCTGCAAAGCTTGCAGAAGCCTACAGAAATCTTCCTCAAGCCTTTGAGAGGTTGAAAAAGGCCTCAAACTGATCGAAAATCAGCTGTGAGGCATGCACATGCGCAGTGAGGTAAGTTTGCCTACAGCTTGTGTGCCGGCACAAATGGCTCTGCATACTACCTCTGGCACACGTGCTATAGGTTTGCCACCACGGTCCTGAAACCTCCCTCCAGCAAGAGCTATCAGAATTATTTTAAGTCAAAATAAAGTTTGTTGTTTTGGAATCTATGATTTGTCTAGGTTTTTATCATATGCAAACTAACCAATTATATTATGACTTTCAGTGATGTATGAATCTTGCATGGGTATCTCTAAGCTCCTACAAATCTGAGCATCCTAATTAAATTACAAATTTAAAATGATTTATTTCTCAAATCTGTCTGAACTATGATTTGGCCAGTGAAATACATTCCTAAAATAAAAGAGGGACAAAATCCTGATACTTTTTTAAAAATGAATCTGATTAAAATTATTTAACTACTGTATTAGTTAACAATTTACTGACAGGATATTTTTTCAGCTTATATTAATATCTATGGAAATTCTTAGTCATCCAGGTTATGGTTGTCCCAAGGTGCTTTTTCCAGAAAGTCCAGTTGCCTCTTGAAAAAGCACCTTGGGACAGCTTACATTCACTTAAAGGACAGGACATAGTTGGTTATTTAATGCCACAATTTATAGCTATAATCTCAGTATCTGTGTCTGTATGTGTCTACCATTTTAAAAAATATTTGTTTCTTATTATTCTTCTAAAATAAAAAGAAACATCAAAGTTATTAACAATAATTTAAATATAGAAAATGAAAATGATTTAATATACAAATATCATTGTCACTGATAATTAAAAATAAAAGTTTCCAACCTTGGAAGCTTCAAGATGTAGGAATTTAAACTCACAGAAATCTGAGAATTTTTCATGTTGAAGACTGCACATCTTAAAGTTCCCAAGGTTAAGAAGTACTGGTTTAAGTAATATTTATTGCCTTGTCCAAGTGGTCACAATCAAGGACATCAATGGTCCAAAGCAATTTTGGCATTGATGTGAGAAGAGGTTTAGATCTATTTATAGCAGCTCTATAAATTTAAGAGCTACTAGTAATAAAAGTCAAAGAACGCAGTGAAAAAAATGGGACTAAAATTAAATATAAAGAAGACAGTTACTCTTTATAAAAATATGTTTAAGTCTAGATGGGTGACAGGAACACTGAGGTGACATTGGCTGATCGAACAAAAGTAAGTATGTTGGATCAGTAGTTGGATGAGAAACAAAAGAAAATGAACACATTCTAACAGCATGACTTGTCTAACAAGTCATGACAACATTAAAATGATACCATTGTTAATACAGGGATATAAGATATGTTTCAAGGCCTTTTTAAAAAACCCAGTCTATTCCTCTATTTCATAGTAAAATAGAGAGATTAGAGAAAATGGCTTTATGTGCTTAAACTTGAAAAAAAAGTGTAAGCTTTCACCATTAATGGGATCACTTTATTATTAATAGAGGAAGACAAAGTAATGTTCAAGGCCCTTTTAAAAATTCTACCTTTGGAAAATCCTCTATTTTCTACTAAATCAAGAGATTCTTATCTATTAGTTTCTTTGAACACATCACAGTCAGGTTATCTGAATGAAATGACTATAGTTTTTTAGATAGCAATGATATAATAATTATCTAAATCCCTGCAATTCTTTTTTTTTTTTGGTCACAGGCTGTCAAGGGCAAAATGCCTCTCTGCTTCAGTTAGATACTTAAGTACTTCTAGAATCTATTTATGAACTATCCACATAAAAAAGGTATGCATTAGGGGGGTTTTTTGGGTGGTGGCGGTGGTTGTTGTTTTGAGAAAGTTTTCCTACTAAAAGCTGGAACGCATGTAGGTTTTACATAAGGATATCTCCTTCTAGGCGGAAAAATGCTTTTATCTAAATGTATTAAAAATGTATGTGAGAGATGTGAGCATGTAATACATTAATATGAATTGATTTCTTCACAGAAGTCATTTGCTTTTTGATTTACTGCAAGATTAAAATAAATATTTTTGAAATATTTACTGGATCTCTTGGGACAGTCTGTTGGCCCCTATGTCATTGTACAGAATTGCTGACATAGCTTTGTTAGAACTCTTGCTAATTCTTGTTTGGCTGCTTGCCATATTTAGGTAGGTATTCCGTCAGTTTCTATAACCTTCCAGTGAGGTAATACTGATCAAACTAGTATTAGAGGTCTTCAGGGAACTGAAGAACCTTCTTGGATGAGAAGCAAAATGTCTTCAAAGAAAAAACCAACAAAGTAAGTCCAGTTACCTCTTGAAAAAGCACTTTTGGGACAACCATGACATGGATGACTGAGAGTCTCCATAGACATCTTGGAAGTGGGGAATATCTTCTAACATATCTTGGATGTTGCCATCTCTATTGTGCAGTTTTTCAGTATACCCCTTCCATCTTTGCTTTGTCTCCTTTGAATCAGTAACTGTCTGTCCATTAGAGTCTTTTGTATTCCTCAAAGACTGGAAGAGGTCAATCTGTGTTTCAGTACTAAAAAAAAGGAGACAACAAAATGTGAAGAGTGTTGTACAGTAGCCTTAATTTAGCATGCTAACAAAATAATTAAGGTAACTTAGGGTCAACCAAAGCAAATTAGAGTCCAGTATGGAAAAAGAGACATTGGATTTCAAGTTGGATTTAGAAAAGGATGAGGAACATTATTGCTTTTTAAAAAATGCATTTTATTTTATTTGGAAAATTAGGGTAAAATTCAAACTCCCAAAAAGGGGGAAATGTTACAAAAGCAAAACAAAAATAAACAAAACATTGGAAAAAATTGTATTAAAAAAAAAAAAGACAAAGACCAAAACACACACACACACACACACACACAAATATCTTATATAAATTTTTTTATTTTTATATTTCAAGAATATCTCTTTTGGTGAATGGTTTTTTCCCAGATTTTTACATTTCCATACAAACATGACCTTAGTTACATATTCCTCTTTCACATTCAGTTTCATGTCACATCATTACATTACATAATTTCTATAATTTTCTCAAATATGCTTATATTCTTCACACTTATTGTGTATATTTTCTATTCACATCTTAGCTTCTTTCATTTTTCTTTTAATATGATCATATCTTCTTTGTATAATGATTAAAATTCTTATTTCTTGTTCTTTATTCATTATTCTTTGATACTGTTATCTGTCACATTTGCAATTTCATCGCATATTCTTATTTCTTTATTCAAAATATTCCATCCTAATTCTAACATCAAAAAAACCAAATTATTAATTTGAGTGTACCACCTCTTTGTCTTATACATCATTCAGTTAATTCCTCTTTAATTGATAATAATGATTTGTCATAATATGATCACTTTTTAGTTATTCCTTTGTAAGTTAGTAACAATGATCTCCTAATTACAACATAACACATATACATTTTAAGATGGATTCCACATGGTATTTCCCCCCTTAATTACTTTCTATTACATTTATTATTGCAAACACATTAATCTATTCAATTAATCATAAAAACTGATGTCCATCTTTTTATAACAATCCTCATAGTTCATTTCAACTATATTCTTAATTTTATTAAATTTATTTAGTATATTTATCATAACTTCCCAATTTCACATTTATATCGATTATATCGATATAAAAAGTTTTGTCATTTTTATACTCTTCTTTTAGGTTTTCTTTATTCCTTTCTTTAATATTTAAATCCAAACTAATTGTCCAGTATTTTAATTCAACCAAAGTCTTTAATATTTAATATTTCCAATGATCAGTTTCTGTTCATTCTTCTTTGAGTTTTCTCCAAAATCATCAAATAATCCAATATCCATAAATTAGAGTTGTGCCAAAATCACCAAACAATCCCAAGGCAATTTCTTTACTCTTCTTTCTTTTATCTTAAAATTCTGTATTTTCACTTTTCAGGGTTTCTATCTTGTTGTAACAAAGTTCCTCTTATTTTATATGAATTTCCACTTTTGAAAGAGCCAGGGACTTTTTAAAGGGGTCTTTAAATTTTTTTTAAAATTTTCCTTTACCATTAGATGGCGGTCTCTGTTATGTCCAAGTTCCACCCTTTTCCCCCCACTTTCCTTTCTCTGTTTAGGACTTTTAAGTTTCAAAAATCCAATAAATCCAATTATTAATTACTGGGTGTTTTTTTTGACACATTCAAGTTCAGCTTTTAATTATGCCTATTTAGTGCCAAATTCATCTATTTATCCAATTTAAACAGGTATTTTCTTCTGGCTTCTTCCTTGTATTTAAATCCTTTCAAGTTCAAAGCCACTTTCAGCTGTCAATTTTTTTTTCACTTTTGCAGGCTGCCACTTTCACTGTCTTTCTTAAAAATTTTCTTAGTATCTTAATTCCAGTGTACCTTTATATCCTGATGTTGTGCCTGATTAGCCCGGTCTTCACACTGTCCGCTTCTTCACTGCTCCAGCACGATCTTTGTCCCAATTAGTTCTCCTTCTTCAGGGTGGCCATATTGGCTATTGCTACAGCCCGTCTTTGGAGGGAGTATGCCGAGCTAGGGAGTGGAAATTCAGCTCCCCTCGACCCAACTGGTTGTCTTCCCCTTCTTCACCATCCCGTGGGGTAGTTCTAGCCCCATTTGGAGCTGTCCAATGGGGAGAGCATGGGCCGAAGCCACGCACGATCACAGTCTTCAGTCCATCCATGAAGGAAACACCCCCAGAAGTCCTAAAACACAGCCCCCCCCCAGCTGAATACTGATCAATATATTAGAATAATATTAGTTTCCCCCCTGCAAAGGTGCCCCAAAATTAATAAACTTCTATCTGTATTTGCAACCAATTTGACCTGTCCTCTTTATATAAAGGCAAAATGTTGAACCAACAGCAAAATGAATCTTCAAAGCATTCGGTTAACAATCTATTATTGTATATAACTTGTAGAAAGTCTACAATGGGAGCTGACTGCCGAATAACCCATTTTGGCAGCAAAATTAGCTGTTCATCAGCAGAAGGAATAAATTCCTCTTCACACACACACACACCACTCAGCATGCTATCTTGGGGGAAGTCAAGACATTGTTGATGCATGCTGGGTAATTGTGGAAGTCAAATAATATCAAAAAGAAGCCACTATGTACTTCATTGATTAAGTCCTTTGTTTTTGTCAATCACACTATTCTGTAGAAAATCCTGAGAAAAGTGGGAATCTCAGTATATTTCTTTGTCCGTGTTCAAAAGCTATATATGGGTAGTGAAGGTAGACAGAAGGTAGTGAAACAAACAGGCTCCAGGTTGGCAAAGGTATACCCTCCCACCTGTATACTCTCCCCCTCTTTATTCAACTATAGGCCAAATATATACTCAGGGAAGGTGGATTGGAAGAAGGTGAGTATAGCTTGAACAGTGAAGAAATAAGATTAATAAATGAGAGGAAGAAACATCAATAACCTTCATGATGCTGATGACACTACCCTGACTGCTGAAAATAGAAAGGATGTGCCAAGCCCTAGTAATAAAACACAAGGAGCCCAGTGAAAAAAAGCGGACTAAAATGAAATATCGAGAAAACCAAACTAAAGATAGCAGTAGAACAATCAGCCTTAGAATTGACAATGAAGATATCAACATGAAGGATATCATCTGCCTTTTAGGATCAGCCATCATCAGTAAAGGAACACATAGTCAATAAATATGCTGCAGGCATTTGGTAGGGTAGCCATGGTCTTGGAAAAGATAGTCAATCACCATGGTGTATCTATACCTACAAAAATCAGAACAATAGAAGCTATGGTATGACACTCTAGAAAGAGTGCATAGAAGAGCAACCAAGATGATTAGGGGACCGAAGGCTAAAACATATGAAGAACGGTTACAGGAACTGGGCATGGTTAATCTAATGAAGAGAAGGACCAGGGGAAACATGATACAGTGTTCCAATATTTGAGGGGCTGCCACAGAGAGGAAAGGGTCAAGCTAGTTTCTAAAGCACCTGAAAGCCAGACAAGGATGGATGGATGGAAACTGAACAAGGAGAGATTTAACCTGGAAATAAGGAGAAGCTTTCTGACAGTGAAAACAATCAACCAATGGAACAGCTTGCCTTCAGAAATTGTGGGAACTTCATAACTGGAAGCTTTCAAAAAGAGAGTGGACTGCCATCTGTCAGAAATGGTGTAGGGTTTCCTGCTTGGGCGGGGGGTTAGTCCTACAAGGTCCCTTCCAACTCTGTTACTCTGTTATACTCTATCATTGCAAAAGTTAGTCTTTGAAGAAGCAAGGTAGTAAGAGTATTGATGCTTTTAACTTTAGTGCTGGAGAAGTTTGCTCAGAATATCACAGACAATCAGGAAAATAAACAAATGGATCATCAAGCAAATCAATCTAGAATCTTCATTTAAGGCAGAAATACCAGACTCAAGTTATCCTACCTCAGACATATTATATAGAATAACAGAATTGGAAAGGATTTGTAGGTCATCTAGTCCAACTCCCTGGTCAAGCAGGAGACTGTATACTATTTCTGACTGTCCAATCTTTTCTTGAAAGTCTCAAATATCTCCTTCCTTCCTTCCTTCCTTCCTTCCTTCCTTCCTTCCTTCCTTCCTTCCTTCCTTCCTTTCTTTCTTTCTTTCTTTCTTTCTTTCTTTTTTGTTGAAAGACTAAAGGATAAACTTTCTGGAGAAAGATTCAATACTGGGAAAGCTGAAGAAAGGAGAGACCAGCAGCAAGATGGATGGATTCAGTTATAGGAGCATGGGAAGAGCTGAAGGGCCAGATAAGGGCCAGATCATGGAGAAAATCTGTCCGTGTGGTCACTAAGGGTCAACAATGAGTTGATGTCAGATAATCAAACAATCAATTTTGAGACAGCAGAGCACATTTTTGTATAAAAGTTCTGCTTTTTAATTTCTGAAGGCAAAAAGCCAATTTGGATTGACAGTTTAAGTGCATTTATAACAATAAATGAAATGCAGGTTTTTGTGACCATTTCTTTTTTCCTTTCAGTGCCTGTTGTAATATAACATTCAAATACCCTTGTTGCATTTGCCTTTTTTCTACAAAGTATTGGACAGCATCTGGCTTCCTAAATTATCCCTGCTTTAATTTAGCCCACATTTGGTGTCCTTTGCCATATATATTTTTCTCCTTTACTTTTTCAGTCTACAATTTGCATTGCAAAGTATTTTAAAAGCAGACCAAACTTATCTTTGAAAATAGTTGCTGGTGTTATTCATATGACTAAAGAGTGATATGCCATAACTTTAGGTGGAGGATTAGTGAGTGGAAATGAACATTCAATTCATGAACATTTACACTCATTGAAAACTGTACCAGAAGCAATTTTCTTCCATCTGTTTCAATGCAAATTAGATGAAAAGCAGGTTGTTGGAAAGGCATCAAGGACGTATATGTTATGAGAGTTTTGAAAGCATCCACATCACAACTTGTTTTGTGCAACATTAGTGGTGACTGATCAATGCCTGCTGTGTCAAAGAATCTTCCCTGACCAGGAACCTAGTTATTCCTGTATCTCGTTTTAACGGTGCTACTATTACTGTTAACCCTTCAATGTATATCAGACTAGGAAATCAAAGTCAGGTGTGCTAATATTATTTTATTTTTAAGTTATAGAACAAAGTCATTCAAGTCTGAATGTGCTTCCCCTCTCCCTCCCTTTATTTTCCTGAAAATTAGAGTCTTGCTTGACAGAATTAGGTTAAGTTTTGGCCAGATTCAGATTTCTTTTATCTGATTGTCGTCTTGATTGTGGCTTTTCCTCCTGTTCCTCAAGGTTATTCCTTCTGCCCATTTCAGTTACTTGATAATTGGTCATGCTTTCTTCTGGGCTTTAGTTCAAAGTGTGGCTGATATCTGATGGGCATTGATAGAGATGCAGAAAAAGGGAGAGTTGAATGGTCCTTTTTTTAATCGTGTGGGGAGGAAGATGTTGAAGGTTTTCAATTGAGACACTGTTGGAGACACTCTTCTTTATATTGATAGCAGTACTGCTGATAGAGGTTCTAAGAGATTGTCCTACCAAGCCAAGCTGGGAGCACTTCCTTTGCAACAATTGTGGAAGCTTGACGAGAAAATGTAGCACTATAATATTCAGTTCTGTCCTTTCTTCTCCAGGACTTCGTTTCCATTCTGGACTTTGTTTTTTGTTTTTATTTATTTATTTTATAATAGTTAATGAGGGTACCCAGGGTTTCCCTTGAATTTCAGGTTCATATTCATATTTCATGAGGGATCTAATTTTTGCAGGTGATTTTTTATCTTAAGAAATGGATTGCAGAGGAGAGCTTTGTGCATTAAGAAGCACAATGAATTATCCATGAGGCACAGAAGTCAGACATTAGCAGTGCCTTTTTATGAGGAAAAAATGAGTGATATTAACAATTTAAACCATCTACTGACTCCTCTTTTTCATAGGAAAGCAATAACAGCTACCACAGGGCTAAAAAATGAAGAGCGTGCAGCTCTTCCTCTAGGCCGTGAGCACCTTTAGAAAGCTTACAGCAGATTACTTTCAGCATCTTGTGATTTGATTTTGTAAGTACTTTGGCAGCACAGGGCAAGAGAACTTGGACAACTTCACAGATATGTGCATTTGATATGTGCACTCCATAGGATGGGGCTACATGAAAATGAGCACCATGAATCTGATTAGTTCAAGAATGAATGTCTGTGGAGATTCTCAATTGTCCAGGTCATGGTTGCCCCAAAGATACTTTTCCAAAACTCAACTGGACTTTCTTGGAGATTTTTTTCTTGAAAACATTTCACTTCTCATCCAAGAAGCCTCTAAAGGAAAATATTGAGTGTATGTGATGAGCTCCTGATAAGGAAGTCCTTTGGCTGATATGATACTTGAAAAAAAAAAAGGAGGAGAAGGAAGAGGAGGAGGAAAGGACTCCTAAGCAATTGTTAACTGTTCTTGGACCCTTTAATTCTGACTTTAAATGTGGGGGGTGGAGGCTGTAAAAGATTACCTCAAGTAACAAAAGAAATTTTGATGTGAAGGAGGTTTATCTCTGATAAATGACCCAATACTTGTCAAGCCTAGTGAAATGTTTAATGTTCTTGGCTCTTATTCAGTAACAATTTTCTTCCTTTATGTCTGTCCAACTTTTTCTACTCGTACCAATATTGGTAGATATTTTCTTTTCATGGTAAGTTTGTCTGTTATGAGATTTATATTCTGGAAAAAGAACACTGTATTGTGGCATTGCAGGTATCTTGTCAACTGAATTGAGAGCTATGGATCATAAATTCTTATTACAATCTGGGTTTCTGTGATGGTGTGTGGGAAAGACTTTGGGAAATTGAGCCAAGAGACAATGCCAAGAGAACAGTCCCATAAAAGACCTGCCACTGGATAATAGCAAGTGGTTCAGAAGGGACCCTCCTTAGTTTCTTGGGTTGTATAGGAGACAGGGAGAAATATACTTTCAGCCTTGTGAGGTAAACCAGATAAAAATCACAACTAGATAAGCTGGTTCTATTTTATTGTAAATCTACATTGACAGAGTCTTGTTCCTTATTTGTTAGGTTGTTCCTTATTCTTCATTTATTTTCCTGCAACTGACTCTTCATAACAGTAATGTTTTATATTACTTTGAATGTTTGTGCTGCAGCTGCCAAAAAAGCCAATGAAGTCCTAGGCTGCATGAACAGAGGGATGGAATCAAGGTCACATGAAGTGTTAGTTACTCTTTATAATGCCTTAGTAAGACCACACTTGGACTATTGCAACCAGTTTCAATCAGCACAATAGAAAAAAGATGGAGGCTGTAAAGTGCACAGAAGAGCAGCAAAGATGATTAGATGACTGAAGATTTAAACATATGAAGAATGGTTCCAGGAATTGGGTATGTCTAGGTTAATGAAAAGGAGTAGGGGTGTTTTAATATTTGTGGGGTTGCCACAAAGAGGGATCAACCTATTCCAAAGCACCTGAAGGCAGGATAAGAAGCAATGGATGGAAACTAATCAAGAAGAGAACCAGCTTAGAGATAAGGAGAAATTTCCTAACAGTGAGAACAACTAACCAGTGGAACAACTTGCCTTCAGAAGTTGAGGGTGCTCCATTAGCAGGCCATGGAGATTTTTAAGCAGGCCATGATTGCTCAAGAAAGGGGAGAAGTGATAGCATGGAAATGATGTCAGGACACAAATGCCACAACAGACCTGGTTGCATCGGACATCAGAGTGAGAGTATGTAACTGTAACATTAGTGTGATGACATCATCACAGTTTATTGCACTGCATTGTTGCCTGCTGGAAATTGCTAGTAACACTGGGAATTGCTTTGCAGGAGGTGAGAGAAATGGACCAGCTGCTATTCATATACAGTTAACTTGGTTTATTATTTCTATGAACATGTACAGTACATAGTATAGCATCATGTTAAAATACTGGTTAATTTTTATAAACTTTCCTCTAATTAAAATGCTTTATGGATTGCAGATTGCCAAAGCATTGACTCACTTCCTGTACACAAAATATTTAAATGTACTGTCACTATATTTCCAGAATGGATTCATAAGAATGGTTCAGCATAAATGTTTTGCAGTATATTTCTGTGAAGACGACAACCCATTCTTCTTGAATGCAAATTGTTAATTATATACTGTTCTCTAATTGTTTTCCTTTTGGCAAAATAACTTTATGAACACAGTGCTGTTTATGCCCAGAGGGCACATAGAAGCAACCTGCCATCATTTTAAATTTTGCATAAATATGTGGTAGAAAACCAGGTTGAAACTTCAAACATGCACTTAGTTTACAAGACTAGTTAATTGTTTTTTTCTGAATAATACTTGCTGCTAATTACTTGCTGGTGGTCTCCTTTTAGGCATTCCTTCTCCGATTGGTGATTCTTTGAGGCACATGGCATTTTCTCCTCAGAGAAGTTCAACTGGCACCCAGGATCATTTGAAGGCCATTCTGTTTTCCCAGGCCTTTAAACTAGTTTTTCATTACAATTGAAGGCAAATATGCATGTCCCAGGATAATGTTGGAGGATCCAATCTGGGTCGGTCACTGAAGTTTAGTCTTCCGAGCTTTCGAACTTGTGCTAGAGCCTCAACTTCTCTCATACAGAGTGTGACAGAGTGTGAGCAAGAGAGAGATTCCCTGAACATGAGCTCCAACATGGTTCCTAAAGCTCGGAAGACTAAACTTCAGATCGCAATGACCAGCCCTTGAATCCTGTAGCTTTTCATTGTATTTTCATTGTATTTTAATTCACATTATTTTAGTTTTTGAAAGACTGCCTTGCAGTTGCTGAGTTGATATGGTGTTTTTATTTTGCAGGTAATTTTTTATTAAATCAACTTTTTCTTTTTTAAAGTATGTTTAATTGTAAAACATTCAGAAAGCTCTGATTATGGGACAGGCATTTATTTTTTAAAAGGCAAATAAATTGAATCTGCTGATATTATAGGATTTGAATAATGTCTGTCTATTATTTTAAATCTAAAATATTTTTAAACTGCAGATACTTGGATAGAACCACTCACTGGAAGTCCATTTAGACACAAGGTTCTTTTTGTAAACGAGATGGAGAAATTGTCATAATTAACTGAAGTTTGCCACAAGATATATATCTGTGTGTATTTATATTTGTTTTCATAGATTTTCACGGGTACAGGTATGCAGGTCTTGGCATATTCGGGTCTTTTCCCATGTAAGATTGAGAGTATCTTGGTGACGTTTCGACGAGGTCCCACAGAACACAGGAGGCAGATAGGCACACAGGAGGCTGATAGACATACAGCCAATACCTCAGCCACACATGTTCTTACAAAAAAGCCAGCCAATCTGCAAACATCAACTCCATCAACCAATCAAGAAATGACAACACAGGCAACCTCCCCACCAGTATTTATAGAAAGACGGCAGCTCCGATTACGCTTTGCTCGCACAAGCACGAAGCTGAAAGCACCAGCCTGAAGATGGTGAGTAGGACCTCATCACCAAGATACTCTCAATCTTACACGGGAAAACACCCAAACATGCCAAGACCTGCATATATACATACATACATACATACATACATACATACATACATACATACATA
>BLBF01000054.1:9615907-9632854 GCA_015471245.1 Laticauda colubrina | reverse complement strand
AGACAGACAGACAGACAGACAGACAGACAGACAGACAGACAGACAGATATTCATAGATTTTCACGGGTACAGGTATGTAGGTCTAGGTGTGTTCAGGTCTTTTCCCATGTAAGATTAAGAGTATCTTGGCGATGTTTCGGCGAGGTCTCACCTGCCATCCTCAGGCTGGTGCTTTCGGCTTCATGCCAGTGCAAGCAGTGTGTGATTGGAACTGCCGTCTCTCTATATGTACTGGTTGTGGGGGCTGGTGTGCTGGGCTGGTTGGCTGCACTGCTGCCTCTTGATTGGTTGATGGAGTTGATGTTGGTATAATGGGCTGTGTGATGGCCTTGTGCATTTTGTTGTGGAAATATCCTGGATCTTGTGCTGTAATCTCCTGGGTCGTTTGTTTTGTAGTGATCTTTTTTACATAAGCCTCTCATGTTTTAACAGCTTGGGTAATGGGTTGTGTGATGGGCTTGCAAGTTGTTTTGTATCCTGGGTCCTGCGTTGTAATCTCCTGGGTTATTTGTGTTTTGATCTCTTTTCCATTAGCCTCCTGTGTAGAAACGGCTTGGGTAATGGGTTGTGTGATGACCTTGTGAGATTTATTGCTGTGGTATCCTTGGTCTTGTGCTGTGATATCCTGGGTCATTTGCTGTGTTGCAACTTCTTGAGTTCTTGTGGTGTAATTTCCTGAGTTTTCTGATGTGATGTCCTGAGCGGGTGGCTGTGATGTAGCATTCTGGGTTTTAGTCTTCGAGTTTGGGGTCTGGGTCTGTGTTCTTGGTGTGTGTCAGCTTGTTTGGTTCTGGGGTTGGGGATGTGACAGCTGGTAAAGCAGCTGTGGTCTGTTTTCTGGATGGTGGTTGTCTTTTGTTTATAGGATGGGCTTGGGCCTCTGTCTGATGAGGGGGATTGGCGGGGGTGTCCTGCATTGTTTTGGGTCTGGTGTTGGTTTTCGTGGCTGGGACTTGTTTGTTGGTGAGGGTTAGCTTCCAGAAGTCTGGTAGGCAGGAGGTATCATCCCATCTATTCATGTTATGGGGGTGTTTCTCTATCTCGATGGCTTCCCTGATTATTCTCTTGCTGGAATGTTCAGTGTTGGATATTAATTTGGTTCCTTCGAAATTAATTTCATGTCCTGTGGCTTTAAGGTGCTGGAAGAGGGAGGAAGTATTTTCTTCTCTTCTGACTGCGTTTTTGTGTTCTGCAATGCGTACATTTATTCTCCTGTTGGTTTGTCCAATGTATGTGGCTGGGCAATTGTTGCATGGTATTTCATAAACTCATTGGTTCTCCAGCTGGATCTTGTCTTTGGGATTTCTTAGGATGTTGGCTATTTTTTGGTCAGTGCCAAAGGCTGTCCTGATATTGTGTTTGTGGAGAATTTTGCTGATTTTGTCTGTGGTGCCTTTGATGTAGGAGAGGAGTATGATACCGTTGTCTTGTTCTGTTTCTTGGTTTTTTGGGGGTATCTCTCTTCGGATTAGATTGGTGATAGTGTTTCTTTGGAATTTATTGGAAATTAATATGTTTGTGAGGGTGTGTAGTTCTGTTCTCAGGTGGTCTTTGTCAGTTAAGCATTTAGTTCTGGAGATGAGGGTCTTGGTTATGGAGTTGATCTGTGCAGGGTGGTGATGGGATTGTGCATTTAGGTAGCGGTTGGTGTGTGTTCTTTTCTGGTAGATGGTGTGTCCTAGGGAGCCATTGGATTTTTTGTAAATTAGGACATCCAGGAAGGGAAATTGGTTGTTGGTTTCTGTTTCCATGGTGAATTGTATTTTGGGGTACGTTGTTAAGATGTGTGAGGAAGTTGTCCAGTTTTTCTTTCCAATGTGGCCAAATTACGAAAGTGTCATCTACATATCTGAGCCAGAGTTTGGGTTTGTGTTCGGATTTGTTTAGAGCGTTGGTTTCAAAGTGTTTCATGTATGGGTTAGCGATGAGGGAGAGAGGGGTGATCCCATGGGTGCTCCTTCTATCTGTTTGTATCTTTGTCCATTGTGGATAAAGTATGTGTTGGTTAGGCAGTGGTTGGTCAGATCTAGGATGTGTTTGGGGAGTTTTATTTGGTTTGGATGGCTGTCAAGGCTTCTTTGATGGGTACTTAGGTGAAGAAGGATATGACATCGAAGCTCACGAGTAGGTCACTGGGTTGTAGGTTTTGTTTCTTTATTGTTTCTATAAAGTGGAAGGAGTTTTGTACGTGTGAGGTGATGGATTCTGTGTAGGGCTGGAGTTGTTTGGTGAGAAATTTGGCAAGATTCTGTAGAGGTGAGCCGATGGAGCTGACTATCGGTCTAAGTGGTATTCTTTCTTTGTGTATCTTGGGGAGGCCATAGGGCTTAGGGCATCTGGATGATTTTTCTCTGGGGATGATTCTTTGTTGGGTCTTCACTGATGGGAGACACTTTTATTTTGGATTTGGTGGTTTTTTTCTAGGCAGGTGGTGGGGTCAGTATTTTTGCTGATCTAACCAAAATCAACCCAGTTGCAGCCAACAAAATCAGACCTGAAGTCACCAACGTCCTCTGCTCCAGCAACCCACCCAGAAGCAACCTACACAGAGAAGAATAAAAAGCACTCACCAACCTGAGGAAAGACAGCAACACAGTCATTCTCTCAGCAGACAAAGGCAATACCACAGTCATAATGAACACTTCAGACTACCACTCTAAACTATCCAACCTACTCATAAAACCCGCTTACAAACCTCTGAATACTGACCTCTGAATTCCTATCAAACTGGAAGTGATCGATGTATTAAGAGAAGATCCCCCACCTCTCCCCATGCACATCTGCTTTCTTCCTCCCCTCCTTTTTAATTGTAATTTATTACTGTTGTTCCTGGTTTTATTGGCCTTTAATGTGGTAAGCTTCCCAGTTATCTCAAAGTAAGATGGGTGACAAATAAATCTAACAAATCAATGAATGGTTTTGAGCTATATCTCTTTAAAATCTGGCTTCTTTGTATACCTGTATCTTGAATTATTTGAACAAATTATGATGAACATAGCACCATGATGTGGCTCTATTTATCTAGGGAAGTTTCAGTTGGCCCCAAGTTCATTCTCTACTCTAACCCACCTTGATTTGGCTCTCCATCTGAGACAATATGACCAGTTTAATAGTCTAAATGTGGCTTGAGAATCTCTGTCAGTCAGTAATTCTGATATTGCTTTCCAGATTTTCCTAAGCTCTCCTTGATGCTGATTATTATGCCACCCTTCTCCAATAATTAACATTAGCCTTCATTCTTCAGCTGCCACTTAATTAAGTAGCTGCCTCTTGTTTGCTTTCTAATACACATAGATAACCACTTTGAAGTAGGCACAGAGAAGTAATTATTTTGTAAGCCAGTCACTAAAATATAAATTCTGATTTTTCTTCAATGACAAAGGAAGTGAGTTGCTATTATAGCCCTTATAAAAAAATACTTCCTCCCATCAAATTAGTTTTGATAATTATATGCAAAACAGATTCCCTGTCTTAAAGGAAATATCCAAGTAGAGGGAAACTGTCTAGTTCTTTAAGGCCCTCTGGAATAAGAGTTCAGTCCTTAAATTTCCAGACATTCTCCAGTGATGTTAACTGATGCAGGATCAGACACTGGCTTTCTAGAAGCAATACAAAATTATTTGTGGAAGTAGCAAGTGCCAAATTACTGGCCAGTCTGTATATTTGTCTGTTTTAAAAGAAGAGCAGTTGAGTCCAGTTCCTTAAAGCCACCTGTATCGTATGCTAAAGGCAAAGTTTATCACAGAAGAGGGAAATGATAAAGCACAGCATATTATTTTCTGTAGTTCACTCCAAGCATTGGATGGTAAACAATGGGATTCCTGTTCCGGCCATTTTAGATGATAGCTAGTTGGTTAGGTTTCATGATGCTCTTTTTTCTTTTCCTTTCCCAATCTGTATATACAATTTATTACAAACATAGTACCATACTTCAGTGAAAAACAAAATATCAAGCAAGCAGATACAATCTTATTTGTTCTTATGATGTATATAAAGAGGGGGGAAATCACATTTTAGCAAGTATAGATTGAATTTTTGGAAGTCTTAGGGATTAATTGTGAGTATTATGAAATGGAATTAAGGACTCTCCATGGAGCCCTTGATTGATAAAATTGAATGATTCTCTTTTCCCGGAACTGAACTCACGAGGCTACACCAATTACTGAGTAATACTTGCGCTTTTTTGGCTCCTGGTATGTCATCCTTTAATAATCCATGGTGAGATAATTGTGAACCAGCTACACATAGCCCCAATCTCCAGCCGTTTCTGCATTGTGTGATGCAGTCTAAAATACATTCTTTAGTTGCAGTATGTAACAGTATGTGGGGATGACCTTGTGGGATCGAGAGAAGAGATGCAGCTGAGGGGATAAAAGGCAGTTTAACTCACAACAGGAATGTAGGTGGGGAAAGCAGTTTAGAAAGGGTCCTGGCCAGTTTCTTTGATTGTAAAGGGAATGACAGAAGAAATGTATTTTCAGACTTGCAAAACTCTGTTAATATAACTTTACAATAGCAATAGCACTTAGACTTATATACCACTTCACAGTGCTTTACAGCCCTCTCTAAGTGGTTTACAAAATCAGCATATTGTCCCCAACAATCTGGGTCCTCATTTTGCCCACCTTGGAAGGATGGAAGGCTGAATCAACCTTGAGCCCAGTGAGATACGATCTGCCAAATTGCAGGTAGCTGGCAGTCAGCAGAAGTAGCCTGCAGTACTGCACTCTAACCACTGTGCCACCATGGCTCTTAAAATAGAATTAACACATTTGGCCATGATTCCTGCTTAGTTTACCTTGAAAGGCTGACACAGTAATCATTGAAGTTTGTAACTCATGCAGTCATTTGTCATAGTAATAGTAATATAGATGCATACATACATAGTCCTGATACTGAGCTGAGAAATTATTCCATCCTCCAAATTAGTTGATCTAAAATGATTTGATTCTAATATGTGTTGGTATTGGGATAACTGGCTTACAGGTAGTCCTTGACTTACAACCATTCCTTTGGTGATTATTTGAAGTTGCAATGGCACTGAAAAAAGTAATTTATGATCATTTTTCACACTTGCGACCATTGTAGCAAGCCCATGGTTATGTGCTCAGGTGCTTGGCATCATATTTAGGATGGGTGTATTGTCTCAAGATCTTCAAAAATTCAGGTGCTTAGCATCATATTTAGGACGGTTGTATTGTCTCAAGATCTTGTGACCTTTTGACCAGCCTCATCAATAGGGAAGCCAGATTCAGTTAACAACTATGTTGCTAACTTAATAACTTGCAGCGAATCATTTAACAACTATGGAAAGAAAGGTTATAAAATGGGATAAAACTGACTTAACAACTGCCTTGCTTAGCAACTTAAATTTTGGGCCAAATTGTGGTTATAGGTCAAGGACTATCTCTAGTTCTTGGACCCGAATGTACTTCAGATTTTATGAAATCTGGGCTTTATAATCAGGGCTGAATTAAGGCCAATGTAAACCAGCCCTAAGCGCAGCCCAATCATGCCTCTCCTTGGCTCTTCCATAGCTTCACTGGCAGGCTATTAAGATTCAATAAATGCTGTAGGTGAAATAAGAAACAGCCAAGTTTTCTTCCAGAGAGTCCCCTAGGCCCAATCTCACAACTATATTAAATGTAAACTTTGTTGGGAAAAACAATATATATATATAGTACAAAAATAGTGAGCATTGTAAGCAAATTATTTACATATTATTAAAGCAATGGAAGAATGTACATTTTCAACACTTTTAATGCATTTTAATAGAATTGTTATAAGTGGAAAAATGCCAATTCAAAGTATATTGAAAACTACTTTAATCACCCTCCCCAAGATGTTAAGGCAAAATAAGAGTTGATATTATCGCTACTGAAATTAAATGATCTTGAAAGCATATTTTTCCATTTTGAAAATCTCTCAAACCAAGCTTTTAATATTTAGTCAAAGAAAACAGTGCAAATTAAAACTGAATAGGGCAGATAAGGACAAATATAACAAAATGGAGGAGGGGTAGTTTTCAACATACAGCCATTTGCTTAGCCATCATTTGAAGTTACAATGGCACTGAAAAAAGTGACTTACGACCAACTCTCTCACTTATGACCATCTCAGCACCTCCACAGTCATGTGATCAAAATTCAAACCCTGGGCAACAAGCATGCATTTATGGAGGTTGCAGTGTTTTGGAGTCAGGTGATCGCCATTTGCGATCTTGCTGGCTGGCTTCTAACAAGCACAATCAATAGTGGAAGCCAGATTTGCTTAACAACCTCAAGATTCACTTATCAACTACCTCAATTCACTTGGAAACCATGGCAAAAAAAAAAAGGTTGTAAAATTGAGCAGGCCTCACTTAACCACCCTCTTTCCCTAGCAATGGAAATTCTGGCCCCAACTGTGGTTGTAAATTGAGCACTACCTCTAAAACAGAGGTGAGAATGATGGACCCTTTATGACTTGTGGACTTCAACTTCCAGAATTCTTGAGCCAGTATGGCTGGCTCAGGAATTCTGGGAATTGAAGTTCACAAGCCATAAAAGCATGAGCATGGCTGGCTCAGGAATTCTGGGAATTGAAGTTCACAAGTCATAAAGGGGCCATCATTCCCCACCACTGCTCTAAAATGAAGAATGGCAGTGAAAAAGTTA
This sequence comes from Laticauda colubrina, assembly GCA_015471245.1. Taxonomy (NCBI): domain Eukaryota; kingdom Metazoa; phylum Chordata; class Lepidosauria; order Squamata; family Elapidae; genus Laticauda; species Laticauda colubrina. The sequence continues at coordinate 9,626,198 of BLBF01000054.1, read as the reverse complement.
AGGGCACGATAGTTTTGGGGGAAATACTGTATGGTGGCCTCTTTCCCTAGACACTTGCTTCTTCATTTATTGGCTAATGAGGGCTGTGTATAATCATTTCTGCAAAGGAGTATGATAGCTCTGAGCCTGTAGAGATGCTTCCTGATTATTAAGAGTTTGTTTAGACTTGTCCCATTTTGATTGCTCATTGTGGTAAATGTGTGGTTGCTGTACAGTTTAAGCAATGAGATTGTCTCCATGAGGAATTTGCAGAAATTGGAATCAGGTCATAGAACAAAGCTCTTCCTTTGTAGCTTTATATACACAAATATTAAGGTGTTAGAAATGCTCAATATTTTGTGATACCCATTTCAGGAACAGCTTACAGTGTATATCCCCTTCCCTGCCTCTTGCATCTGGGACAATTATCCTTCTCTCTCTATTTTCCTGCTCCCTGGTATATATCCTCAGAGAGAGAGTAAGATTGTTGTGATATAAATGACTATGTTGATCTCTTGTGAAGTTCCCTGGAGTATAAAAGGGACTTTGGCAGGGGTGGGATTCAATTTTTTTAACAACTGGTTCTGTGGGAGTGGCTTAGTTGATGGGCGTGGCTTGGTGATCATGTTATTGGCTGGGTGTGGCCAACTCAATATCACTCACATTGAGGCACACATTTCCTAGCCTGGTCTCTCATGACTGTGGGGATGCTGCAACAGTTGTAAGTGTGAAAAATGGTCAAAAGTCACTTTTTTCAGTGCCATCACTCCACACAAGTAAAGTACCAGCAAAGGAGGGAAAAAAAACTCCAGAGAAGTTCCTGAGACAGGAAGTCTAGTCCTGCCAAGAATGTAATAAGCGTTAACAGAGAGACAGTTTCTGTAAGCAACACCAGAATGTTTCCTTCCTGTCTTCCTTACAGGATTAGGCCAGTAATTTCTTCTAACTACTGGTTCTCCAAACTGCTTAAAATGTCAACAACCAGTTCTAGCAAATAGGTGCGAACTGGTAGAATCCTACCCCTGGACTTCTGAACAAATGCAGTCTAATAGAGCTGCTTTTCCACAATACTGTAACAAGATTACATTTAAAAATAAGAGCATTGTGATTCCAAAATAATGCCCCAAGACAGAAATCCTGAAATAATTAAGGTAAGCCTACTTTCTACCCAGAAGTCTTTTTTAACTTTTGTTTTCTGCAATTCACTACTTTCCAGTATAAAATTTACTGCACCCAGAATGTTTTTGGTATCTCATTTTCATCATCTATTGAGTTAGATGAGGGGGAGATAGGGTTTGGAAACTTTAGAAAAATGGTTGAATCTGTATTGTTTGCACACATATTCTTATTGCAATAATACAAAAAGGACTTCCAAATGGAATACTAATACTAATAGGCATATTGGGTATAATCCCAAAACATCTGGAGCATCACTTGAACACCATCAGGAAAGACAAAATCTCCATCAGTCAATTGCAAAAGGCAGCCTTACTTGAAACTTACCTTTGTATCCTGCAACACAACTTTAACATCACAACAACAGTATCCATCGCACATCCTTGGAAGGATTTAATAGGTAGATAAAATGCAAAATCCAGTTTCAACATCTGGCTGATTGTGAAACCAACCATAATCATTGGAACAGCTTACATCTTACTAATATATTTAATATTATTAACCAACAGCATCTGCCTATCTCACGTCCTTGGGAAGGACTAGATAGATTGACAAAAATGCCAAATCTAGCCTCAACATCTCATTTACTGGGTGAGCAACAATATCTGGCTTTCAGATTTTTTAAAAATAAAATTGACCCCTCATTCACAGACCCTGCAGAGAGAAGGGGCAATTCAAAAGAACTGAAGTCAAAGGCTCCAATTTACCTCAGTATTAAATGCTGGGAACTGTCCTGCTTCCGAGGTGGTATTCAGCAGGTTCTGAACAGTTCTGGAGAACTGGTGGTGGAAATTTTGAGTAGTTCAGAGAACCAGCAAATACCACCTCTGACTGGCTCCTCCCCTATCCTCTGCCTCCCAAGTCCCAGCTGATCGGCTGGGTCTTCTTTGCTGCCCTGCACAGGAGAACAGAGCTGGAAAGTAGGTTAGTAAGGTGGGGAAGGAATGAGATTTTGCAGTAACTTTCCCCTGGAGTGGGGAGGGAATGGAGATTTTGCAGTGTCCTTCCCCTGCCACGCCTCCCAAGCCACGCCACCAAGCCATGCCACCAAGCCATGCCACCAAGCCATCCCCAAGCCACACCCACAGAACTGGTAGTAAAAAAATTTGAATCCCACCACTGTCCTGCTTGATTCAGTCTTACTGAAACATTGCTATTGGCATTGGCATTTGTTCCCAATATTCAGTCCTGACCTATTTTCAAAGCAAAAGCATGTTTAGCACTGCTACTTTAAATCTAGGTTCCTAGAAGATTCCTGGTTTCTGTTGTCCTTCTTATCAGATTTCCCTTTCAGATGTTTTAGTCCTCCATTCCCATAATCTCTCACCTCCAGAATAGGATGTGCAGCTTGTCATGTATTTACAGGTGACTTGTGGTTCGGATCACTTTTTCTCTTTCTTTTTTTTTTAAAGAAAGTTTTCAAATTTTCCCTCTATGTATATGGGCAGGATTGGGTTTCAGCATCTGTTTAGTTTGTTAGACAATCCTACAAGGTGGAGTAGATTTTCCTCTCATGAGCTTATGTATAAAGCCCAATTACAATCTATCCACTGGTGGAAGAGTGGATTTGCTTTTCCACCTAAAAGGTTAAGTTAGTGGGCTGAACTTAAGAACAGGTGCATAGAAATATAAATGCTCTGTTGAAAAAAACCTGAACTACCTTTCCATCATCCTCTCCCCCAGTATGATGCTGGCCTGCTGAGGTAACTACAATCAGAAAGCAGGTGCACCATGGAAAACAAGCCAAGGGAAATCTGCAGAACATAAAAATACACAGAAGTTTACCCGATAAGGGCCATTTCATATATTATGAAACATGTTTCAATTCTCCCCAAGAGGCTGCCAGCCTTTTATTGTGCAGTGTGTAACAGGATATAAAATAACACGTACAGGAGATTCCTGTGAAACATTATACTTCAGAATCTCTCTGTCTTTGGTGGACTTTGGTCTCTGGAGGAAGTTCTAAGATGTTTGAACATGCCAGGCGCATCTTTTTATTGGGCACACACCCACTGCTGCCACTTGGGTTGGGTTCAAACTGAAAACTCCCATATTGCTTTCAGCATATCACTTAGATTTATATACCATTACACAGTGCTCTACAGCATTCTCTGAGTGGTTTACAAATGTCAGCATGTTGCCTCTAACAGTTTGGGTTCTCATTTTACTGACCTTGGAAGGATGGAAAACTAAGTCAACCTTGAGCTGGTCAGGATCGAACTCCTGCTTGTGGGCAGAGTTGGCCTGCAGTACTGCATTCTAACCAATGCGGCACAACACCTTTTGCCTGTTTTCTATGCCTTATCACGGAGGCAGAGAAGTGATGTAACTTGAATCTTTGTAGGCAAAGAGTGAACCTCTTGAGAAGTGGTTTATGGAAGCATACATCTGAACATACTTGTTCAGTAACATACTTGTTCATACTTGAGGTAATTCCCCGTTTGTAGAATGAGTGCGCACAGGGAAATATAGTGAGAGTGATGTTGAATAACACACGACCAGCACACTGAATAGTAAAATGTAGATTTTACTTCCAGTAAACGATTAAGCCAAGTCCAACAAGCAGTCCAAGTCATACACTGTTAAAGCAGTCAGGGATAATCCAAAATCAAAGTCCAGTATCATAAACAGTTCAGTAAATAGACTCACATCAAATCCAAGAAGAACGACAATCAGTAACAGTCAATAGGGAAAAATGCAGTCAATAGGAACCAAGAACATTGACCATCAGAACATCTAGCAATTAGCAACTAATAACAACAGAACTAACAACCCAGGTTTCTGGCTCCATCTTATGTCCATTGGAGGAACCACACCCAATTACAATTTTAGCATTCCCTTAAAGAGACAGTATTAAATTTCTGTCTATATATTTCCAACCAACTGTTAGGTGACTATCAATTCCTAACATTCTCCCCTTTGGATAGGACAATATATAACACCTTACAGTTTAAATCCATAATCCTCACAACAAGCCTTATGCTTTACAGAGTCTTGGGCTTTTGTAAAATGATCTGCAATGTTATTCTCTGACATGCAGTACTCCAGTTTAATCATTTTACTTTGCACACATTGTCTCACATTAAGATATTTTAGATCTGTGTGTTTTGATCTTGTCTTTACAGCAAGATTGGAAGCCATCTGTATTGCTGATTGGTTGTCTTCATAAACAACAATAGAATCTGTTACATCAATTTCAATATCAATCAATAGTTGTTTATAACAAACTAAATCTATACATAATAGAGACAAACATGAGAATTCAGCCTCCATTGTTGATAAGCTTAGATGTTTTTGTCGAATAGACCTCCATCCAATTAACACTTTTCCGAATAATACCACATTACCTGATGTTGATTTACATGTAGGTACATCTTTAGCAAAACTTGCATCAGCATATGCAGTTAAACTTAGTTCATCCTTAGGCTCCAAATAAAATACATAATGCATTATTTGTTTAAGGTATCCCAACACAGGCTTAGCAGCTTGCCAGTGCCTTTCAGTAGGCTCAGCATTAAACCTGGCTAATTGGTTAACCCATATGCTATATCTGGCCTTGACCAATTACTAAGATAAGATAAGCTATCAATCAAGGATTGATAAATGTCTTTATCAAAAACAGGACTTTGCTCATCACTGTGACTAAGCTCCTGGCTCATCGGTGTTTTAGCCAGTTTACAAAATTCCATTTTAAAATTCTTTAGTAATTGGTTAATTTTATCTACCTGTGAGATTTTGTATCCTCCCCTAGTTTTATCTATCTTTAAAGCAAGATATTGTTTAATTTAACCTGTTTTTTTCTTAAATTTCTTTTTTAACAGTGAAATTATTTCAGTAGCTTCTTGCTCAGTTTTGGTGATTAATGCTTTGTCATCAATAAACAATAGCAACAATGAACTACACCATCACTTTCCCTTTTAAATAAACATGGATCAGTCATGCGAACTACAAAACCTATCTTAGTTAATTCCTGAACTATGCACTGGTTCCATTCATATCCTGATTGCTTCAAGCCACAAAGACTCCTTTTCAATCCCCAGCAATCAGTTGTATTATCATTTTTGATATCTAAAGGTTTCTTTAAATAAATAGTGTGTTGCAACGGTGCATGCCATCTCTACATCTAAATGATTTATAATGTATTTCTCCTGAGCTGCCCATACTAATGCTGCTCATAAGGTAGTAGCCTTCAGACAAGGCTCAAACACCTCATCGTAGTCGTTTGTTGTCTGAATGAACCCTTGTGCTACAAACTTGGCTTTATGGGTAACAGACCCATCCACACCTGTCTTAAGTTTATAAATCCATTTACACCCTGTGCCATGTTCACCTGGTGGTAACCTAATATTTTCATATACCTCCAACCTTTCTAAGGATTTCAGTTCCTTATCCATTGCTTCCTGCCAAGCAGCCTGATCCTGAGCAGGATACAGTTTCAGTTCATTACAGTTACCAGGAACTGTATTCACTTGGCATACAACACTAGCCTGATATCTATCAGGTGGTCATGTTACATGGGTTGAACATCTAGGTAATACAGGGCTTACTGGTGGACTTTCTTGTTCCACCTGCTCCTGTTCTTCTACCTCCTCCTGTGCCTGTTCTTCCTCTTTAATGGCTATTGATGGTTTAACTATTTCATATTTAGGGACTACTTGGGTGTCAATTACAACATCATTGCTAGATTCCTGTTCCAGTTTATGCCACCCAAGAAATTTAGTATTAGCGCTAAAATAAACATGAGCTGTGCCTTGATCCCAAAATCTAAATGAACTATGGTTGGTCTCATAACCAATGAAAAATAATTTTCTAGCTCTATGTTGCCCTTTCATTCTTACTTGTGAGGGAATATGCACCCATGCCAGAGCTCCAAATGTGTGTAGATAACTTAAGTTTGGTTTTCTGCCATGCCAAAAAGTGAATGGCAATTCACCAGTTGTGTTCACTACATTGTTTAACACATGTTTCAGGTAAACCTGAATCAGATGTAACATTTGCCCTCTTCATTCTATAAACAAGTTATGTTGTGGTCTGTAAGGTGCAGGACGTTTATGCTCAATACCAGCCAATTTTAACATTGTTTGGAATCTATTGTTAATAAATTCAGTCCCGTTATCAGTAACTACAGTAATTACCTTATGTTTCATTTTTCTTTCTGCAAACCTTAGCCAATTAAAGAAATGTTGGAATGTTTCTGCTTTGGTTTTCATTAAATAACAGAAACCGTACTGTGAGTAATGGTCCATTATACTCAGAACATAGCGGGCACCTCCCAAACTGGGTTTCATAGGACCAGTTATGTCAGCAAACACAACCTCTAAAGGTTCTTTGGTCTTAAACCCATTCAGTCTGTTTGCTGAAGTAACCTTGCTTTTCTCCTGGTTACAGGCATTACAGTTTAAGTACTTGCCACAGGGTTTTAATTTTACTCCCTCTGACAATTCAACAGTTTGTTTCAGCATTTTGAAATTAATGTGCCTCAGACGTCTATGCAGTAAATGTATACATTCGTCATGTGGCTTAATATTTTTAGAAACCAAGTTAGCCATCTGCAACTGGTCATCATGTATCACATATAAATCATTCTCTAAAGCAGCAGTAACACTTTTACCCTCTTTCTCTATTATACAGTTATCTTCCCTAAAGATTACTACATAACCAATATTAACTAAAGCCCTTACTGATAATAAATTAAATTTCAGTTTAGGTACATGTAACATAGGTAAATGCTCACTTACACATGAACAATATGCAGTACCTTCACCAGATGCTTTCATCTTCTGTCCATTCGCCAATGATACATGTTGCTTACTCGCAGACATCTTTACAAACCTCTCTCTATCTTTATTAATGCACTGTGATGCTCCGCTATCAACTCCCCACAAATCATGGTTTACAGTTGAATTGCGAGACAAAGCTAAATTAACATTCTTCTTAGCCTTATGGTGATTACAGTATTCTGTCATTTTCCCTTCTTACAGAATCTAGCTATATGTCCCTTAGTCCCAGAAGAAAAACATTTCCTAACAGTATAGGCAGTTGAAAATAAATCCTCTTCTTGTGGTTATTTCTTCCTCAATTGGTCCTATCCAGCCGTCTTCTTGCCTCTTCTAACAACCTTCTGGTTATGTCAGTCAATGTCAGTTTATCTCTGGCCAGGACTTCCAGTGAAGATACATAATCATCATAACTTTCATCCAATGAGGAAAGAATGATGTAAACTTGATGCAGCTCTGAAAATATCAGTTCCTTTTCATGTAGCTCTTGAAAAGTTCTTTTCATAAAGTTAAAATGAGCTAACATATCTCCACCTTTCAGAAGACATGCTCTAAACAGTTTACATGTAAGATGTATGTGTGCACCTACGCTGTCACAAACATAAATCCTCTTCAAATTCTCCCAACACTTAGCAGCAGACTCTTCTCCATGAATATGGACTAGCTGCTGGACACTCAGTGTTAGTTCAATTATACAAAGACCTTTTTCGTTGTTCCGTTTAAAGTCAGCTAACTTTTTGGCATTGTCCTCATTATTTGGATCCCAAGCATTTACATCCGGTGGATACTGAACTGCAGCCCATAACCCTTCCCTACACAGAAGTTGACTGCACTTCACAGACCAGGAAACATAGTTTGTTCCATCCAACTGGGTTATCAGTGTTAGACTTGTTGACAGGTCTTTACCAGGACAGTCACCCACAATTAAACAGTGTCTGTATATGGTACTGTGTCTTCACACTAACTCTCAGTTATCTGAGCCTGGTATGGCCTGGGCCCATAACCAGTGTTGAGGTAATTCCCCGTTAGGAGAATGAGTGCACACAGGGAAACATAGTGAGAGTGATGTTGAATAACACACGACCCGCAAACAGATACACTGAATAATAAAATGAAGGTTTTACTTCCAGTAAACGGTTCAGCAAAGTCCAACAAGCAGTCCAAGTCATACACAGTTAAAGCAGTCAGTATTCAGTCCAGGGATAATCCAAAATCAAAGTGCAGTATCATAAACAATTCAGTAAATAGATTCACATCAAATCCAAGAAGAACGACGATCAGCAACAGTCAACAGGTAAAAATGCAGGAACCAAGAACAATGACCACCAGAACATCTAGCAACAAGTAACTAGCAACAACAGATCTAACAACCCAGGTTTCTGGTTCCATCTTATGGCCGTTTGAGGAACCACACCCAATTACAATTTTAGCATTCCATTAAAGAGACAGTATTAAATGTCTATCCTGGTTTATATATTTCCAACCCAACTTTTAGGTGACTATCAATTCCTAACAATACTCATAGTGGTGATGACCATGAATGCTTCTACAGTATTCTGAGCATTTCCAGACATAGCTTTATGAACTTTTACCATAGATAATTGCTAAAAAAAAAAACCTAGATCACATTTGTTTGTGCATATCTGCCATGATTTAGATGAACGAACCATTGAAAAAACATTAAAGCTCTTTCCAATGCTTTTCAAAGCCTTAGGAATTATCAAATGTTTCCAGCCTATTTAACTGAGCAGTTTCAATGGATATACTGTATTGTTGAGTAACACACAAAAAAGCATAAGCTGGGTCTTTACCAGCCCAGTTTTTCATTTTCTCCCTTGTGGATCATATACTAAAAAGCTTTCTTTTGCGTTTGTTTCAAATTGGTTATAATAAGAGGACAATTCTTTTGAGATGACATATAGTTTTCTTTGGCTTGTTTACAGTGTTTAAGTGCCAAAAACTGAGACATCAACAGGAAGCCTGGTTAACCTTTCAAAATATCATCCATGAGACCAGGTTTAATTGTGTCCATATATATTAAGATCTTGCTGGATTTTTTAAAAAAAATCTTCCAGATGGATACATTCTATAAAGCTAACATAGGAGAGGGAATATATCCAGCTGTGCAGGGTGCATTTCTCCAGTTACCAACCAAACTGGAGGGGGATCAAGCAGGTGCTGTTTTATCCAACCATCCTTATTTGCTCCCTTGTTTTGATTTTCACTTGAGCAAGATGCACCTGCTGCAACCTTCATTTTCATCAGGTTAGAAGCCTTGGGACTTTGAGACTGATATGACATTAACTTTTGCCTGCTGCATAATTATATCAACAAACAGAACTGATTTTAAGCGGTTGGCATAAATCCAGTAACAGCCAACTTGACTCACAGAGGGAAAAGTGTTGTATTTTCTAACAAGCAAACTGTTCTTCAGTCAGGCTGGCCAGCAAGCAAGTTTGTTCCCAGGCAGCATGTGTGCATAGCAGGTGCTGCAGAACATAGCTGGGACATTGTTCGGTTCTTCACCCATTATTTTTCCTATAATCCTTGCTCAAAATATTGGATAGCTGCAGTTTTCCTAGAAATTCTGTTGCATTACCCTGGCATTCAACTGCCTACAAAAGAAATAAATCGGAGTCTTATTTTCTTCTTAAGTAGAGGAATTTGAAATCTTCAGAAACACCTTGTTAAAATACAATATTTAGATAGTATTCCTGAAGCCAGAGATTCTCAGAGAGTGCAACCCTTTAAAATGATACATGATTTAATTTTAATTCTTAATTTTAATACAATTTAATGGTTAAATTAAGAATGTTTGTCAAATTAAGAAACAAATAGTAGTAAAATTATTACCAAGAAAAAAATCACACTATCTTAGTGGATCAGAAACATATGTTTTATATGTTTATCTATTATGTATTTGTATATAAAGATTTTGTCTGCAATGTAAAGTTGTATTCAATGTATTGTGTTTTTCTTTTTTAATCTTTAATAAGGTTTTCTTTAAAAAAATGATACATGAGTTTGAAGTACTGCTCCCCAACGGTTGGGCAAAAAATAAATATATATTTACAAAAAGTCTTATAACTTTCATCATACTTGCTCAATTTAGGCTTACTTTTATCAGCACTCCCATCAGATTGCAGCCTTTTCTCTTAATGTTTAAAGAAACGTCTGTATTTTGAAAGGCTAGAAATTTAACACAACGGAAAGAATGTTAAATTTTGGATACAATTGTTGGAAGAAATGTGCATCTAGGTTCAATTCCAAGTGGGGAGAAAGACACTGGAAACATACAGATTAGATAGATAGATAGATAGATAGATAGATAGATAGATAGATAGATAGATAGATAGATA
>BLBF01000054.1:9598468-9610907 GCA_015471245.1 Laticauda colubrina | reverse complement strand
GTGCCACCTGTAAAACATCTTATACAAGTTTTCTTTATATGCTATTGACATTGTCATTTTATAATTTTGAGACCACAATTTTTGCCATTGCTCTAAATCAATCCCATATCCAAAATTCTTCCCCCAAGCAATCATAGTTTCTTTAACTTGTTCTTCCTCTAGCTTAATTCCCAATAAATAACCATATAATTTTTTAATCACTTTCTCATCAGTACCCATCAATATCTTATCTAAATCAGTCTGTTTGTCATAAAATCCTTCCATTTTAAAATCTTCAACATATCTTGAGTGTATTTGCGCATATGAAAACCAATTCATCCTTATACCTTGTTCCTCTAAGTTTTGGATCGATTTAAGTCCACTCTTTTCATCCAACAGTTCCCCATATCTAACTGTTTGTTCCTTTTTATAGATCATAGGATAGGAAAATGCTTCAATAGTCGATAACCAAACTGGAATTTTCAGGTAACATTGTTTTTTTATCTTCTCCCAATTTAACCACAAAGACTCCCGTATATAATGTCTTCTGAAATACCCCTGTGTTTTAGTTCCCTTGTACCATAAAAAAGCATGCCAGCCCAACAGTAAGTCATGTCCTTCTAATGTCAACAATCTATGCTTTCTTAATGTTATCCATTCTTTGACCCACATCAAACTTGCAGCTTGATAATACAGTTCCCAATTAGGCAGGCCAAAACCTCCTCTAATTCTAGCATCTTGCAAAAGCTTTAACTTTATTCTCACTCTTTTACCTTGCCATATAAACTTCAACATGATTTTATTTAAATCTTCAAAGTAGTCTTTTCCAAGTCTAATTGGTATTGTTTGAAAGAGAAATAAAATTCTAGGTAAAATATTCATCTTAATTGTTGAAATTCTCCCTATTAATGACAATTGTAAATTTTCCCATTTCTTCAAATCTGTAATTATCTGTTGTTTGAGTTTAATATAATTATTCTCTTTTAATGTGCTACATCTTGCTGTCAAATATATCCCCAGATACTTAACCTTATTTGTAACTTGGATTTTCAAAAGATCTGTCAGTTCTTCTCTTTGTCTCAATAACATGTTTTTTGTCAAAATCTTTGTTTTTTCTTTATTTATTTTCAAGCCAGCCATCTCACCATATGTCTCTATCTTTTCCAATAATTTTGGAGCGGTTTCTAATGGGTCTTCCAGAATAAAAGCTAAATCGTCAGCAAAAGCTTGTAGTTTAAATTCTTCCTTTTTAATTTTCATTCCTTTTATACTTTTGTCATCTCTAATATTTCTATTCAACACTTCCAAAGTCAATACAAATAACAAAGGAGATAGGGGACATCCTTGTCTTGTGCCTCTTCTTATATTAATAAGATCTGTAAACTCTCCCTCCACCATTACCTTTGCTGTCTGTTTATTATATATGGTTTCTATTGCTTGAATAAATTTTCTGGCAAAACCCATCTGTTCCAATAGTAATAACATAAATCTCCAGTTCACGTTGTCAAATGCTTTTTGAGCATCTAGGAATATCAAAGCCATTTGTTTCTCAGGATGAGCCTCATAATATTCCAAAGTATCCAAAATTACTCTCATATTGTCTCTAATTTGTCTCTTTGGCAGAAATCCATTTTGATCTGGATGGATAAAATTATTTAAATATTTTTTCAGTCTTTCTGCTAAAATTGAAGCAAAGATTTTATAATCTGCATTCAATAAGGAAATAGGTCTATAATTCTTAATTTGCAACGTGTCAGCCTCTTCTTTTAAAATAAGTGTAATATAAGCCTCTGACCATGTTTTGGGTGTCATCTTCTTTAACATAACTTCATTCATAACTTCTAACAATGGGATGTTCAATGATTCTTGAAATTTTTTATAGAATTCTGCCGGAAGCCCATCTGGACCTGGTGCTTTCCCATTATTTTGTCTCTTAAATGCTTCATTTAATTCCATCATTGTTATATTGCTTTCTAACATTTCTTCAGTCTCTTTAGGTATCTTCGGTAAGTTAGTAGTCTTTTCTATCCATTACTACTGTGGCATTCCCTTTGTCTGCTGGGAGTATTATTATGCTGTTATCATTTTTCAGGGTTTGTAGTGCTCTGAATTCATCTTTTTGCAAGTTATTTTTTGGTGGTTTGGCTGTACATAAGATGTTTGTAACCTGGTGTCTTATTCTGTCAGCTTCATCTGTATTTAATTTGGTTAGGCTGGATTCTACTGCACATATGATGGATTCTGTAGGGTTTTTTTGGGTGCTATGGCATAATTGAATCCTTTGGTTAGGACATCTGTTTCTGTTTTGGTGAGTTCTCTGTTGGAAACGTTATATACTAATTGTTTCAGGTGTTGCTGTGAGTTGTTGGGGGTTTTCTTGTCATGTTCTAATTTCTTTAGTTTCTTTAAGAGTTTTTCATTTTTGTAAGTGGTTTCAGTTTCAGCTCTCCAAGTTGTAAGTTGTTTTATCTTATCCCAAAGTAGAGGGTGGATTTTGCTGCTCAATTCCAGGTGTAGTGCTAGCAATTCTTTGTTTAACTGATCCAATTGGAATCTTTTTTTTTTTTTTTATAAAGCATTTTATTAATTTTTAACAAACAAACATGTACAAACAAACACAAAACATAAAAAACATAAAATATCTTTTTGGACGGCAGTTTGATCCCGAGTTACATCTTTTTGTACAGAGATAAATTCAAGTTCATGCTTACTTTTAAATAACATTCCATTTCTTATTTATTATTTTGCATTTTCTATGTAGCTTCTCCTCTCTTTTCACTCTCTTAATTCTATTATATTTATTTCATCTCAATTTAAATCATTATACTTATATCCTTTGTCTGTTCTATTTCAGCTAGCTATTTATCTTTTCTCATTAACACAAAGTTTCTTCTGTAATGACTGATTGGAGTATAATACCTTGTCATACTTATCCCTCCCCTAGTTTTAAAGCTTAACATGACACATAATTTTCATTCGGATTCTGCGTAGTACATTCTAAAGATAAACTCAATATTTTGAAACTATATTTAAAAAATATAATATAATTAAAACAACAATCCATAGCAATTAAAGTTATATCATTCAAATTAATATTCATTTAAGTCTTAAACATTTTACACAATCCTTTCTAAATAAGTATCATGCTTCTATGGGAACACTTATATATTTTACTTAATTACTTCCCCCTATTTCACTTATATTTTAAAATATTAAACAATAACAATGTTCCCATTTTTCTTTAATTCAATTCTCTCATATTTGATTTCATTTATTTTTATTTAAAAAGAAAAAATTTCGCTAAGTTACATTAAATATTTTGTCCCATTTTATAATCATATATTATTCCAATTTTCTAACATTATTTCAAATACAAATACAACACAATCTTATGTATCTTTGCAGAATCTCTTTTTCAGTTATATGTTTACCCATTATCTCTAAATAAATTCTGTTTCTTTACATCTTGTTTCAAACCTTTGTAACTTCTCTTCCCTTCTTTCCTCCCTTGCTTCTCCACTCTACCCTTTTTACCCCCTTGTCTCTTAATCTCCACCTTCTTGTGTATTCCTCTTTTCTGTTGCTTTCTGATGTTGTGTCCACTTTTCACCTTGTTTTTCCCTTTTTTGGTTGTTTTTTTAAGTCTTAAATTCTCCATTCTCTTTCTCCCCTTTCCCCTTTCTTCCCCAAATAAAGTTGCTTGTTCATTAAGGATGGTTTCTTCTTCATCCCAATCTTCTTGTTCTTGTAGTTTCTCATATGTAGAAATTGCCATTTCTAAAAAATTAAAAATAGAGCCAAAAGAATCCTTCCCTTCTTGTTTCTCTTGTTTATATTTTATAAATTCCATTTTCAGTTCATCCATTAGTAATGCCATTGTAAAAGAAAAAAAGAGAAAAAAATTCAAGCGATCCAAATGATTTTAATCATTCAAATAAGAGTTTCCAGAAGTCCCAAAGTCAGCAAACAATCCAAATACACACAGTCTATTTCATTTCACACTTTCTTCTTTTTTCCCCCCCTTTTTTCCACTTTAATGCTTCAAAAAACTTCAAATTCTTTTAAACCTTCAGTCCATCTGATAGAGTAGCCAATTATGATCCAAAATGGAAAAATCCAATAATAAAAATGGCCCAAAGCCAAAGAAGAAGAAGGATAAAATAAAAAAAATAAAAATATTACTAGAATTGAAATATACAAAAAGGCTGGCGAGTAGAGATTTCACAAGTGTATATATATATATATAGACCCACATCCATACAGAAGCCTGATGATGGCAGATGAGATTCTGCTGAAACGTTGCTACAACTTTAACAGAACTACAATGACGTGGGATAATACCCGAAGGAAGCTGAACAGCACACATGTAAGTACCCGCGATAACTTAAAAAAACATATATATATATATATATAGACTGCACACTGCACTTTATTTATTTATCCAAGGCTCTTATTATGACTCTCTTCTCCAGCAGCTTCAAAGCCAAGCCTCAAGTGTTGAAACATTGATAAGAGTCCAGGAAAACACCTGTAATAATATTTTTCTGTGCTCTCCCTCCATCTTATCACATTAAAATGTCCTTGAGAAGGAGTGTTTATACATTTCTCCCCAGTTCAAATAAAATATTTTCAAGCCTCTAGTTGGCAGTGTTGCACAGTCTCTTAATACTTTTTTCCCCCCTCAGCCAGAAAGAAAAGTAATGTATACAAAACTCAGAGGGAAAAACAAAAAACAAAGGGGGCCTCTATCCTAAAGAAAATTAAAAAAATCAAAAGAAGCATAAAAATATATATAAGAAAAAATTCAATCTGATTAGCTACAAAATCACATTAAATTCCTCAGAGAAAAAAATAGTAAGGAAAGAATCCAAGCCTCAATTTGACATCACTTTAAAAAACGCCGCTCAAGGAGATTCCAGTCAAAGAAAAATAAAGGTTCCTTCTTTGTTCAGGATATCCTTTCAGGTCTCAGCCAATTTGCAATACAAAAGGAAGTTTCTCACCCAGCCGACACACCCTCTCTCCAGCCTCTTTCTTTTCGGAGCTGTCCCGACTTCAGCAGCTTTGGAGGCTGCCTTTTCACCGCCGGCAAAAGGGCTTCTCCCGGATCAAACCAGAGATTTTGCGATATCTCTGGGATCCTGGGACTGTGCCCTTCACAATCCCCATCTCTACGGGACGGTTTAGGTCCGTTAGGACCGACCAGGGGTGAAAATATCAGCTGCGATCTCAGAGCCCCGAGATCGCAGCTGTAGCACCGAGACGAGGCTCCGCCTTCTCCCAATTGGAATCTTTTATTGTGAACTGCGTTCCTGAATAAAGCCATTTCTGTTCTTTTCAGGATACGTTTAGTTGTTGCTGTGTTGTGGTGAAATGTTAATTTGAAGCAGGTTGGTGTTGTATTTTTGTCTCTGCAGCTACATAGGAATTTCAGGTCACATAATATTCCTGCTCTTTTAACTTCTAGCTTCTCATAGCTTTTGATCTGGCTATTTATTTCCTCCCCGTAGAGGTCAGATATTTGTTTTTTTTTAAATTTTCATGGGTACTTACATGTGTGCTGTTCAGCTTCCTTCGGGTATTATCCCACGTCATTGTAGTGCTTTTAAAGTTGTAGCAACGTTTCAGCAGAATCTCATCTGCCATCATCAGGCTTCTGTATAGAGTTTGTATGTGGGTCAGAGTCTCACAGTCTTTGGTTTGAAATTTGAGGCTAGCCTATGCTGTGCCAGGATGGTTTTTTTCTTCATCCTGATTGGTTGGGAGTCTTGGTCTGTGTTTATTGGACTTGGAGTTTGATTGATTGGTGTTTCTGGTTTCTTCTGTCTGTTTTGTGACTTTGATTGGCCCCAACCACAGAATCATCAGAGAAGCCATAGAGATTGGAAAAAGACCTGAAAGCATGAATAGAAGAGATGATTCCAGCAGACTGTCAATCATTTGGAAGCCTGCACTCTCAAATAGAAAGATCTCCACACCACAAAACAGACAAACACCTGAGCACAAACAGACTCCCTCTGATGCCTCCAACTAAAACACCCCCCCACCAGGCACCCAGGTGAAACCTAGCTTCCTAATGGATAGCAGCCATCCTTTCACACGAAGCCAAGCTGCACTGAAAGCCTCCAACACAGGAACAGAATGTTGGCAGCTAATCAAAGCCACAAAACAGACAGAAGAAACCAGAAACACCAATCAATCAAACTCCAAGTCCAGTGAACACAGACCTAGACTCCTAGCCAATCAGAATAGACCAGCCTCAAATTTGGAACCAGAAGCTGTGAGACCCACATCCATACAGAAGCCTGATGATGGCAGATGAGATTCTGCTGAAACGTTGCTACAACTTTAACAGCACTACAATGACATGGGATAATACCCGAGGGAAGCTGAACAGCACACATGTAAGTACCCGCGAAAGCTTAAAAAAACAAATATCTGACCTCTACGGGGAGGAAATAAATAGCCAGATCAAAAGCTATGAGAAGCTGGAAGTTAAAAGAACAGGAATACTATGTGACCTAAAATTCCTATGCAGCTGCAGAGACGACAATGCAACACCAACCTGCTTCAAATTAACATTTCATAACAACACAGCAGCTACCAAACGTATCCTGAAAAGAACAGAGATAGCTTTACTTAGAAATGAAGTTCACAGTAAAAGATTCCAATTAGATCAGTTATACAAAGATTTGCTAGCACTACACCTGGAACTGAGCAGCAAAATCCACCCTCTACTTTGGGATAAGATAAAACAACTTACAACTTGGAGAGCTGAAACTGAAACCACTTACAAAAATGAAAAACTCTCAAAGAAACTAAAAAAAATTAGAAAATGACAAGAAAACCCCCAACAACCCACCACAACACCTAAAACAATTAGTATATAATGTTTCCAACAGAGAACTCACCAAAACAGAAACAGATGTCCTATCCAAAGGATTCAATTATGCCATAGCACCCAAAAAAATCCCAACAGAATCCATCATATGTGCAGTAGAATCCAGCCTAACCAAATTAAATACAGATGCCTGACAGAATAAGACACCAGGTTACTCACATCTTATGCACAACGAAACCACCAAAAAGTAATTTGCAAAAAGATGAATTCAGAGCACTACAAACCCTGAAAAATGATAACAGCATAATAATACTCCCAGCAGACAAAGGAAATGCCACAGTAGTTATGGACAGAGAAGCTGCAAAAACTTAAGAAAACAAATATGCTGTTCAGCTTTGTTCGGGTATTTTCCCACGTCATTGTAGTTGTGCTTTTAAAGTTGTAGCAACGTTTCGGCAGAATCTCATCTGCCATCATCAGGCTTCTGTATATACCCTCTCTTGGGCCTTCTCTTTGAGCTTCCTGCGGCAAGGGCAGGTAACCTATTGGCTGCTGTAGGGGTCATGTGCTCTGCCTGCATAAACCTGACTACCTTTAAACACACACACACACACATACACACACACACACACACACACACTGTTCTGGTCTATAGTTGTCATGACTCCTCTGCTCTAAGCATATAGTTCTGTGGAATGGCAACAAAAGAGCAACAGAATAATTTTAGGTGAGTGGGGTCTACAACAAAGGTAGGAAATAAGTCAGAAAAAAAAGGAACAAATAGGATGGTTAATATTTTGAGATTTCGCATGCTGGCCTTCTTTGCAATGGTTTTGGGAACAAAATGTGGGTCTAAAGTTGCTTCCTTCTCTAGTTTCTGAATCATTACATTCTTTTGCCCTACATTCAAACTGCATTTCACCCCTTGAGTCTACAACAATACAAATATCATATCATGTTGGTGACTCAGCAGGAAGTCTCATCCACAACATTTCTCCTTTGAAGTTGTATATGTATGTCAACAAATTTCTGATAAACAATCTCTTGTTCAGTTGTGCCCAACTTTTCATGACCCTATGGACCATAGCATACTAGCCCCCTTCCCCCATCCTCCACTGACTCCTGGAGTTTGCCTAAATTCATGTTAATTGTGTCGATGACACTACCTAGTCATCTCATCCTCTCCTTTAGCCTTCCATCTTTCCCAATGAACATAAGGATCTTTTCCAATGAGTTCTTTCTTCTCATTTGGTAGCCAAAGTATTTGAGCTTCAACTCTGGTATGTGTCCTTCCAAAGAATAGTCCGGGTTGATTTCATTTAGGAAAACAATCTCTTGTATGACCGAATTATAACATAATAGATATTAATTGTCTAATAGAGATCAAGGTGAGGAGCTGATTGTATACCTAATTTTTCTGGATAGATGATTTCAAATTTAAAAGCTAATTTTACATGCTTTAGGCAGGGGTGGGTTTCAAAAATTTTAGCAAAGGGTTCTCTGCCCAGTTGCTGTGTGGGACTGGCCATGATGGTTGTGGCTAGTTGGCCTGCATCATGGTGGAGGGAGGCATTTTTGTCCTCCCTGGGCTCCAGAGGCTGTCCTTAAGCCTCCAGGAGGGCAAAAACGGCCTCCCTGGGCTTCGGAGGCCCTCTGGAAGCTAGAAACAGGCCCATTTCTGGCCTTCCCAAACTTCCAGGAGGCCCAGTTTTCACCCTTCCCGAGCATCCGAGTGCACCTGCACTTACCTGCATCCAAAACGGGCCACGTGGGGACTCCTGGGAGGGGCAGGGTAGACGGGGCCATCCAGGAGTGGGATTTGGGGGGGTTCTCTGAACTTTACAGAATCTTAGCTAGGGGCTTTTCTGAACCCCTGCGAACCCCCAGCAACTCACCCTTGGCTTCAGGAAGAAGCATTGATTTGAACTATTTCCAAGAATAAATTATTTAAACTTCAAATCACAGAAACATAAAAACTGATGGCAGAAAAATACCCACTGAGTTTGCCCTTTGATTTTTTGTTTCTTGTCATTTTCTTTTTAATTTATTATTTTTAATATTTATTTTACTTTATTATTTATTTTATTTTTTAAAGGAAATTCTTGGATGGTAGACATGTGCTCGTCCCAAGCATGTTTAAGCTGGCTTAATGACGACTGGCCCACTACCTCCACTGGAATATGGTTCCAAGCTTCCACTACTATGAAGTAATGCTTTTTAACATAATACAGGTAGTCCTCAGATTACGACCACAATGGGCCCCGCAATTTCTGTTGTTAAGTGAGACATTTGTTAAACTGAGTTTTGCCCTGTTTTATTACCTTTCTTGCCTCAGTTGTTAAATGAATCACTGCAGTTGATAAGCTATTTACCTGATTATTACATGACTCTGACTTTGCTTGTCAGAAGTCGCAAAAGGTGATCACATGTCTTGAGGACAAAGCAACGGTCATAAATATGAATTAGTTGCCAAGCATCTGAATTTTGATCACATGATCATGGGGAGGCTGCAGAGATGGCAACTGTGAAAAACGGTCATAAATCACATTTTTCAGTGCCATTGTAACTTTGAACTGTCGCTAAATGAACTGTTGTAACTCAAGGACTATCTGCTTTTTCTAACATAAAAATAATACTTGGCTTTGAACGTCCTTCTTGTCAGTTGAGGTTTATGCCAGAATATTTATAGTCTAAAAATATTTTTCTTTTTCTTTTGCATTAACAGAACTATTCTGATTTCAGAACAATTATTTTGGCTCTTAATTCTCTGTAGTTTTATGATTAACTTTTCTGAATTGCAAAACACTTTGCTTTCTTCTGGAAATTATCTTTAACCAAACAAAATACTTTCCTTTCTTTTGGAAATTATCTTTAACCAAATAAAATACTTTCCTTTCTCCTGGAAATTATCTTTAACAAATTTGCTATTCCATCACGTCTTTTATTATCAATGCAATATTTTATCTTTTAATCCTCTGTGATTTATAGCAAAACAGACAAATAGAAATCAGAATGGAAAGAGGTTAATAAAATATGTTGCTTAGAGTGCAAATTTGAACAAGATAATAAATATCGAGAACCAGACTTTCCAAGAAAGATTGAAAATGATTTTGGGAACAGAATAAATCAAGTGATAGCTTTGCAATGTAAATTAAAACCCGTTTTTCCCATGATAACAAAGTTTATCTATGAATATACATTTTTTGAACGTGTCTTTTCAGTCATCAGTGAATAAATTTAACTTTTATATAAACATTATCTCTTCTTTACAAACAAATTACATTTTTAAATTTAAACATCAATGCATGGTCCCAAACTCTGTGCTACCAATTCAGTAGGGAAATTCTTTTTCCAGCAATATGGGATCGATATTGCAGCTATTAATTTCATCTAGTTATCTTGTGTGTGACTTAGGAGCTGGTATTTATATTTTAAAACATTTATTCCAGGGGATATGAAATTTTGACATGATTAATTTTGTGTTCTTAAAGGAAAATAGTTGGTCTCAGCACAGTAAAATATTGTAGTTTGGAAACATGAATAAGAATTACTGAAGCTCCCTTGCATTCCAATATATTTAAATAATCTGAGAAACCAAACAATTATCTGGAAATCTGCAAACCTGGCTATTTTACAAGCCAATACAACAATTTCCCATTTTTCTGATTATTCTGGCTATTCTGGCTATTATTATTGCTTATCTCTTGGCTTCTTTCTAAGGGAAAGGACTGAGTTGATTATTAAACTGGAACTTACTGATGCTAATTGCCCAGAACAGGACCCTCCCCTGTGATAAACTCCTTATTCTCTTAAATGGTAAATCTGAATATTCCTTGCCAGGCTGCCTACCTTCAGTGCAGGTAAATTGTCTTCATTTGAGAACATTCCTTGGGTACAAGTCAGTGTTACTCTTATTTTGAAACTGTCTATTATTCTTCCTTGAATATGTTATTACTAATTTGCTACATCAGAGCAGGAGGAAAGCAAGTGACAACCACCATAAGAATGGATTCTACTGGATGATTACCTCCGTTCAGGGCTGAAATCATGATAGGTGTTCTGAGGAGTTCCCTAGAAGCTTATTTCTTGTATTTTGTTTACAATTTACAACACCTTTAGGAAGCTTTGGAGAATTGCTATCTTGAAAGGGGGATATAAGTCTTGAAATAAGGGATATAAATAAATTATTGGCGACTTTTATATGTTTAAAGCTTTACACATCACCTTTAAATATTTGATAGTAGTGGTTTTTCCCCACTCTCTATTTTCCCACCCTCTGTTGTTGTTAGTTGCAAAGTCATGTCCAACCCATTGCAACCCCATAGACAACATTTCTCCTGGCCTTCCTGTCCTCTACCATCCTCCGGAGTCCATTTAAGCTCACGCCGACTGCTTCAGTGACTCCATCCAGTTCCTCAACCTATGCCATCCCCTTCTACTTTGCCCTCAATCTTTCCCAGGCTTTTCTCCAGTGAGTCCTTCCATCTCATTAGGTGGCCAAAGTATTTGAGTTTCATCTTCAGGATCTGGCCTTCTTCCTGTAAATATCTGATTACTAATTTAGCTGGGAACATAAGATTCAGAGAATCTAAGGAATCAAATTTCTTATCCAACATCACAAGGTACTATATTTTTATTTTTAAAACATATGAAAAATAAATGGGTTGATCAGTTATAGTTTAATTGACTAACATCTTGAATGTTACCATTCATCTCCTTCCCGTGTATTTTTTTCTGCAAAAAACAGGGTTTCTAGTCTGCACCAATAATACAACTCAGAGTCATATAGAACTCCCAGTATATAATTTCAGTTAAAAAACAGCATGAAGCAATTTAAAAAGAAATAATTTGTTATAATAATATAAATGATATAAAGCTGGGAAAGATACTCAAAAAATTAAAATTAATTCCTCCTCAGGAGGCATAATTACAAGGAAATAGCCCAGATTGCTTCTTGGAAGAACTAAGTTTTCACCAATTTCCTGAAGGTGCCATTCTTACTGCATTAAGATATCTATTTACAACTGTCTCTCTGCCTGCGAGCCTACCTCTCACCAAAGGATATCCAATAATTTCTTTATATCAGCGGAAAGGTTATTGCTGATAAATCAAAAATCTCCCATTTCTATCCTCTCCAAATCTATTTGTGAACTTTGAAGATCTTTTGCCAGATATGTTGCAGGACCCTTCAAGAGAAGAAGATATGAGATATGAAGGGATAATCCACTGTTTAAGCACAAGTCTTCTCATATAATGTTGGGTATTGTAGAGAGTAAAAAAGGTCACATTGATTGAAATATACAGAAACATTTCTAGATAAAAGAAGAGGAAGCATTTTTTTAAAGTCTAGATTTGTCAGCCCTCCCAAGTAAAGCAAACAGGAAACATAACTAGATGAGCTAAACCTACTTTATTGTAAGGCTACATTAATAGAATCTTCCAAATCTGAAGCTACTAACTTAACACCACCACTTTTAACCATCTGATCAATTAGGGAAGATTGTTCTTAAGTTACTTTCTCTGATCATTAAGGTTTTGGGGCTCCCCATCATCTTGTTTCCTAGGCAGTATCTCCTTCCTTCCTTCCTTCCTTCCTTCCTTCCTTCCTTCCTTCCTTCC
>BLBF01000054.1:9583712-9598458 GCA_015471245.1 Laticauda colubrina | reverse complement strand
TTCCTTCCTTCCTTCCTTCCTTCCTTCCTTCCTTCCTTCCTTCCTTCTTTCCTTCCTTCCTTCCTTCCTTCCTCCCTCCCTCACTCCCACCCTCCCTCCTTCAAAGTTATCCACACATTCCATGAATGAAGAAATGGCTCAGGCAGATGCCTTCCAAATTCACTGGAAAATAAGAAAGACGAGGAAGTGCAACGCCACCAGATTTGCATGTTTGGGTTATTTCTAGTCAATTTCAATCAAAGTTGTTTTAGCTTCCTAAAGCTAAAGCAGGGGTGTCAAACTCGTGGCGTCACATTGTCACATAATGTAGCATGATTTGTTTCCCCTTCATTACACTGGGCGTGGCCAGCACATGATGGCCTGAGGGCTAAGAGTTTGACATTCCTGAGCTAAAGAATTGAATTCTTTGTCTCATCTATCTAGTGAGGCTGACAGCTATGGCCTATCATCTTAATTTCTCCCATATCTCAATTGAAATTCATCTGTGTCCATTTATCAACCTTCCCTCTTAGCTTGAAAGAATGGGCAAATTACATAGTCCACTTCCTCCACATTATTTGATTTTTGTCTGCAGGCAGAATATTGGAAATTCAGATGTTTTGGCATATAGTAGCAGCCATTGTTGGACCTTTTCAAAGTTCCTGGCTTTAAAAACAAGTTTAATATTTTGCTTTCAGCAGCATCCTATACCTTAAGGCTGTTCTTTTTTTCAAGTTTTAAACTTTGATGGTATTTATTAGAATTACTTTTATCTCTTAACTGAGCAATAAGTCTGGAATTTCTGTTGCATAAGCTTAAACAGATTCAATTCTTTCCTTATTGTTTGCTATAAACATATTTTGATTTGTGTCTTTCTCTGTTCTCCTTCATCTATTTATGCAACAGTATGCTCTTTTTTTTCTTCTTCTGGTAAAATAGTCTTTCTGACCCATGCTTTTTTCTGTATGAAAAGGAAAACAGCCATACTTATCATCATAATTTACACAGACAAAATTCTTATTTAAAATGTGAATTAAAGATTTGCCATATCGTTCCACCTTTCATTGTTGCAATTTTTTTTCTTCATCAAGCATGCTAATTAAAAATCCAGCTTCCAAAATATGGGAGATGGAACTAAGAACACTGTGGCTGGCACTCAAGCCATCTATACCCCAGCTTAGAATCTTTGCTAAAGCATTATGAATGCTATCTGTAGTGGATTCCGGCAAATACGGAAGTGATATTAAGCTGCACTAATGGCTGTCTCAAATCTTACTAGGAAGAAGAAACCAGGTTTGTTTTGGGAGGTGAGGTGAGGGGGGAGAACAAAGTTCTACACAAACACATACACACACACACACACATACACACATATTTTTCTGCTACGGAAAATCTAGAACGCAAATTATTGTTATCCATCATTGAGGGTCTCCTTCTGGAACTGAGTTACTAGCTAAGCCACTTCCCAGTTCTAAAGAATCTGTATGATAGAAGTTGTACATATGTAGCATCATATTGTTCTGTGGAATTTAGACCCTCTGCTAGGAATCGGATGCACAGATCATTGCACTGTAACACAACAACAAAGTACTGGTCTGTTGATTCAATTTCCAGTAGAGGGTTTGAATTCCTTAGAATAAGACTTGATTATGTACATCTGATGATTTCTAAAAAGAATGAACATGGTTACATACTGTCATTTGGTGGTAACCTAAAACCCTACACAATGTTTGCACAGTGCAAAAGTATGCAAGATAATGTATTAATTAACTAACAAATCTGTTAAACAAAATCTGCCTGAAAAGTAGAATGCCTCCTGAAGATCTCTCAGAAATAAGTTTTTTTTTTTTTCATGAATAGGAACTTTGTAAGTTTCTTTCTACTAGGCTGCATCTAACAGACCAAAATCTTGGATGCTAGAAACAATAGCTAAAAACAACTCCTGTTTTCTTGAATTTCAATCTAACTGACTCTGCTTGGCTTTTTGCACTCAGATAAATTGTCTAGGATGTGTCACCTAGCTGGAATTCTCAAAAAAATTCAAAAACAAAAGAGAATGTGTTGACGATATAAGAAAAACACACACATCAAAACTCCATGTTAAGATAATATCCTTTGACGACCAATGTTCTCCCTTTGTTTCTTGTAACTTAGCCTTGTGGTCCCCAACCTTTTTTGTACCAGGGACCGGTTTCACAATTATTCATTCTTCCACGGACTGGTACCTGAGTAACGCGAGACTCCATCGCCATCAGGACGGCTCTTCGTTCGAAGCCGCCCCCCCTTCTTTGACAAAACTAAGGCACGAGGATTCCTTCAGCACCCAAACACCGCTTTCCAACTGAAAACCCAGAAGCACTTTCCAACCGAAAACCCGGAAGCACCGTCGAAACAATATGTCGGCGCCCAAGGTTTGCGGCCCAGTACAAAATGATCCACGGACCAGTACCAGTCTGGGGACCGGTGGTTGGGGACCCCTGACTTAGCCAAAATGTACCCGAAATTCCAGTAACTATTTTAGTCATGAAAAGATTGTGTACATAGGTTCACAAATGTGGTGAGGAAGACCCAGCATCTATCTGAAATCAGTTGTCATGTCTCAGTGTCATGTCTGGTATTGTGTAATCCCAGGAAATCATGTGGCTGCTTTTTGGCTCCAAACAGGTCCACAAGGCAATTTGCAGTACTTGATGTTATACTTTTGAAGTTATTTTGAAACTATGCAAAAAACAAACAAATAAGGGCTTAATGATGCATCTAAAATTGAATTATGAAGGGGTCAATCTAACTTTCTACAAGGAACACTGAATCCTGTGTTCCTGTGAAACATAAGATATACTTGTTGGTGGGTAGTGGCAGGAGCTTTCTAGAGACCCACATACATTGCTTCTTTAGTTACAGTGATATTTCATATCTACCCAATGTGTGTGTGTATGTGTATGTGTCAGCTTCTATGGGAGGTCGCTGAAACTGGTTCAATAAAACACTATACTCATAGTCTTGATGTAGCAATGTGTGTTTATTTTGGCTTCCTCCAATAGCAGCAACAAATGGAAAGTCCAAGTAAAGCCAGCGCTGAGAGTGTCTGCCTCTCAGCACTGTTTATAATCCCTGTCCACCCCCATAATTAGCTAACATCCACCCCCAGCAAACACCCAACATCTATCTACAGCAATCTCGCGCGCCACCACCTAACCTCCCAGATAACACCTCCCCTCTCCCTGGGTGTCCTTCCACCCCGATCCACCCGATATCCCCCACATGAAATGCTGACCAGCCGAAACTATATCCCAAAGTGTTTCCTGGCTGGTCACATGGAGAAGTGGGAGAGGCATTGTGCTTAGAGAGTCACAAAATGCTGAACAGCTGACAAGGCAGTTTCCCAGCCGGTTGCACTGAAGTGGGGAGGGGAGGTTGCTCCTGGCTTCATCAGCTGTCATCGACTTGGGACCATCAAGGTAGGCAACTCTCCCCCAACCATGATGATGTGTCGGGCTTCATTCCTTCAGCAGTGTTATTGAAGCCCGACAGTATGTGTGTGTGTGTGTGTGTGTGTACATATATATATGCCAGCACTATAAAGATCAATATATAATTTAGATAAGGAAAACAAAATTAATTGTGGGATACATATACACATATATACTCAGTGGTATCTCAGTACTCATCATTAATTTGTTCCAGGAGATGCATTGAGTACAAAAAACAATAATACTATATTATTGTATATAGGAACAATGTGTTTGGTATTCATCATTTTTTGTACTCAAAGCATCTCCTGGAACCAATTAATGACTGTCATAAGGCAGTCAACATGGACAAGTTCTAGCTTGTGCATTGAGTACCAAATACACAATACTGTGACAAAATTTTCATGTCAAAATGCATTGAATACCAAATTCAATGAGTTTCAAAGCAGTTGAGTACCAAGGTACCACTGTATATAGACAAACACAGAGTAATAAAGTTGGTAGGCAGTAATTAAAAGAAATGCAATGTGATGCATTCTTTACATCAAATATGTGCAGTTTGTAGCATTAAAAAGATAGCTAAAACATGCTTTGCCAAGCTACTGCAGATGCCTCAACCTTTGTTGTAATATATAGAAAATTGGGGTGACAGGATCTATAATTCTGAACTGCTGTTGACTGTCACTGTACATTGGATCATTGCTAGCTATTTAGAGATCAACTTTCATCATTCCATGTCCCAAAGGTGCTTTTTCAAGAGGCAACTGGACTTTCTGGTTTTTCTTTGAAAATGTTTTGCTTCTCATCCAAGAAGTTTCTTCAGCTTCAGGCTCGCCTGCATCCCATTTTGGCTGGCAGAGTGCTGCAGGAGGCCATCCAGACTGAAAATGGGGTGCGGGGAGCTGTGCATGTTTTGGCTGCCAAAGGACTGTAGGCCAGTTCTTTGCTATTTCTAGGCCAGCCCCACGGACCAGATTTAAGCACCCCATGGGCCGAATTCAGCCTGCAGGCCTTGGGTTTGACACCCCTGATCTAGAATCAACACTGATACCAACGTTTCTAGTCAAATCTAGAGCATTGCATCATATGAATAATTAGGTTCTGATAAAATAGCACAATGCACAAATATTAATGGAGGTGAGTGATCTGTTGCTGCTTCTGTGCCAAACTCTTTTCTCTTTATCTTCTGCTTTGTTCAGAATATCTGCTTTTGCTCAGGTCATTTTTTTTTTTTTTTTTTGTAGACTCTGACAAAATATTTGCGACAGTTGCTCTGCAGAAGACAATTCAAGTCATCAGAAAGAGAGCTTTTAAAAGGAAATAGCTTCTTGAATCTTTCGCAGAGCTTCACCTGTTAAATAGTTGATGTAATAGGAATGGAGGACTAAGAAAGCCATCCAGGCCCCACCTCTTGCTTTAGGCACTTAACATTCACTTTCACTGGGTTGTGGATTCTTAAAGAGTCCTTAATTAGAAGCATTTCCCTAAAGGCAGGTTTCCTGAAGCAATGCGAATGTTGCATTAAAAGCATCTACCTCTCCATGGAGTTTGCCTTTGCACTAGTATAAATCAAGAAGAAGAACCTCAACAGATTTCACTTAGAGATTCTCCTCTGAGTTTAGAAGTAGCAAAGAATTGATTCTGCAATCAACTGGGACATGTGCTAATAGTTGCTGGGAGAGCTCGAGGACAAACCTCTGGGCCTTGCATATCTAAAGATTACCAGTATAGAGAAGATATCCCTGGCTTCTCATTATATTAGAATCCTTGGATTGATATTAAACTGTGCTTATCATGGCCTGAAGGCAGAGAAGAAAAGATGGACATGCCTAGTCTTCAAATGTTTTTCTTTTCTTAATCACATTCCTGGAGGAATGGTTTAAGACATCCAAGGAGGAGAAAAACATGCATAACAATCTTCAAGAACAATGATTCATCAAAAGGTTGAGAGAGAAGGACTCAGACATGACAATCAGAGGAATTTTTGCCCTGTCCTTACCTCCAGACAGACAACAATCCAAGAATCAAAGATAAATTAAGGAGAGGAAAAGCAATCTCAATACTTAATCAATTTGCACCTTTTATTCTTAAAGCATGAACATTCCAGTTGCTTTATTGTTTTTGTATTAAGATCCTCAAATCTTTCATTTTCATACAAACTGGCTTTTAGCATTCAGCTGCTTCTTATTCTCCAGGCAACAAAGACAATTATAAAAGAAAATAAATTCCACCTCATCTGCTTTCCTAAACTGACTGAAATGGATGATGGTAATAGTAATAGCATGCCAGCCTGTTCTTTTTTATATGGTGAGTTATTATTAAACGTGGCATGTTTTGCTTCAATTCTGACTAAGAAAAACAGTGCCATATATGGAGAGAAAAAGGTCAAAGGAACAAACAGTTTCATTTTTTTTTAAAAAAAGCAGAGAACAGGAAATCAGATCATTCACAAAAGATGGATAATGAGAGAATAGAAGGAAGAGACTTGCACTTGCTTTATTGGCTACAAGAAGAGTTTTCCATAACTATGCCAGAATGTGGTATCTTCTAAAAATTAATTAACATCTTGGAACTCTTAATTATCCTTCTGATTTTTTTTATAATAAACAAGAAGCTCCTAGAATAATTAAATGTGGAAAAGCAGAATGGTTAATAATAAGGAAGGGAGTAAGATAAGGATTAATATATATCTGATAATACAGTACGCATATTATAGAAATAGAAGGATTGGAAGAGATGAGATACTTCAGAATCAAAGTAGAAGGCCAAAATAATAAGCAGTTTGACAGAAACAGTACCATTTTATTGAAAATAAAAGACTTAGAAGAGCTCATTATGATGGCAAGAAAAGGAAAGTGAAATGTGTGATGTAATGTTAAACATGAAGGAGACAAGGGCAATTTCAGACTACATGAAATTGAATTTCAGTGGCTGATGAAGAAGTGGCGGTGATAGGCAGCTTTGTGTTTTAGGACTTATGAACAGACAAAGGTGAAACATGTTGTGGAAGTAAAAAGGAGATTAATCCTACAGAAGAAGACAGGGACAAAAGAAGGATGTTTCTGTGAGAATATAGGCCAGAAAATCTTGTTATTTCCCTGGACCATCTGTCAGACTTCAGATAGAGAGTCAACAGCCCCCAGGTCTGAAGGTGGCTGATGAAGAAGAGGAGGAACAGCTGGGTCCAGTGCCTGATGCGCAGATGTGCAAAAGGCAGAGAGAGGAGAGCAGTGGAAATCTGTGGCTCGATCCTTGAGATGGAAGAGCCATCGCTGCTAGCAAGGTCCAACCCTAGTTCTGGGGATAAAAGGCAGAGGACGGAGATGAATAGATGTGGCAGACATCCCCCTGCCAAACAAACTTGTTAGCCTGCTGTAAGAGAGAAACTTTTTGCAGAGGTTGCTGGAGTTCCTAATAAAGGAATCATTGCTTCAACTACAGAGATTTTACCTGATTCATACAATTGCATCTCTACAGAGTAAATATCATATTTATTCCTTAGTGTGTATGCCATTCATGCAGTCTACCTCTTTGGGGAGAGAGTTCAAGTGATTAGGAAAAGTTTTAATGAGAACACTAAATTGGATATGTCATTCTTTGCTATTGCCATGATTGTTCAGTAGAACTGAACTGAAATGCACTTTAGAAGTTTTGAATTAGGAGGCCAGAGAACTGTAACTTGAACAAATATACAGAATTAATACTGCTTTGGTGTTTAGGAATATGTTAAAAGAATAATGTAGCTTTGTAATATTCATACATTTCATATATAATTTTCATATATATCAATACTGTTAGGAAAGTTGCAAAATATTGATTTTTCATAGGGTAATATTTTGATCATAGATACCCTACCTAAGTGGAGGATGTAATGCTGAAAACCTGCAAAAATTCATATCTTTTTCCACATTTTTCTCTTCCTCAAAGGGTAAGGAAGAGTATGTGAATAAAATTGGCAAATATAAACATTGCAATAAAATAGATCAGTTCCATGAATTGATAGCATGCAGAAGTAAAGTAATAAAAAGCTATAAATTTCATTGCAGTTAGGATTCCTTATCGGTTTGTGTAAGCAGTATGTATATCAAACAATGTGAGAAGATACTTAAAAGTATATTCATCCTCCATGGGCAGCTTTTTATCAGAACCACACATAAAAGGCAGCCAGGGTAGTGGGAAATTAATAGCAGACTGAAAATATATGAAAATCAAGTCTTGCTTCAGATATTCATGGACTTCTTTCTGACAACTTGGAACAGGTTGTTCTACTTTTTTCTAAAAGAATAAAGATTCCCAGTTCTTCTGTGTTTTTATGAATTCCGTAAACTATCTGATTCTTGACAAATATTGTAAGATCAAAATATAATTTCCTTTGTTGATATATTCCTTCTACACAAGTTTATATTTTGTTTTCCAATATACATATTAATATTGGCCAACAAGCTTACTGTATTTATTTGTCCCTATTCAGTAGTATTTGGATTCCAATTCTTGGCTTTCAGAAATATATATACATAAGAAAGATATTAATTGATAATGTATAAGACATTTGGAAAAACAATCCCAAGACAAGCAAGCAAAACTGTATTTAAAAGAAGCATACACCAAAGATTTAACTAAACCGAAATTTCCTGGAAGTTCTTAAAATCAGGAAATAAACTTCTAATTTTAATAACTTTATTACTGCAAACACAAAATTCTGTTTGCCTAGCCCTCCTCCTATCACCAAAGCCAGACCTAGCATAGATGGATGTACATCACATATTAGTAGTGATGTACTGATGGAACAATGCATTGTGAAGCAGGATGCAGGTAACTGTGGCAGAGACATCAGAGACATAAAAGGATGTTTTTAATATTCTGGTAGGAAATATCATATTTAAGAAGAAATCTGGATATTATTCCAATACCTGCATTATGTATTTAAGATTTGTTTTTAAAAAATGTCTGTTGATGCAATAACTTGGAATGGTGTACCTTTTTGCTGTTGAATATCTAAAATAGTGCTTAGTACTATATTTAATTTAAATATGTATCCTTCTTCTGATTTAATTTGATCCAGATTCTGATTTTTTTTTAAAAAAAAGAATTTATTTGTGCCTTCATGTTCACATTTGAAAGTATTTTTTTCTAAATTTAAGGCTACTTTTCTTCCATTTTTAGTTTTCCCCAAGGTATATTCAGGGAGAAAAAGATAAAGGAAGGTACGCTAAAACTGTTTCAGGGGCAAAGTGTCATAATATATTGTTTCTTGAGTAAGACTGCATAGAACATTGGATAAAGAAAAATTGAATTCTTACTGTTTATTATTACATACAGTATTTAAGCACAGACAGTGTTGATTATAATGATAATCACTTCATCTAACAATTCTCATATGTCACTGAATTTCTTGATGGATGGATGACTTTAAAAATGTTCTAATTATGCCAATGATTAGAACTTTAAAAATAAATTTGAAAAATATTCCTAATATTTTTTTTAAAATGTATGAAGCTCAAAGCACAGCAAGTATTTGCTTTGTGAAATATTTCTCTTTGCTATCACAGCATAATTATTGTTCAGATTCAGAAGACAGCTATTGATCAAGTCAATCAATGCCTCATGCTTCAGGGATGTTTCCTGTCACAAGCTGAGGAAGCAAGATAGTGTTTGAAGAATTGGCTTTGAACCCATTTCCTCATAAAATGTTTGCCCTAGAGCAGTTATTTGTTACAGGAGATGTAGAAAGTAGTTCCTATCAGCCTATTTATTTAATGGGTATATTTAATGTTATTTGTAGTTGGAGGCTTTTTCATGTTATCATGAGTAATCATAATTATAATAAAATATGTTCATGGGTTTGAAGTGGAAAGTAAATTAGTGATTCTCATTTTCTTGGGGATTTTTTTTTCATTCCTGTGATTGGCAGGTGCATGTGTGAGAGACAGAGATGTAGAGTCCAGAGCCCTAGAGTATTTTGAAGTGGAGAACCACAAATCTGACAGATAATAATAATGAGGAGAAGGGCGTTTGAGGTCCTTCACTAATCATTTTCATTTGCAACATTTTCATTGCATGAATGGGCTTCTCCAAGAGTGTGCAGTAAAACCTTAATTTAATGGATCATTCAGTGAAGGAACTGTCCACTCCTCTCAGTTGTACATTAAATCCTATTGTACATCATTTTATGTCCTTTTATAACATTTGCATAATGGTGCCATTGTACTAATCATATAAATAGATGCAAATGACGCTTGCTTACCTCCAAATGCAAGTAATACAGATTGACAAAAATAATTGAAATTCAAGTTAATAATCTGGGTGGCTTCAGATAGCACAGTCTGCTATTGGGGTACTGTATTGACATGGGTGTTGTATGTTGCATTCAAAGTCTATTAAACAAGAGTCTGTTTAAGTAAAGTTTTACTCTATTAGTAGATGTACTAAAGGTCAGAATAAACACGTATATGTGTTCATGGATGTTCATTTGTTGCATTAAGAACTGCTAGTCTGTGAAGCTGCTTTGTCAGACAATCTTTGATATGATTTATAAAATACTTATTAGTAAATATTGTTTGCCTGATTGATTTATATTCACCTTCTTTCCAGCAACATACAATGAGATCTTCATTTTTATATGTGAATGAACATCCCATTGAAGTATGTTTCATTGAAAGCAGTTGGTTCAAAGTCACTAAGTGAGTTTCTTTCTAGTTATAGTCCAATATCTGAGTTTCTTTCCAGTTATAGTTTCTTTCCAGTTACAGTCAGGAAACCCTGATTTCCATGTTAGATATGTTCCATGTTCATAAGAAACAAGATATTTAAGTCTTTGTAATATGTTGCAAAACTTCATTATGCCTGACCTGAGAAGGCATTGAATATATTTCCCCTAAGAGTAAGAGTAAGATAATTATTTTAGATCACCTCTACTCAGAAGTAGGGAGAAGTTATTTTTATACAGATAGTGATATACTGTATTGTTTGAAATATATACTCCAGTCTATAGGAAATAAATAGGTATAAAATTCTTATTTAAAAACAAAGCACCTTCCATTTAGTGTATTATATGCACCAGAAATACACTCTCTCTCCCTCCCCCTCACTTGAAACTCAGTCTGTTATCAAACTATAGAGACCAGTGTTTTTCCTTTTGGAATTATCATTTATTTTCCTCTCCCCTCCTCTGATCATTCTCCCTAATTATGATGTGATTTGCATCAGGGCTTTCTTTTGTATAATTGGAATTATGTTCATAGAATGAAGTGTTTTCTAAATGGAAGCTTCTTCCTTTCATGGAATTACAACATTTAGCTCCAACCCAGTAATCAAAACAATAAGATTTATTTTTGAATAATATAAACAAAATACATTAACACAGGTGAATGTTTAGTCCCTTGATCCTTTAAATATTTTTGTGCTATACATATCTCCATGATTGTATCATCCTTTTTGGGGAAATACAATATTCTAATGGGTATTGCTGCCATCAAAACTGCTAAACTTTTTGTAGTTCAGAGGTCCAGAAAGTATCTTACTACATTTTGAAATGTATTTTGTCAATGAAGTGGCTCTTTTAAATGGCCTTTTTTGCATAAGTATAAAATGGTAAACAAAAAAAAATGTTTTTGAAATCCATCTGGAGGTTTAAAAAATAATAAATAAGGCTAGCAATCCATTCACTGACTTTCGAAGTATATATTTCAGCACCAAGGTCAGGAAAACAATCCCTTCAAGTTTTTCATTTTAATTTATCAGAGTTTGCTCTTGGAGAAAATCTATGTGATCGCTAATAGTTCATAACAATGCATGGCATATAATCAATCAATCAATCACAGATTTTGTATATTTTGTGTAAAATGAGTTTAAAAGCTAATTAAATTACTTTCAAGATCATGCTGGGCTGGATGCTTACTTTCTTGATGATTTTGCTCTTTTTAAAAAAGAGCCAGGCTTTTGTCCCGTCCCCCCCCCCCCGCCCCAACAATTTAAAGCATAATCTCTACTGTCAGGCTGTTCTATGATGTGCACATTATCAGATTTCATAAACAAATCAATAGCTGATTTATATTCTAAACAAATATTTTCTTTGACCAGAACTATTTGGAAAACATTAGAACATTTTGCATTTAATGAATTTTGATCCATTACTTATAATATCATTATTTTAAATCTATATTCTATTTTAAGCTATATTTTAAAATTGAGTTCCAGCTGACTTTGTTGATTCCTTTGATAGTAGTCAAAGGGCAGAAGAGTATTTCACTGTGCACATACTTTATTGAGAACAAATAAATAGCAAATAATAAGATTCATCTTACAGAGCAGTAAGATGTTGCAGAGTTTCACCATTTTGAAACTTAATTAAAAGCAATGTATTATCTGAAAAAAAAAGAACTGAGAAACATACGATAGAAATTGGACTGTCACTTTATCTTAAAATTGGAAAATATTGTTTTCTTTTTAAAAATGTAACTGTGACAGGATCTCCAAAGAGAAGGTAACATTATCTGAAAAGCCAGAGTTTTCAACACAGATAAAGTTAGCCATCCCTTATTTAAACTAAAGTGGTTCTGTTTCATCAGTTTGTTTTCTTATACAAAATCTCTGGAGCTCTTATATGGCATAAGAGTTCCTACAGATTGCCTGCAACCTTTCCTTTCAGATTGCCATTTCAAAAATTGAACTTGCTTTCAGAGCTTTTACATCCAAACTTCCTCTTGATCATACTGTATTCATAATGATCAATCCCAACTGTACTTTGAGAAATTGTAACTCAGATATAGATAAGTACTTTTTTTTTAATTTGGCCTTGCTTAAAATTATGCAGATGCAGAATTTTCCTTAGTTTTATATTCTCCTTTCTTGTTTGTATATGTGTGTGTGCACATGCATACACACACACACGCATGTGCATGTGTGCACATGTGTATACACTCATATACAGTGGTGGGATTCCACATTTTTCTGACTGGTTCTATGAGAGTGCATGCACACAGCACTCAAAAACCGCCCTCTGTGTCAGTGTTAGTGAGGTGAGCTGTTTTTTAGCTCAGCTGAGGCATGGCAGTCTGCTCTGCCACACATATAGGACAGGAAAGGGCTGGGGGGGACAGCCAGAAGTGGTATTTGCTAGTTCTCCGAACTACACAAAATTTCCACTACCCATATGCCAGAACCAGTCCGAACCAGTTGAATACCACTTCTGCTCATACATATCTTTATTGAAAATTCATTTTAATTAAAGTTTAAGTATATGCAAGATGAACAGTTTTACCAGATTAAATCAGTAGCTTTAGAGTACTTATTCTAGAGAGCTATCTATGTTAGCTGCTGTAATGAAACCAACAGAAACCTTAAACATTTATAGAAAACCTCAGTTCATCAGAACCTCAGGGGCAATCTCAAGTTTCTTCTGAAGCCTGGCTAGAGCCATCTTTTCTCCATGTGACAGAAAATGCCACAGAAAACTACACAATTAACAAAAGACGGATGGTTACTATCTCACCAGATCCAGAAAATACTGTTGCCCCAAGATTAATACACAAAGACACAAACACACATAACCACAAGTCTTTCAACAGTCTGGGTCAGATACTCAAGTCATCTCTGGCCTAAGGAAGGCAAATTAAATTTCCCACAGACCCAATAGCTTGGGGGATTCTATTGCCAAACTTACAGAATTAGGCAGGACTGGTAGAGAGGCTGCTGTGATAACAGCAATCCCATCTGATCCCTAGCATCCAGCTTCCCCAATAAAGTCTCACATCCTGACAGCAGTAGGATAATTCAAACATCTTCAGATCTTTTCTACCATTAGCTATTCCATTCACTAGATTACACTTGGGATGATAGCCACACAAAGCATGTTCACATTGCTATATTTCAGCCTTTCTTTATTGAACATTGTTTAGAGGTAGAAGCCAAGAATTCATTCAAATAAGAAAGCAATAGGATATATTCTATTTTTTTCCCCTTGAGGAGCCTGCAGCAATGTTTTGCTTAGTATTTTATTCATTCTCTTTTACCAACTATGCAAGTTGATCATTTGAGTTCACAATGAAATATTTAAGTGAGTAGTCAGTTGTGATATTTGAATCTATCTTTATTTGTGTAACTGCAATATTTTTATAACGTATCTTGTGTCTCTATCCTAAAAACAAGGCTGCCAAAAATCTTAAAATATGAGCTCCAGTTATGTACATCTGTTGAAATGACCTGTAGTTCACAGAATTATATCCCATTTAATAAAATGTGTTAGTCTGAAAGGGTGCTACTGTATTCCTTCTAATTTTTGCCTACCATAGACTGTTACAAATCTCCTCATACGACATCTGAGTTTATATTTCATCTTGCAATAAACCCTTCCTGTCCTCTGTCAGATGTGGGTTTGAAAACCCCTGCTTTTACTGTTTATCATCAGTGTAGCAATAGCACTTAGACTTATACTGGGCTTCACAGTGCTTTACAGCCCTCTCTTAGTGGTTTACAGAGTCAGGATATTGACCCCAACAATCTGGGTCCCCATGTAAATGATAAATACCTCACCCCAATTTCTCTACCAATCCCTCAGATGGGCACAGGGATTGCAAAGGAGGCCCAAATGGTTATGGGGAGGAGTAGATGGAGAAGAGCCATTTTATTTGTGTGTTTATTTGTATCCCTCCTTTATTACTTTCATACTGAAGGCAGTGAACACATCCAACACACCTTCCTCCTCCTATTTTCCCGACAACATCAACCTTATGAGGTGGGTTGGGCTGAGAGTGATCCAACGTCACTCTTATCT
The DNA here is from genome assembly GCA_015471245.1 of Laticauda colubrina. Taxonomy (NCBI): domain Eukaryota; kingdom Metazoa; phylum Chordata; class Lepidosauria; order Squamata; family Elapidae; genus Laticauda; species Laticauda colubrina. The sequence continues at coordinate 9,584,238 of BLBF01000054.1, read as the reverse complement.
TCAGCAAAGGACAGAACATTCAGAGAAGAGCATGTGCATATGACAAACTATTTCTCCCATGTTCATGGGTTTTTTTAAAAAAAAATAGTGACCAAATACTCTGGATAAATTTAATAAAGATTTCTTTGTCTTGGTAATATTATTTGCTTGGGTAAAGAGAATGAAACCCCAAAACTCAGTATTGTAGGAGGTGGATTATACCCAGAAATTTGGAAATTGAGACAATGGTTTTGAGTCCGGTCTGCCATCCTACTCTGTTTTCTTAGGGGGTGTTGCCAAGCTTTGGTCCCAGAATTGTGAATCAAAATTAGACTGGAAACAAAATGCAAACCCAGTTTGCTGCATATACTGCATATGCAGTATATGTAATAACTCAGGAAATTGCAACAAACTGCAACATAATATCTTTGGGTCTACAAGTGGCTGTTTGATTAATGTGATTGTAGCTTCTATAGCTAGAGAACATTTCCAAAGAGAAAAAGGAAGGAAGGAAGGAAGGAAGGAAGGAAGGAAGGAAGGAAGGAAG
>BLBF01000054.1:9558475-9583702 GCA_015471245.1 Laticauda colubrina | reverse complement strand
GGAAGGAAGGAAGGAAGGAAGGAAGGAAGGAAGGAAGGAAGGAAGGACTGGAAAAGCATGGATATATGTAAGCACCTTGAAGAATCCATCAAAAGCTTCATCCTTTGAAGAATTGTGGAATTGGTCTGTAGAGTTTGTCAGTATTTCCTAGAAGACTTTCCAAGTTGGACCATCAAGTAATGGGACTGTGATGGACTAAGCAAGAAATAAATCAGGAATAAGGCATGATTCAAAGCCAGAAGAATCCAGGGCACTGTTTCCACACTATTCCTTCCATAATCTGTGCTGCTGGTTATTTCTTTCAAGAAACATCACTCTGCAGGCTAAATAATGTGTTTTGATACTAAAAACTAGCTGCACTACTATATCCAAATTTCTAAAATATACTTAGTCTCTGTACAACCTATCATAGTTTTTCCTGTGGGTAGAAAAAAACAATAGGGAAGTAGCCTCCAATATTTTTTAGAGAATAGAAAAACATTACAGTAATTCCTCAGGGTAGAAAGTTAAGTAGAAAAATAGTATTAACAATATTTTGGTATATTTTATGTTTCATAGACAATTGGCTTGTTTTGCACAATTTCAATTTGTGCTGATTTTCAAGTCTCAGTTATATTAAGACTGAATATTGTAGCATTATGTTTCAAATTAATTTTTGAAGCAGAGAGCAAGAAAGTAGGATGGGAAGCTAAACAATTAGTTTCAAAGACCTTTTAATTTTTAATCATCCTTCACTGTTTATCATCTTCAGAACTGCAAGGAGTGGAAGTTGTAGTTTTGTGTAATTTAGTGAATCCTACGCTTCTGAGAAGGATTCTCTTCTTCAGGGCTGTAACAAATCTCAGTGCAATAGGACAACAGAGAAACAAATGACAGCAGGGTAAAAATGATAAAAGGGAAAGGGAAATACAGGCAGGGACAGATTTAGCTCTGAAGTAATGGCACAAGACATTCCATAGAGAAAACTTGTTGCATGATATATTATTATCTATTACTAGGTTCTAAAAGAATGGCCCTAACTTTGAAGATAAATTTCTGTGCAACTTGGAAGCAAAATAAGCACAAGGAAGAGCACAGTCTGCAGAGCGACAGGCTATCTTATTTTAGTTTGGCACAACATATCATGACAGTTTGAATGCAACTTGTTTCCTTTGAGTAACATTTTATACTGATTATTTCTTTACTTTATTAAACTATAACTCATTTCCATTAGTCATGTAGAGTAACATGTAAAATCATAAATGCTATGTAAAATATTGCTTAAAATAAAAATGTAAAATCTCATCACATTATGCCATCCAATCACACTTGGCCAATAAAGTATTCTATCCTATCCTATCCTATCCTATCCTATCCTATCCTATCCTATCCCATCCCATCCCATCCCATCCCATCTCATCCCATCCCATCCCGCTCCGCTCCGCTCCGCTCCGCTCCACTCCACTCCACTCTGTGTCACCTCCAGAATTATTAACAACTTTCTATTCAAAGTCTTCATAAACAGACAGACTGACTGAAGCACATCACTCAACATTTGTTGTTGTTCAGTGAATTCTGTTTTTTTGGGATGGATGGATGTTTCTCAACAATCTCAGGATTGTTGGTTAGTAACTAGTTCGGGTTTTGTAAGCTCATTCCTGTGTCATCAGCAACAGCATCTAAGCACCTTGTTTTCTGTCAACTTTTCTGAGCACTTTCAGTTTTTCAGGATCATCCGTGATGCTTTCCTTTGCATATGCGTCCCGCTTGTGCCTTTGTTGCCAATGTGATGTCTCTGAACTTGAATATTTTTCTTCAGATAATCACATAGGAGATGTCTCCTTATTTCTTAGCTGTCATTACCCTCTCAGTGAATTTTAACACTTAGAAAAATAAAATCTGTTCCCATTTCAACTTGTTTTCTATTTGTTTGCATTGCATTAACCTCATCTTAGGTTGCTGTTGCTTTTGTTCTTCTTGTTGTTTTGATCAGCTGTCTGGCTATATGCTTTCCCTCCCCCTTTTTTTCCTTTTCCTTTTTTTTTTTTTTACCTCCAACCAGCTACCTTGCTCTCCACCATCAAAGCCCTTAGCATAGCAGAAGTTTATTGGTGTTTTCCCCAACAATTTTAATTCTGCTTTCTATTTATTCTCGTCTATCATGTTGATGTTCTTCTTGCATACATCCATAAATTTATGGCTGAAGAATCTGGCTTCTCTTCTGAACTTATACATATTACACTTCTAACTAAAGATCTTCAGATAAAGGGGAAAGCATATAACCGTGGCACAATTTTGAACCATGTATCATTCTAATAGTTGGTTTTTGATCATCAGCTTTTCTTGTTAGAACTCAGTCTGAATCCTGCTTCATTTGGTTTTCTTGACAGAATACTGGAGTAAGTAGTTTCTTCACTGGTATTTCACATTTAGGCTAACTCCTCATCTATGACCTATACATAACTGTTTGGGGAGTATACACTCCCAGTATTATAAGTCATAGTGTCACTAGAATGCAGTTCTTTTATCACTAGATGCTAAGGGTACATGAAGGTAAATGTCATTGGGCACACACACACCATTCAAAGAATTTGTTTGGAAAAGGCATAGCATGCCCCATAGCATTTCTGGTTTTCTGTTATTTTATTTAATTTAAAAGACAAAGATAAGCAGTTTCAACTAAGCTTTGCAAGTGATTCCTGATCCACTAATGACATGACATTTTTGAGTGGATCATGCTCCATTCCCCTCTCTAGTGCAGTAGTCTACTGTGGAAAAATACAGAAAGCATCCCATGGGTTTCTGCACTCCAATACAATGCTTTGCATAGACAGCTCAGCAAGTTGTGATATGTGCTTAAAATATATGTGTTGCTCGTTTTATTCAGATTTAAGGAAATAGGTTTTTTTTCTCCCTCATTCAGATGAGTTGGCAAGTGATAAGCCCTATTCAGTAAAACCTTTGATGATTTTATCACCTTACCATGCCCTCTGCATTGGTATATTAGGTGAGGATTTTCATCTTTAATGAGTTCTCTCAAGTCTCATCATTGAATGTTTTGTGGACTTCTAAACACTCATAGACTATAAGCCTTCACATGGACAAAAATCCATTCTAGGATGATTGGCCGCTCTTTTTCCAGATTAAAGGAACTATTTTCCACAGCCCTAGAACTTTCTAAGTCAATTTCACCCATTTTTGCTGCTGCTGCTCCTGTTCTTTTCATTAGCCTTCTGGATATTTTAAAACTTTCCCCTTTGCCAGCCCTATATCTTCCTCCCTTCCTTCCTTTATGAGAACTTGTGTCCTATGAGAAGTTAAACCAAGTTCTCTTTCCAATTTTTTTATCAATGAACTTAATATAGAGAACTTAATATATAATATAGAATATGGGTATTTGCATGGATGCATAGTCACATGAAGAGTCAGAAAGACACTATGCCTGAAAATAAGCTTATCATATGGAACAAGCAATTAGGAAATCACTAATACAAGGTATAACTAAGGTCTGATATTTGAATCTGCTTTCCTTGAATTTCTTATGCCTAGGCTTTGCCTGTGTTTTCTTATTGATCCTTAATTTGACTTGACAATATTTGCAGCAGCTGCATCTTTTTTGTAAAATCCACCATAATAATCTCCCATTTCTTTGGACCTTATTTGTGAAGTAGACACCAAAAAAGAATGATTAAGCCAATCCATTTAAATGTAGCTTTCAATCCACTTCAATTGCCAAGCTTCACAATGCAGAAATATTGTCAAATAGCTACATGTCCATGAATACTATGAAATCAGACAAGTTTGATTAAGTTCCTTATAGCTACATAAAGAACACTCTAATTTAGACATTTATTGTATCAGACATGGGAAAATGGCACTATGAAATGAGTGTCATACAAATTTGATCAATTAAACAAATAAGACAAAAAAGTTTCATCTTTAGTAACCATAGGAAATGTTAATGATGTGAATTAAGATTGCAATATTTTTATTATTGCTTATATAGTAATAAGAATTGAATTCATCTGAGAGAATAAATATGAGAATTGTTTGATTCATTTGTTACCCATCTCTTAATTATTCTTAATGGTGTCAATTTAAAAAAAAAGATTGAAAAATCTCCCACTAGAACTTCTTTCTTAAATGTAAATGGAATCTGATGGGCAATATGTGAAATATCAGATTAAATGTGCTCAAATCAGAGTGCCTCTAAGCACATTTCTAATTCAAAAATTGTGCTCATTGGTCAGTGGATGTTCTTTTTCAGCAGTCTAAGTGGCAGTAAGATAAATTTTTCAGCAATTGTTGTTTGGAGTCAAAAACCTTCCTGGATCCAACCACCTACCATTGATTCTGATATATCTTTGGTTGATTCCTAGTCTACAGAATAGCCACCAGGAAAAAAAACTGCTACCTGGATTTTTTTTTTCTTTATTTATAATTTTAAGTTGATTTGCAAGCTAATTCTGCCAACTGACAGCAGTTCGATTCTCCCTGGCTCAAAATTGATTCAGCTTTCCATCTTTCTGGGATTGGTAAAATGAGGATCCAGATTGTAGGGGTCAGGATGCTTCTCTGTAAACAGCTTAGAGAGAGCTGTAAAGCAAGATGGAGCGGTATATAAGCCTAAATGCTATTGCTATATGAGTTATTGAATGGAGAAAAAGAAAAAAAAAGAATTGTTCCCAAGTTCTGTACACAATTGTAATTTAAAATGGTGATGTCAAACTCCAAGAAAAAATCACTGATAACGTGTCTAGAAAATAGCCTAGAGCTTAAAGAAGCAGCTCTTGTTTGCTTTTCATTCCGTCTGTGAACCAAATATTTGTATTTGTATTTTCCAAGGACACTTTTTTTCCAAAGCAAGCCAGTGCCTTAGAATGTTTTAATACCCATTAGAACTGTTGTCAGGGCATGTGGTGAAGCTGAAAAATTAAAGAAACAACAAGAATGAGTCCCTGAATAGCCAAACAGGGATAGCTGTTATTAGCAATCTTATTGATGCCATTGGATTAATGTTTCATCTGGTATCTAATAATTGAATAAAATTATTCAGCAAGTGTAGTGTTTTTAAACTAGGATTTATATGTCAATGCAAAATACAACTCAATAGAAGACAGATTTTCTTCATTACCTATAGCTGTTTCTCACAGCTAGTTGGAGGGGGGAGGTAGAAAATCAGAAAACAGTCAATTGACCCAGTTAAGCTCTAGGTGTTAAATTTATTTAACTCCAAACAGGCATGTATTGCGCTAGACGGACATGTATTGGGCAACACATAGTTAATAACTCACAGCTAAACTTAGTCAGATGATTCATTTTGCATATGCCTAGTTTTCTAGGAAAAAGGGTTCGAGAGAAAGAGTAGTGAAAAAGTCTTACCTTTACAAATTTACTGTCAAGGCCTGGAAGCACATAAAATGACATACACACAGACACATAGCAGTAATCATTGATCGCCTACTCCTACCTCAGTTTCTTGTCAGAGGGGAAGTGGATGTAGAAGTCAAGAAAGCTCTGATGATGCAAGAGTTTATGGAGTACCTAAAGAAGGTGGATGAGAATTCTGTATTCTACATTCTTCACTGGTAAAAATTATAAAGTTATTTATCATATTGGTGTAGCTGCCCATCTCACGCAGTGACTCTAGGCAACATACATAAGAAAAAGTAAAATACATAAAAACCAATAAAACCAGTGTTTTAATAAAAACACTGTGCTTTAATACTTTATTTTTAATAAAAATTAAAGTAAAAAACAAAATTATGGTCAGCATACTGAGAATGCATCAGTTAATGACCATTTAACTATCCACCATGGGATCCCCAAGCTCGCAACATATCTCTCATGCCAGACTTGAAGGGTAATATGTAAATGTATCTGAAAATTGGTGGTTCCTCAGATAACCTGACCCCTTTCTATGTAGACCTTTAAATGTCAAAACCAACAACATGAATTGGATTGGAAATAAATTGCCAAGCAGTGTAACTTGCACAACAAAGGTATAATATGTGCAGTTATTGAACCCGAATAACTGGCCAAGTTGCTGCATTTTGCACCTGACAAAGCTTCTGGATTCTCTTCAAGGGTAGCCCCATATGGAGTGCATTACAGAACAGTAGTCTATCCGGGAAGTGAAATGGACATGAGTGGTGACGAATAGAGCCTCCTGATCTAGAAATGGGCCTAACTGGTGAATAACAAGATGCACAACAAAGGCCCTTCTGGCCATGTCTGCTGCTTGCTTTTCAAGTAGCAAGCCAAGTTGTATTTTCATGTGAGAGAAAGTGATGGTGGTAATAGAAAAGAAACAGAGAAAATTGTTTTATCAAAGAAATTGTACTATAAAGGAAGCAGTGTAATAACACAGTTTGCCCAGACATACCTGTTCTATATGTAAAGTGGGTGACTCCAAATCTACAAACCTGATTGGTCAATAAAATGAACATTGGATTGGTTCACTAGGAACCAATCCAAAGAGCTGCTAAAAGGCGGCAAATCTAAACAACTGCCATTGGCTGCAAGCAGGCAAGCCAGCCTGTATAAAAGGCTGGCCTCAGCTTCAGCCAAGCGTTCCTATTTACTAACTAGTTGAAGAATAAAGTATTTGTTGTTGGAACCCGGTCTACCTCGTGTGTTTTCCGAACAAAACACTGGCGACGAGGGTGGGATCGTCCTGAACGAAAAAACCTGCACGCGGTGATAAGAAGTCCAGATTACAACCAAGATGTCTGGAAACAACGCACCGCCCGCACCCTTCAATCCCAACGAAGAGGATTGGGATTCCTATGCTGATCGCTTCCAAATGTATTTGGAGAGCAATGAAATGGAAGGTATTTCAGAGCAACGCAAGAGAGCTGTGTTCCTGACGCACTGCGGGCCAACAGTTTTTAAGATGGCAAAGGCCCTTGCGAAGCCCCGGGACGTTAAACAACTAACGTGGACAGAATTGCAAAGACTCCTCAAAGCACACTACGCTCCGATGGTGTCTAATTTAATAAAGCGAGCCAATACACACCAAACTGTCATTATACAGAGCGCTCAGACGGAAAGTGGAAAAAAAATTAAAGTCATCATGAAAATCGAAGGAAAACACTGCAAGATGGAAGTGGACTCGGGGTCCTTCCTCTCCATGGTATCGTGGGACACAATAAAACAGCTAGTCTCAGGTATCAAACCCAAAGAATTGAAGAAGCAGCACCTAACCCTCAAGGACTATCAGGGAAACCAAATCCCTGTGGTAGGCATGGGACAATTCCGAGTCACCTACAAACATCACGTCAAGGTGCTTCCGCTGACCATAGTCGACCAAGACAGACCAAGCCTCCTGGGCATCGAATGGTTCACGCCATTGGGCATCGGGATGACCGGGGTCGGTCGAGTGACTACAACCGGCTGGGAAGACGACCTCATCCGAGAATTCCAGGACGTTTTTGACGGCTCACTTGGCAAGTATCGGGGAAATCCCATTTCTTTCAATCTAAACCCCCAAATAGCCCCACGAAGAATAAAAGCCAGGCGAGTTCCTTTTGCACTAAAGGCAAAAATAGAGGAACAGCTGGACAAATTAATAGCCCAAGGGGTGTTAGAACCTGTGGACCATGCCAAGTGGGAAACGCCTATTGTCACACCCATTAAACCTGACGGGTCCATCAGAATCTGTGGTGACTATAAGGCTACCCTGAACCACGCATTACAACCAAGCGCATACCCGGTGCCAGTAGTCCAGCATTTGCTTCATTCCCTGGGAAAAGGCAAAGTTTTCGCCAAACTCGACTTGGCACAAGCCTATCAACAACTCCCAGTGGACCCAGAAACAGCAGAAGCACAGACTATAGTCACCCATAAGGGCGCATTCAAATGTCACCGGCTCCAATTTGGAGTAAGCGTGGCCCCTGGCGTCTTCCAGAGTCTGATGGAACGCCTTCTAAATGGCATACAAGGAGTTGTTCCCTATTTTGACGACGTCCTAATCTCGGCCAGAGATGAAACTCAATTAAGGAACAGACTCAAAGAAGTATTAACTAAGTTTAGGGAATCTGGCCTCAAGGTAAAAAGAGAAAAGTGCTGTTTAATTAAGAACAGCGTCGAATTCCTGGGCTACTCAATAGACGGAGAGGGTATCCACCCCACAGACGAAAAAGTTAAAGCGATCAAAGATGCTCCTGAACCAAGAAATAAAACCGAACTACAAGCATTCTTAGGATTAATTAATTTTTATAACGTGTTCCTGCCAAACAAAGCCACTATAGCAGAACCGTTACACCGTCTGCTAGACAAAAAGGCAACTTGGACTTGGGGTTACAAAGAAAAAAAAGCCTTCCAAAATATTAAAAGCTTGCTAACATCAACAAACGTTCTCATCCAATTTAGCAACACTCTGCCATTAACAGTGACCTGCGACGCCTCACCATATGGAGTAGGTGCCATCCTGAGCCACCAACTACCTGATGGCAGAGAAGCACCCGTCGCATATTACTCTAGGACTCTATCAAAAACCGAGCGGAATTACAGCCAATTGGACAGGGAAGCTCTAGCAATTGTCGCTGGAGTAAAACGCTTCCACGAATACTTATATGGGTGGACTTTTCAAATCATAACGGACCACAAACCGGTAATGGGGATTTTGGCGGGAAACAAGCCAACACCTAATATACTGTCCCCAAGAATGACGAGATGGTCAGAGTTCCTAGCAGCTTATTCCTACACTCTGACACATTGGCCAGGGAAACAAATTTCCCATGCGGACGCTTTGAGCAGAGCACCCTTACCAGCAACCGATGAAGACCCGGCACCAGCGATGACAACGCTACAAATCGAGACTTGCCCCGATCTACCCATATCAGCGTATGATGTCGCCAGAGCCACCGCGAAAGACTCATTGACTGCCCGCGTTCTTAGCTGGGTAGGTAAAGGCTGGCTGGAGAATCAAAAAACTGAAAACTTTAAACCTTTCCGGTCCAGACAGACTGAACTTTCAATCCAAAAGGGGTGTTTGTTGTGGGGTGATCGGGTAGTAATCCCTGCCAAATTACAGCCCAGGGTACTTAAGTTGTTACATGAAGGGCACCCGGGAATGGTTAAGATGAAAAGCTTTGCCAGAAGTTATGTTTGGTGGCCGGGTATTGATAAGGATATAGAGTATTGGGTAAGCTCATGCCACAAATGCCAGGCAATTAGACCATCCCCACCAAAAGCACCCGTTAAGGACTGGGAAACCCCTCGGGGACCTTGGTCAAGAATACACATTGATTTCGCGGGTCCTACCAAGGGGCATACCTTTCTGATTGTCGTTGATGCCTATTCAAATTGGCTTGAAGTAAAAGTTATGCCATCAACGACAACAGAAACTGTAATTAAAAAGCTGGACAACCTTTTTGCCACCCATGGCATACCGGACGTTCTTGTCTCAGATAACGGGCCACAGCTAACCAGCATACCATTTGAGCAATACCTAGCCTCCCTAGGTATAAGACATGTCCTAACCGCGCCGGCTCACCCGGCTGCGAACGGCAGGGCTGAGAGAATGGTCCTGTTTACTAAAGAAGGTTTGGAACGAATGGACGCTGGAGATGTCCAACAGAAAGTAAACCGTTTGCTCACACTCCAGCACATAACGCCCAGTACCATAACCAATAAGTCCCCAGCAGAATTACTTATGGGGCGAAAATTAAGATCTCACCTTGATAGGTTACACCCAAATTTTACCCCAGAAAACCCCCCTGACTCCTCTACACGGTTCAGACAATTCGAAATAGGCGATTTGGTATACGCTAAAAACTTCACCGGGGACCCGGTATGGCTACCAGGACAGATTATCCAAATTACAGGCCCCAAATCCTACCGATTAAAATTAGACGATGGCAGGGAATGGAAGCGGCATATAGACCAGCTTCGATCTCGAATTATAGAGAGAACCACAGACTTACAAACATTCACCGAAAAAACCGGCGAATTGCAAACCAAGGTGGGGGGGGAAAGGCGAGAAATAAATAAAGAACTGTTTAAAACCAAACCCAATGAAACATAGGAACAAAAAGAGCAAATAAAAGACTCACTGTTTGGAGAGACTTGCGTGAAGAGCCCATCGGAAGGGGCCAGCCAAGCCAGCTCGACCTGCCCAGAGGAAACGGGAGGGAGCGGCAAAACCGTCAGCCTAAGAAACTCAGGCGGCGGTAAAATGGCTGACTCACCCTTCCAGACGGTTCCAGGGAGAAGGACGGACGACACAGCAGCCCCATCCAAACCGGTCGAAGTCTGCACTAAGAATGAACCGCGCAAGTCAAGTCGAGTCCGGAAAAGCCCCGCCTACCTGCGAGACTACGTCACCACGTAGGACTGAACTAAGGGGGGAGGGGTGTTCTATATGTAAAGTGGGTGACTCCAAATCTACAAACCTGATTGGTCAATAAAATGAACATTGGATTGGTTCACTAGGAACCAATCCAAAGATCTGCTAAAAGGGGGCAAATCTAAACAACTGCCATTGGCTGCAAGCAGGCAAGCCAGCCTGTATAAAAGGCTGGCCTCAGCTTCAGCCAAGCGTTCCTATTTACTAACTAGTTGAAGAATAAAGTATTTGTTGTTGGAACCCGGTCTACCTCGTGTGTTTTCCGAACAAAACAATACCCAAGAGGAATTTTTTGCTAGAAAACATTGTTTGCCTAGCTTATCCCAAATACCAAAACAAAATATTTAATTTCATCCTGAATGTAAAACAACAACAAGAATACATAACAAAGAACAGAAAAGACAACTGTGATGTGAATGGACATTTGCAGCAAGGGACACAGTGCTCTAAACAAATACATTTTGTTTAAGTATAGAGTGAACTCTCAAAATGTAGGAATATCACCTTTGTCATTTTTTTTCCTCCAAATTTTAATGTGGTGCCTCAAGTTGCTAAGATAGCTACTGCTGAACTTTGTAAAGTCTGTCATGTTGCAAAGGATTGCTAATCCTGTAGAAGACTGGATCCATGGGGTATATGTTGATCAATTGTTAACATTTCTAAAGATGTGGCATGTGGTAAAATAGAGGCAAAAGCTCAGTGCAACAACATTCCAATATCATGTAGTACAGTCTTGTATGCAATATAACCATATTCTGTCCCAAAGTATTTAAATGACTTCAAAGGCCTATTTTGTTTTTTAACCATATATGTTTCTAATAAGGTGACAGCAGAGTATTTCTGTGTACTAGGAGATACTATCATTCTGAGAGGGAATTCAAGATGCATTTTTGGATTTTTATAGTGGTGGTTAAGACACTTGACTTTTTTCTTTATAAACTTTCAGTACATACAATGTGCAATATTAATGTTAATCATGGAATTTAGTGTGATTGTTTGATTGTTTCCTTGCACTTATGCGTTACCTAGTTTGGGTAATGAAATGTCTGCAAGAAAGCAACCAAACTCAGAGAGCACCAAGGATTCCTCATTTCAACTCTGAAGTACAAATATTCCTTTTTTTATTGAAATTTCGTGTCTATCAAAAAGCCAAAAAAAAAAAAAAAAAAGGAATTGGGCTCAAAGCTTATTTGCTCCAAATTGTCCAGCTCATTCTTTGCATACAGTGCACACTGCAATACAGCTTGATTCTGATGAAATATCCACTCCAAGATGTGTTAGTCAATAGTAAATGAAGGTGTTCTCTCTATTCCATTTTGTTTTTCAGAGTAAAAAAAAAAAGTTCATCTGTATGGCATTGTTGTAGCCACTGACCAATTGTTAAAATCCTAGTGCACCTAGACAAGTTACTTGCAGGCTTTAGGAGATGGGAAATCCTCCAGAACATTATAGAAATGTTTTAGTGATTAAGGATACATCAAAATGTTACTTCCCCTGCCTGCAGTCATACTGTGGAATTATTTATGCACTATATTGAACTGTTGGCAGTAATTCAGCAGCATCTCAGTGTATGAACTCATCATTGACACAGAAACTTGAAATAAGAGTTAGGAAATTCTCTGGCGTTGTAAATTTGCAGTGAATACCTTACTCAAACACCGAATATAAGGTGTTTTAAAGACTGTAAAGATAACTTCATAATTTTTCAGACCAAGCATTTGTTCCGTCCGGAAAAACGCATGGTAGACCAGGTTCCAGCAACAAGTCTATTATATACAGCAGTGGAAAAACGGAACATTGGCTCAAGCTTCGGCAGCCTTTTTATAGGGATTTGCCTGCCGGCTTGTAGCCAATGACAGGTATTTAGTTTTGCCGCCTTTTGAGCGGTTTCTTGGATTGGTTCCTATTGAACCAATCCCCATTCAGGTTTTTTAGCCAATCAGAATCCTGTGTTAGGAGTCTACTATTCTATATACAGAACAGCATTACCTGCATGGCAGATGATATCTCTGAATATTTCTGGGTGTCAGCCTGGCCCTTGTAAATGCTCTGCTTTTGAAAAAACATTACCATTTAGTGCAATCTTGCAATCTATTCTACTTCCATTGCCTCTTTGTTTTCTACCTTTCTGTCTTGCTCAGATACTTTAATCTATCTTATTTAACATAGATTCCTCCATTTTTGCCTATGGCCATTCACTTCACATTCACTTCAATCCTATATCATTATGCAATTAGCTATGTTTTGGAACAAGTGATTGTAGAAGATCCTAGAGTGTTATGCTGGTACCAGACATCTGACACCTTTCATTACTGAGATTGGATCACCATGATCATCGGGTCTCGGTGCCAGCTGTGTTACAACTATTTTTACCTCATCATTTTATGTATTCTCTTTCAATCTACCTGTCATTTCATCATTCATGTTACAAACTGACAGGCTTTTCTTCTGCATCCTAATATAATGGTAAATTGACTGTCTTCAGACTGAACTATTCATAAACAATAAAATGAATTTAGGCTGGGAGAAAATCATGAAATGATGTGTTAATTGTGCTGGATTACTAAGGTTTTGGATCTATAATTTTGTAAAATCAAGGACACCACCTAAAACAAATTGATTTGTGTTCTGTATAGAATGGTATACTCCAAACAATGCAGTCTGATTGGCTAGAAAGACCAGTATTGGATTGGTTCATTAGGAACCAATCCAAAAGAGCCGCTGAAAGGCGGCAAAGTCAAATAGCTGCTATTGGCTACAAGCCGGCAGGCAAGCCTGTATAAAAAGGCTGCTATGGCTTCACCCAAACCATTCCATTACTGTTTGCTTAACTTAATAAAGACTTTGTTGTTGGAACCCGGTCTACCTCGTGTTTTTCCGGACAGAACATTGGCGACGAAGGTGGGATTGTCCTAAACGCAAGACCGAGCACGCGGCAGAAAGAATTCCAGACTGAAAGTGATGACTGGGAATAACGCGCTGCCCGCACCCTTCAATCCCAACAAAGAGGATTGGGAATCATACATAGACTGTTTCCTGATGTTTTTAGAGAGCAACGAAATGGAAGAGATCTCAGACCAGCGGAAGAGGGCTGTATTCCTAACGCATTGTGGACCAACCGTATTCAAAATGGCCAAAGCATTGGTGAAGCCTAGAGACGTGAAACAAATGACCTGGTCTGAGCTTCACCGAATGTTAAAGGCCCACTACGCACCGGTAGTGTCAAATCTCATCAAACAGAACGGATTCTACAAAAGGGATCAGAAGGAAGGCGAGACCATCGCTGACTTTGTGGCAGCTTTCCAACAACTGGAGGGAGCTTACGAGTTCCTGAACTTGGATGAAGCCATGCGAGATCAAGTTGTCTTAGGTCTGAGAGACTCTAACTTACAAAGTAAACTACTAAATAAACCCAATATTACAGTGGCTGAAGTGATCGCAGAAGCCACAGCAGCAGAAGCCATGAAAAAGTCAGTGGCCACTATGAAGCAAATGAACTCAAATAATGATGTGATGACCCTATCCAGAGGAAAGAAGCAACCTCCCACCACAACTCATCACGAAGAATTCGACAGTTCATCATAAATGGAAGATGAGGACGATGAGGTCCACCGCCTGTACGCCAACAAAAAAAGGCGCGAAAAAAGAAACTGGTGGGAATGTGCCAGCTGCGGAGGAAACCACCATCAAGCCGATTGCAGATTCCTTGATGCCGTCTGCCGAGCTTGCAAGAAGAGGGGACACATCGAAAAAGTCTGTAGGAATCAAAAAAATTACAGCCCAAACAGACACAGTAACTCCCCACTACCAGCTGAATCAAAGCAAACCAAAAAGAAATGGGAGCGCAACAAACGAACTGGCAACCGAGAAAAGACCCATCAAACTGTCACTATTGGAAACACCCAGATTGAAGGAAGCCCCTGCGAGATGGAAGTCGACTCAGGATCCTTCCTGTCAATGGTGTCTTGGAACACAATCAGACGGCTGGTTCCAAACATCAAATTAAAAGAACTCCAGAAACAAAAATTAATTTTAAAAGACTACCAAGGAAATCGAATCCCTGTGGTAGGTCTAGGACATTTCCGAGTCACATACAAGCAGTATGCTGAAGTCCTGCCTCGAACAATAGTCGACCGGGACCGCCCCAGCCTCCTGGGCATCGAATGGTTTGCACCATTGGGCATCGGAATGACCGGGGTGAGCTGAGTAGCCACAACCAACTGGGAAGAGAGCCTGATACATGAGTTCCAAGACGTCTTCGACAGCACCTTAGGCAGGTACCAGGGGACCCCAATTTCCTTTAGTTTAGACCCTCAAGTAGCACCTAGAAGGTTAAAAGCCAGATGAGTCCCCTTTGCTTTAAAGGCCAAAATAGATGAACAGTTAAATAAATTAATTGAGCAAGGGGTCATAGAACCAACTGACCATGCTAGATGGGAGACACCAATAGTAACACCTGTTAAACCTGATGGGTCAGTACGCATCTGCGGAGACTATAAGGCTACCCTGAACCATGCGTTGCACCAAAGCGCATAACCTGTGCCAATCGTGCAACATTTACTGCACTCACTAGGGGGAGGAAAATTTTTTGCCAAGCTTGATTTAGCCCAAGCATATCAACAACTTCCAGTCGACCCAATAACGGCCAAGGCACAGACAATAGTAACTCACAGAGGGGCATTCAAATGTAACAGACTTCAATTTGTAGTGAGCATTGCCCCAGGCGTTTTCCAAAGCCTTATGGAATGCCTATTAAATGGAATTAAAGGGGTCATTCCATATTTTGATGACGTCCTAATTTCGGCTAAAAACACGACCCAATTAGAGACAAGACTGAAAGAGGTGCTAACAAAATTTAGAGAATCTGGTGTGAAAGTCAAAAAAGCAAAATGTTGCTTAATGACTGATCGCGTCAAATTTTTGGGTTATTTAATTGACGGAGAGGGTATACATCCTACAGAAAAAAAAGTCAAGGCTATTAGAGACGCACCACAGCCAAAAAACAAAATGGAGTTGCAAGCATTTTTGGGTCAAATAAACTTCTATAACGTATTCCTCCCTCACAAAGCAACGATAGCAGAACCGTTATATTGCTTATTGGATAAGAAAACTAGTTGGACTTGGGGGCATAGAGAACAAAAAGCATTCCAAGGCATAAAAAATCTGTTAACCTCAGACACTGTTCTTATTCAGTTTAGTAACACACTTCCATTGACGGTCACCTGTGACGCCTCACCGTTTGGAGTTGGTGCCATCCTGAGCCACCAACTGCCTGACGGGAGAGAGGCACCCATCACCTTTTACTTGAAAACACTTTCTAAAGCAGAACGCAACTATAGTCAACTAGACAGAGAAGCCCTGGCAATTGTTTCCGGAGTTAAACGTTTTCACAAGTACCTCTATGGGAGAGCATTTTCCATTGTGACTGATCATAAACCGCTACTAGGAATTTTGGCGGGAAACAAACCCACACCGAACATTTTATCTCCCTGAATGACCCGATGGTCAGAATTCCTAGCTGCGTACTCCTACACATTAATACATCGACCCGGAAAACAGATCTCCCATGCAGACGCATTAAGTTGAACACCGCTACCAATGACAGAGGATGACCCGGCACCAACAATTACCATCCTGCAAATAGAAGCCTGCCCCAAACTTCCAATATTTGCAAATGATGTCGCCAGAGCCACCGCTAAAGACCCAGTGACTGCCTGCATTTTAAATTGGGTAGGTAAAGACTGGCCGGAAAACCAAAAAACTGAAAACTTTAAACCTTTCCGGACCAGACAGACTGAGCTGTCAATACAAAAGGGGTGTTTATTGTGGGGTGATAGGGTGGTAATTCCCTCCAGATTACAAACTAAAGTGTTGGGCATGCTTCATGAAGGCCACCCATGCATCGTGAAAATGAAAAGCCTGGCTAGGAGCTATGTCTGGTGGCCTGGTTTATTGAATATTGAATACTGGGTTGCTACATGCAATAAATGCCAGAAAACCAGGCCATCACCACCACAAGAACCTATAAGGTACTGGGAGGCCGCACGAGGCTCCTAGTCTCGAATCCATATTGACTTTGCAGGTCCTACTAAGGGGCATACATTTTTGATTGTTGTAGATGCATACTCAAATTGGTTGGAAGTCACAGTAATGTCATCTACAACAACCGACGCTGTTATCAAGCAACTCAACAAACTATTCGCAACTCATGGGTTGCCGGACATTCTAGTGTCCGACAATGGGCCACAGCTAACCGCTATACAATTTGAACAGTACTTAGCCTCTTTAGGTATACGCCATGCATTTACCGTGCCAGCCCACCCGGCGGCAAATGGTAGGGCTGAGAGAATGGTTAGGTTTACCAAGGAGGGTTTGGAAAAAATGGACCCAGGGGATGTTCGGGATAAATTGAACCATTTGCTTACCCTCCAACATATCATCCCCAGTACTTTAACTAACAAGAGCCCGGCAGAATTGTTAATGGGGAGGAAACTTAGATCACATTTGGATAGGTTACATCCAAACTACACCTTTGAGAAACCCCCCAACTCCTCCAGCCGTTTCCGCACGTTTGAAATCGGCGACCTAGTCTACATGAAAATTTTTACTGGGGACCCTCTCTGGCTTCCAGCCACAATCACACAAATAACAGGCCCCCGGTCCTACCGTCTAACTGTAGACGATGGCAGGGAATGGAAGCGGCACATAGACCAGCTTCGTTCCCGAAATGTCGAGCGAAATATGACCGCGCAACCTCAAACAATAAAAACCGACAAAAACAAAACCAAAGGGGGGGGGGGAATACAAGAAAATAATACTGAAGGGAATAAAGAACTGTTAAAAATAAACCCAGAACATCTAACCAATCAAAAAGAGCAAAAAGAACACTTACGGTTAGATGAAACTTGCAGAAATAATCCACATGAAGAGGAACCCGTCCTGGAAGGGCCAGCAAAGCCAGCTCGACCTGCCCGGGAAAGCCAGGAGGGAGTGGCAAAACCACCAGCCTGAGCAACTCAAGCGGTAGCAACCTTGCTGACTCACCCTACCAGACGGTTCCATGGAGAAGAGCCGGAGAGACAGCGATCCCATCCGAACTGCTCGAAGTCTCCAGCGAAAATGAACCGCGCAAGCCGAGTCAGAAGAAGCCCCACCTACCTGCACGACTACATCACCCACGTAGGACTAAACTAAGGGGAGAGGGGTGTTCTGTATAGAATTCTGTATAGAATACTCCAAACAATGCAATCTGATTGGCTAGAAAGACCAGTCTTGGATTGGTTCATTAGGAACCAATCCAAAAGAGCCGCTGAAAGGCGGCAAAGTCAAATAGCTGCCATTGGCTACAAGCCGGCAGGCAAGCCTGTATAAAAAGGCTGCCGCGGCTTCAGCCAAATCGTTCCGTTACTGTTTGCTTAACTTAATAAAGACTTGGTTGTTGGAACCCGGTCTACCTCGCGTTTTTCCGGACGGAACAATTTGTATGTGCTGTATGAGGAAGATGCTATTGCAGAACATGTTGTTAGTTTTTCTGAACCATTGTTGCCAAATAAATGCAGAACAATACCCAAGATTTTACCAAAATGTCCAGATTTTATTAAAGAGCATGAAGATGAGCAGCTCCTCCATTTTTTTTTTTTAATCTTTACCAAGAGCAATGTTCTCACAGATTTTTTTTAATGAAAGATATGGTATGGATAAATTAGAAAAAACCCAAAGTGGACTTGAAAGAACTGCAAATTTACTTCAACTTTCAGAAACCTGCATAGACATGTATGAAATTTTCTGGAACAAGAGTATACTGCTTTTAAAAAGAGAGCATAAATAACAACTACAGCCTATACAAATTTTGTAATTACATATTTAACATTACTCATTATTATTATTGATGTCTTAATTGGAGGTGCATTTAGTTGTTTTAAAAAAATACATTTCACATCACTGCCATTCCTTTTTAACATGCATTTTTAATGACCATCTTATTTAGAATATAAAGCCTGGTTACCCGTTTGAAACATTAGAACTTTCTTCTGATTTGACTTGGATTATAATGTTATATGTCTATCAACCTACTTACAGAATGATAGAGTCAGAAGAGGACAATCTCCTCGTTGCTTAAATAATTTAGGAATTTTTATTTAACAATTTATAAAAGAGACTTGCTATATCTTTGAAGAATTTTGTGAGAAGGGACAAGAAAAAAAATGAAAAGATATCAATTTATAGGAAGGGAATAAAGATCAAGATTGTTAAAAATCAAAGGGGAGAAATATAAAGCTAGTTTATTTCATCAAAGTTTTAAAAAGATACATGTAATCCTTGAATTACAACCGTTCACTTAGTGATCATTTGAAGTTGCACAATAACCTCACCCAAGTGTTTACAACAAAGATTTGAAATTACAAATGTTTCAGCACCGCAGCAGTCATTTGCTCTTATGAACGACCGCAGAGGCATTGCAAAATTCACCCTATCCCCCCCTGCTCCCCACAACTGCTTCCCCCCCTCCCATCTTGCCATCCTGGACTCACCTTGCAAAGATTTGCCACAGGTGAGTCTCTGCCACAGTTTCTTTGCCTTTGAGGGAGAGGAGAACAGGATGATTTCCCTCCCAGCATCCTGTCAGCTTGCAAATGCTTTTTGTGCTGAGAGTGAAATGTTTTGGAGGCCATGATCTTGCATGACTTCAGGCACCCATTCTCTCAGGCACCCAAAATCAGATGGTGCCTGCAGGGGTAGGATTCAAAATTCTTAACAACCGGTTCTGTGGGTGTGGCCAAATTTATGGGTGTGCTTGGTGGTCATATAACTGGCTGGGCATGGCTTATATGTAAATATTATAAATATTTATGTAAATATTGAATTTTTTTATTAAAAAAGAACAATTTTTACCTAAAATCAGGCAAAGCAGGCAGGCAGATTGAGTTGCTCACAGAATCACAGATTCATTCAGAGATCTATCTTTCTGCAATCAGCTACCTGAGTCTGTCACATAAAATTTACTGGCAGGCAAACTCACAAAATTAACTCACAATACACCACGTATGTAAATATTGGTTTTTTTAATTAAAAAGAGCAGCTTTTACCCAAAACCAGGAAAAGCAGACAGGCAGATTGAGTTGCTCACAGAATCATTCAGAGATCTATCTATCCGCCAGCAGCTACCTGAGTCTATCACATAAAATTTGCTTGCAAGCAAACTCATAAAATTAACTCACAACACACTATGTATGTAAATATTGAATTTTTTTTATTAAAAAAGAGCAACTTTTACCCAAAATCAGGCAAAGCAGGCAGGCAGATTGAGTTGCTCACAGAATCACAGATTCATGTAAAGATCTGTGTTTCTGCCATCTACTACCTGAGTCTGCACTGAATAATAGAAGCTTCAGGCTCAACTCTGCTTTTAGATTAACCAGAAAGAAAGAAATCTGATGATTTCCTGCTTTCTAACTTATCCAAATCTCCCGACACAGCAGAACAGCTAATGGTCAGGGGGAAAAAAGGAAAATAGTAACTTAGCAGGCAAGTTTGATGGCGCACATGCCAGGTAAGGAGTGAGTGGGTGGGGTGGGGCAGGGACAGTTAGTGATGCAATTTGCCAGTTTTCCTTCAGGTAGAATCCCTCTACCTGATGAGAGGTTGAAATGCACTACTCCTGGTGAGAGTGCATTTTGCGCGCACATGTAGACCATTTCCTAAAAACCGCAACTGTGCCACCCAAACAGCTGACAAGCGCTGTGCATAGGTACGCAGCATTTGAAAATCTTTCCTGCGTTTTCAACTTCAGCTCTGCTGCGCAAAGCAGCTGAGGTTGAAAAAGCAGGAAATAAAGGACAGCAAGAGCCCGGACAGGCAGCTGGGCCAAACAAAAAAGCAGACACCAAAAAGGTTTGGTGTCTGCTGCTCTTCAGAGCTACTGATTCTATAGAACTGGGCCAAATCCCACCTGGGTGCCTGAAATTGTGCAAGGTCATGGTTCCCTCAGCGTGAAAAGCATTTGGAAGCTGACCAGATGCTGGAAGGGAAATCATCCTGCTCTCCTCTCCCTCCAAGGCAGAGAAACCACAGCAGAGAGGATACAGATCTTTGTGCGGTAAGTGAATCCAGCGCAGCAGGATAGAAGGAGAGAAGTATGAGGTATCTCAGTGGGTCAGGGAGGCCTTGGGTGGCTTGTTCCATCACTAGGTCCCCCATGGCCTTTCCCACCCTGAGATATATCTTGCATTTAGCAACCTGCACATTCAGTTAACAAATGTGTGGGTGAAAGCAGGGAGTGATCACATTCAAATTATGTGATTCACTCCTACGAATCCTCGAATTACGAATGAATTTGTCAGGCTCCATTACATTCATAAGTCAAGGATTGTTATGTCTGGTAATGCTTGATAGACTTCTGCTGATCAGGACTCAGGACCATAATTTTGAGGATTTGATTATAAACAAGTGATAGCCTATTAGAAGAAGAGATCACTTTTTGTATTTTAAGAGATGATGTATTTATTATATGCTTATTTTTTCTTGTTTGTTATTCTCTACATTGTCTTAATTTTTTCTTTTACTTTTTGGTTGGTTTGTATTAGTTTTTATCTTTATTAATTATAATGTTTGATAAAATTACTATAAAAAACAGATGCCTATGCTTATATCCAACAGAAGAGAGATTGAAAATTTTGAATGTTCAAAAGGGGAAACAAAATGTGAAGCTTGCCCTTGCCCAACACCTCAAGACCACTCTGTCAAAGTGAGGCTGTTCCTTCATTTTCCAGTCTCCCAAGGTGGCTTACAATTTATAAGAATGACTATGTTCACATAAATAACCACATCACATTATCTCTCTATGTCTTGGCTCAAGAATAAAGATAAGGAAAAGAGGTGGTAATGTATCCGTCCTAATTGTGTGGGTTAGAGGAGGTGTCAAAAATAATTACTCAGGACCAGCATTCAGGACCTGCTGCATTTTAATTTAGGGTGGATAAATGCTGCTGTCACCAGGAAACTCGCTGGAGGTGTCATCTTTGATAAACAAGTCCGGTTTCACACATTTCCTGCAAAATCAATACAAGCCTGGCTCTTATTTGCTATTGCAACATGCCATTTTTGAAGTCCTTTTTGTATGTGTTGGCTTCTTTTCTGTTACTCTTTTGTTTCAGTGATTAGTGTCTCTTCTCATTTTGACAATGAAGGGGGGAGGGGGCTTCCCTGAGGTACTAAAGCTATCGGATCCAGCCCATGCTAATAGTTTTGTTTCTATTCTTCTCTTCTATGGTAGCAAGCTCTGAAAACTCACAGGGGTCCTTGTCTCATCAATAAATTGGTGAATTGTTTTGGCAAGGAATGGTGAGGCAATTTTTCAGGAAAAAAGCAATATGATTATCCATTGATTATACATGTTTAGTATCAAGTGGTGGAGGGAAAAAAGGAGTAGTTGACAGCACCAGAAGGAAAACTTTAGTGTTTGTTCTTTATTCCAAGTTTGTTTTATTTATATGTTCCCTCCTCAACAGAAAGTCTACTCAATAGGACTTGTATTTTCAGTCAGTACAATAAATCAAGAAACTGGATGGAATTAGAAAGCTACCTGTGGCCCAGATAGTCTTGGAACAATCTCTGAGATGAAACCAATTTTGCCTTTATGCAGAAAGAAGCAGCTATCTTGGGCACCGACTTAAACGATCATTGGGTATCAGCTTGTACTGGGTAATTTTTCAACGTGTTGTCTAAGACAGCGGTTGCCAACCGGTCTGCAAGAAAATTTTGGTGGTCCGCAGAGAAATGTCACCTCCAGAACATACCCCCAAGCAATTAATCCAAGCTGTGCAGGAACAAAAGGCTGCACCGCCCACATGGCCTGCGGGAACCCTCTCCACCCATTCAATCCTTACCTGGCAAACTTGCTATTTTTTCCTTTTTTTCCCCTGACCATCAGCTGTTCTGCTGTGCTGGGAGATTTAGATTAGCTAGAAAGCAGGACATTGTTGCATTTGTTGCTTTCTAGCTAGTCTTTAGATCTTTGGCTTTTCTTTTAAGCAGAGCTGAACCTTCCTTAGGACTGTTCTATTATTCAGTGCAGACTCCTGGCAAGCAAATTTTAGGTGACAGACTCAGGTACCCAATGGTAGATAGACAGATCTCTGAATGATTCTGTGAGCAACTCAATCTGCTGCCTGCTTTGCCTGATTTTGGTGAAAAGTTGCTCTATTTTTATAAAAAACATCAATATTTACATCAATATTTATAATATTTACATACAAGCCATGCTCAGCCAGTCACATAACCACCAAGCCACACCAACAAATTAGGCCATACCCACAGAACCAGTTGTTAAGAAATTTGAATCCCACCCATGCCTCTGTGTGTTTGTGTGTATGTGTGTGTGTGTGTGTGTGTGAGGGAGAGAGGGAGAGAGGTTAGATGAGATCTCTCTCTCTCCCTCCCTCTCTCCCCCCCTCTCTCTCCCACCGTCAGCAACCCACCATCAGTCAAAATTCATATTAGTAGTCCCCGAGATTTAAAATTATGAGTTTGGTGGTCCCTGAGGTCCAAAAGATTAGCAACCCCTGGTCTAAGACAATTCTAATATCTAAGAGGCTGCCACAAAGAAGAGAAGTTCAATGTATTCTCCAAAGAACCTGAAGGCAGAACAAGAAGCAATGGATGGAAACTAATCAAGGAGAGAAGCAGCCTAGAAATAAGGAGAACTTTCCTGACAGAACAATTAATCAGTGGAATGACTTGCTTCCAAAAATTGTATGTGCTCCAATGCTGAAACTTTTTAAGAAAATAATTGGACAACCATTTGTCTGAACTGGCATAGGGTTTCCTGCCTGAGCAGGAAAGACCTTGAAATTCTCTTCCAACTCTGTTTTTCTATTAATTCCTCACAAAGACTTGAAGTGTGCACCTTTTCTCTGCTGCTTCCAGACCAGCAGGCTGCTTTTTGTCTTGTAAGGTGATTATGCTATCTAGTTGAATATGCAACCCTAACCCTAACCCTTCTGAATGGTGTCTATGAGAAACCTGACACCTCAGAGGCTGAGTGGTATTACTGCTCCTTGTAAACACATGAATTGTGCATGTGGGGGACTAGGTATGAATGTATGAACAAGATCTCTGCTAAAAGACATAAAGCTTTGGGTTTTCTAAAGATGATATGGTCCAAATGGGGAATGTCCCTAAGGGCAGTGAATTCCCCTCTGCATGACTCACCATTGATGAACCCATAATCTGCAGCTTGTTAGATGTTACCTAAAATCTCACCTTGGCTTAGGCTACAAAACTCTGAACAACTTCTACATGGCAGCAAAAAATTCAGAATTCTATCTTTCAAAAACCATTAATGTGCATAATTATAAAGGTATTATCCTTCCTCTATAATATCTTGGCAGCCTTGGCTCCGGTTTTAGTTACCGTTCTATTTTTTTTCCTGCACTAAATGCTCTAAGACACATTTGAAATATGTTGAGAAAATTTATGTTTGAATTAAACTTTCATGGAAAGCAGACATAATGGGAAAATCCAACTTTTAAGGTTGCTGTCATTTATCTATTTATTTATTTGAAGCTCATTTGCAAAAAAAGGCACAAGCAGTAAAAAAAAGTTTTGAACAAGCAGTAAAACATCTTTTGATGTACAATCTGGGCTTTATCCAGAAGCTGTATCTGAAGTTCCTAACTATTAATGCATATAGTCAAAGGTTTTGATATTATTAAATATATAGTTAATTGCTATTTACAAGTGAAAAAAATGTTATTGAGATGGGCAATCAAGAAAGATATATATTTATACCAGCTTAAGAGGTACTCTCTTAGAGAACATAAAATACATAAAAAAGTCCTGTTGTGTAACAGGACCCTGACATCAGGTGTGGGCTTCAAATATTTCAGCAGTGGGTTTTCTGCCCAGTTGCTGGATGGGCTTGGCCTGCCAGAACTTCCGGGAGGCCCATTTTTTGCCCTCCCCATGCTCCAGAGGCTTTCCTCAAGCCTCTGGGACAGTGAAAACTGCCTCCTCTGGGCTCCAGAGGCCAGAAATAGGCCTGTTTCTGGACTTCCAGAACTTCCGGTAGGCCCATTTTTTTCCCCTCCCCAAGCCTCTGCATGGGCCCTGCACTTATCTCGCATCCAAAATGAGCCGCGTGGAGACTCCTGTGGGGTGGGGTGATATGGGAGGAGCAGGGCAGATGGGACCAGCTAGGGGCGGGATTTGGCAGTTTGTCAAACCAGCCATAACATTAGCTATGGGTCTATCCTAACCCAGGTGAACCCATAGCAGCCCACCCTTGCCTGACATACCTTTCCAGCTTGCCTGATTTTGTGCTATCATTTATTATTTATTTTATTTATTAAATTGTCATGCCCTCCATCTCCACTATAAGGTTATTATTATTTGTTTGTATCTGTGGTACCTAGGGTGGACATTTAGCACAAAATTTGATGATTGCCATAGCTATTTGTACTCATTACTATAATAAGAGATTTTATGAAAGTTTATTGCAATTTTTTAAAAGTTCAATTAATAATTACAGTTTGATCTATTTTAAAGAGTTGTGGTGGCACAGTGGTTAGAATACAGTATTGCAGGCTAACTCTGCCAACTGCCAGCAGTTTGATCCTGACTGGCTCAAGGTTGATTTAGTCTTCCACCCTTCTGAGGTTGATAAAATGAGGGCCCACATTGTTAGGGGCAACATGCTGACTCTGTAAAGCGCTTAGAAATGGCTGTAAAGGACTATGAAGTGGTCTTAAGTGCTATCACTATTGTTATTAGGATTGTACTTTCTGACACATGGGTCATAATTTTCTTGATTATGTGGCATCCTGTATTCAAATCAAAACTTTAACATGACCTAATAACCAAGAAATAATCAAGAAAAATATCCATTAGATTGCTCCCTT
>BLBF01000054.1:9534247-9548475 GCA_015471245.1 Laticauda colubrina | reverse complement strand
GAAGAAGGAATATCAGATATCAGGAGAAGTTCTGTATAGCTTTGAAATTAATATGAGAGACAGACTGAAATGTTAGATCATGATAAAATAAAATAAAACTATCTCCTTGAAAATGAAGAAGACAAGGCAGGCTTTGCTAAGGGGCAATCTTCTATTTTCTGTTATACCTTTGTGTTAGTGTGCCCATACTTTATTACAGAGTCACCCACTGTATATAAGAAGTATATTTGCGTTTTAATAAATAGATTGCTGACAGAATACCAGCGTTAGTATTTAGGAATAAGCTTCACTGTCCTCATTTATGAACTGGATAAGCATCAATTTTTATGTATTTGAGATCTTTAAAATTCTTGGCTTGGGGGAAAAACAAACATTGAAATCCACTTTTCATTCAATTTAAATTGCCTTAGCCAGCACCATTTAAAGCATGCTCAAAATATGGCACTCCTTAGATTGAACTCTTTCATATAGAAAAGAAAGCTGTTGTGTTGTTCTCCTATGTTAAATAAAGGATACAGTGCTTTGATATGTAGGCAGTGTGTACTGTTTTCTTCCACTTCACAATGACATGTTTCCCTCACACAACTAAAATAATTTTAGGAGATTCCTTAGGGTCACACTAGTTTGCTTCCTGAAATTCAGCCCTTTCTCTCTCTCCCTTCCTCCTTCCCTCTACATAAACACACACACACTAAAGCCCATGTCCCACTGCACCAACGGATGCAAAGAGGATGTAAAACGGACAAAGAAGCTTGCCATCCATTGGAAAACACGATGCATCCGTTGTGTACTCACTGCGTACGTGTTTCATATGCTCTATCCGTCAAATATCTGTCTACTGCTATTTCATCTGCTCAAAAAGTTTTGAGCTGCACAAAACTTTTTGAGCGGATAAACTTTCCACCGTGGATGATGTACATCCGCGACACATACGGGCAACAAACGTTCTATGTCCGTTGTCATCCGTTACACATCCGCTGTATCCTCTCGGCATCCTCTGGGCATCCTCGCAACTCATATCCGCTCCAGCTGAAAACAGAAAGAGGGAGGAAGCGAAAGTTACATGGAACGTCCACACAGCGTTAGTAGCACGGAAATAGAAAGGATGTAAGTGGATGCATCTCGTATATAAAGCATTAAAATGGACAAAATGTTTGTATATGGGATGTATCTCGGATATTAGGATATCTGGAGTATGCCTAGAGTATGTGGAAGGACACCTAGCGGAAAACTGATATTTCCTATAAAAAGGGGGAGGAAATCACCTGGATTTCACTATCAGTCCAGCAGCCATGGTGTACAGACCTCTTCACCCTTGGTCTTGCTCTTCCACATCATCCATTGATCTCCACCATGGATCATCACATACTCCTCATGGTAGCTGCCATCATTCAACACCAGAACCAAGCCCTCTTCAGACTGTTTCACCTTTTCTATGCAAGGAGAAGAAGGAGACATCCAAGAGCTGTGTGGGTCCGATGATGGATCGGGAGAAGAGTGGAGTTTGGACTCTATGACAAGCTGATGGTGGAGCTGAGGAATGAAGACACTTGTACATTCCAGCACTTCATGAGGATGCCACCAGCCATGTCTGACGAACTTGTTGAGCATCTGAGACCCAGGTTGACCAAGCCGAACACCAACTTCCGTCTCAGCCAGGACCCTGGACTGAAGGTGGCACTGACTCTGCACCATCTGGCCTCTGGAACCACATACAGAAACATGCAGTATGCCTGGAGGGTGCCACACAACACCATCAGCAAAGTGGTCAGAGAAGTGGTGCAGGCCATCATCAAAGAATACGTGGAGGAGCTCCTCCAGTGCCCCACCACTGAAGAAGGCTGGAGAAAAGTTGCAGAACAGTGGTATCAGAGGTGAAACTTTCCCCACACCATTGGAGCCATAGATGGGAAGCACGTGGCCTGCAAAGCTCCAGCCAACTCAGGGTCCTCTTATCACAACTACAAGGGCTTCTTCAGTATCATCCTCTTTGCCATGGTTGATGCTGACTACAAGTTCATCTACATCGATGCTTCAGGCAACAGGTCAGCTTCAGATGGCCAGGTATACAATGCCAGTGACCTCAAGGATGGGCTGGAACACAACCTCATCATGGGTTTTCCAGATCCAGACCCCCTACCCAATGACACACAAGATGTGCCCTACTTCATCATGGGTGATGATGCCTTCTCCCTCAGAACCTACCTCATGAAGCCCTACAGTTCCAGATACCTCACCCGTGAAGAGAGGATCTTCAACTACAGGCTGTCCAGGGCAAGATGGGTGGTGGAGAACACCTTTGGCATCCTGGCCAACAGGTTCCAGGTACTTCTCACCACCATGCAGCATCACCCAGGGGATGTGAGGAGCATCGTGGAAGCTTGCTGCATCCTGCACAATCTCATGCGCACCCGCTACCCAGTGTTGCAGAACAGGCTTGTGGACCACCAACAAGGGAATGGGGACATGGAGCCTGGTGAATGGAGGCAAGGATGAAACCTGATAGACACTGTGGATGTACAAGGCCCCAACAGAGCTTCATGTGAAGGGAAGAAGCAGCACAACCTCCTGAAACACTGGTGCAACTCCCCAGCTGGAGCAGTGGAGTGGCAAGACAGAATGGTAGATGCTTAATGGATGCTTCCTTGAGCCTGTCTCATAACACTGATGAGATTGTGCCATGTATGTTGAGTGGCCCTACAATGAATAGGGCATTAATAAAGAGCTTTGTTTATTTTGAAATGTGTTGATCAATGAATAAATTGTTATTGATAAAAAAGGGCCATATGTGTGGCAGCTGGGAGGGTGGACTATACAGTCCCACTATTCTTGCACTGGAGGTTTATCAATCCCACAGCTGTCCTTACCCATCCCACAACTATCCTTACCTATCCCACAACTATCCTTACCCATCCCACAAGCATGCAAAGGCTTAACCATTTTTTCAAAGTTTTCACCAACACTTTATTAAGTAAATAAAATGAACCAAGTGAATGAAGCAAAGATAACCTTTATTAATAACTGTCTTCAGTAAACTGTGTGACTTTATTAAAAAAGCAAAATGAACCAAGTAAAGTGTCTTTAAGCAAAGATGAACAGGTAACAACTCAGTCTCTGGCACTATTCTCAGTCACTCTGATGCATGTCCATGGTCTCAGCTGTCGAGCGGCCAGGGACTGTGGAGGTGGCTGTGGCTGGAGTACTGGTCTGAGGCGCCATTGGGGTGCCTGGCCCCGAGAGTACAACAGGGGATGGTGTGTTCAGGAAGCTCTCAGAGAACTGACTCAGTCCCGTGAGGTTGAGAGGCCCTTCCTCAAGGATCTGGGATGTCAGGCACAGTACTGATGACAGATTTTCTGTTGAGGGGCTTGGCTGTGGGGTGGAGGAAGGAGGAGTGTCGTGGGGATGTCTGGTCTGCAGCTGGGTGAGGTGAGGCGTCTGTGGCATGCGATGTACCTGGGCCTGGATTGGGAAGGGCTGCCTCTGCTGTGGGAAGTCCTGGTACTTGTAGCCTTGCAAGGTGATGGGCTGTTGAAAGCCGTGGAAGGGCTGTGACATCACCTGGGGTGGAGGAGCAGTCCTGGAGTGGGTCGGAGCAGGTTCAGCTGGACCTTGAGGGTGGTGCAGCAGTGCTGTGATCTTCTCCTTCATCACCTTGTACTAGGCCTCGGGCAGGTCCATGAAGGTCTGGCTCACATAGGGCTTGCAGTTGAGGATGGTATATCGCTGTGGACCAGCTGGGAGAGAAGATCTGTGCTGGTTTTGATTGTGTCCCTGATCTCCAGCAGGACAGTGTGGCTCTGGCCCTCCAGTCTGCCTCTCTGCCTGCTTTCTGTGGAGGTGGAGCTGGGGGTGGGAGTGGCTTGGTCTCTGGCTGCTGCTTCTTCTTGCTCCATTTGAGACAGGGGATCCTCCACGTCCTCTGGCATGGGGAGTGCAGCTGTCGGGGGGCTCTCTGCCCTGGGGCCCTCCAGGCGTCTCTACCGCCTGGACACGGGAGCTGTCTCCTGGCTGGAAGAGGAGTGGCTGTCTGTGGGCTGTCTGAGGGAGAGAGTTGACAGAGGGGCTGCTCCTCGGTGGCGGACCTCACCTTCCAGGAAGCTGCACTTGTCCATGATGTACATCTCCCAGTCAGTGAGCTTGACAGCGGCCTGGCCAGATTTCTTCAGGTGCATCTTGCCATTCCAGGTGTGCATGTGCTTCTACCACCCCAGGAGTACATCTGAAGTGTAGCCCAGGCTCTCTGCCTTGTCTCTCCACGCTTCCTGCTTTCTCTTGGTGTCGCGATAGAGTCTGTGGCCCTTTCTCCACAAGTACTCGTTCTCCCTCATCCATTCCAGCACCTCTTCCTCATGGTCCTCGGAAATGGAATGCTGTTTCCTCTCTCCCTTCTCCTTCCCTTGCCTCTTCCTCCCTCTGTCAGGGCCTTCAGGGGCTTGAGCAGCAGGGCTTTGAGGGCCTTGGGGCTGGTCCACCACAGCAGCAGCACCAGCAGCAGCACCAGCAGCAGCACCAGCAGCACCAGCACCAGCAACACCAGCAGGAGAAGTACCACCACCACCAGCAGCAGCACCAGCAGCAGCAGCAGCAGGAGAAGCACCACCACCACCAGCAGCAGCACCAGCAGAAGCACCAGCAGCTTCAGAGTCAGCGCCAGGGGGTGGGATGGTGGTTTTGTCCTTCTTGCCAGGGCTGGCAGGAGTAGACACCGGCTTCCTCTTTTTCCCTGACTGACAAACCATGTTGTTCTTTCAAGATGTCTCTGGCAGCAGGTCTTTCCTATGAATGGTGACTGCTTGCGAGCTGCATCCTTTTATATCCGTGGAGCTGACGCAATTCATCCTCCCCGCATGCACAGTGAACGCTTTGCATCCACTATGCATCCGCTACACATCCTATAGGTGTCCATGATGCATCCGCGTCATCCGCTACGCATCTGCTCTTTCCGTTATGTGTCCACTTCGCTATTCTCCCCCAGAAGCCCTTCGGATGTGTCATCTGCTTCCATCTGCTTCCATCCGCTAGGCTTCCTACGAACATCCGCTTCCCATCCTCGTTACGTACTACCCCCATCTGTTCCTTTCCATTGTTTTCTGTTCTGTTTATGCAAATTTTGGCACTTTTGAGAGCGGATAACAACGGATGGAGCCACCCCCGAAATTTTGCTCGTCCGCTGTGTCCTTTTTGCATACGTTTTGCATCCATCGGCTAGTGTGACCTAGCCTTAAGACTGGCTTCAGTAAATGAGAGAGTAAATCCTTAGTTAGAAGTTACCTAAATGTAGACAATCCAGTTCTTATGCAGTAGAGGTTGGGGATCATTGCATTTTCTAATCAGATTTATAAGTAGAAAATTGAGCTAAATTCTCTCCGTAGAGTCATTTCTAATTTGTTTTTTTTTAAATTCAGCAGCCCTTCGAAATGCTTTTGCTAATGTTAATCTCCAGTTGCATTGGAATCCTCAAATCTCACATTAGAGAATTTGAGATTTTTGCTTCCAGTTTTTGGACAGCTCCTTGACTTCTGATTATTATAATTTTTTGGACTAATCTAGAAAACTGTCCAGAAAGGGTGGAATCTCCCTTACTTTAATTTCATAAACACAATTGGGATATGGAATAGTTTAGACACTTGATAGGTTTGCCCAACATAATTAATGCGTAGTTTTTCATGTGGTTCATGACCAACTTATTTAACAAAAAACTCTCTTCAAATACAAGTCTGTATACTATTTCAGACTGAGAGATAGTTCATGTATACACCTGAGCTTTGCACATCTTTTCTTATATGAGACAAGGCATGCAGTGCTTCCCCATGGGCCTCCACATGAATTGTGCATATGATACAAATAATGTCACTTTACAAATTATTTCATATGCAAATTATTTGCATATTTTCATGTGAAACTTATGTGAATTGTGTCATTTATCTAGTTTATGGATGGAAATGGCATAAGTAGTGCATGCTATGATGATATCATGATGTACATGATGCCATCATGACTTGAGTCCAGGAGCCTTTGTACTTCCGTGTTCTTCATTGGCAGGACCATACATGGAAAATGTGCAGAACCATTTCATCATAAACTATGCAGATACCAAGATAAAAGAATAATACAAAATTTTAAAAAACATTGAAAAAATGAAAAAGAGGGGATAGATGGGGAAAGGAAATAGAAAGTAAAATAGAAAAGAAAGAAAAAATAAGAATATGCTGAAGAGTCACCTCAAATCAGCCATTCTCAACCTCATCCAGTAAAATTGGTTCCTCTTATATAAATGATTTTAAATTGATTTTTAGTAGCAGACAATTTTAAGATGAACTTCAGAATCCACTGTTTCCAAATATCCTTTACCAAAAAAATCAAGTATTTTGCTGCATTCTATATTAGTGAGTTTACACATTTGTCTTTTCTTTCTTTTTTATAAGAAATTCAGATCCCAAAAATGTATCTCTTTTATCTGAATAACAAATCTATGAGATCGGATAGACTGAAAATTTTAAGTTTAACCTAGGACTTCTTTTAGAACTTCTTAGTCAGAATTCAGCACCTGTTACTTAACATATCACATAATTCTTTAGCTAGTTATCATGCTCCACTTGTGGTTTATGATTCAGGGAAGTCTCTAGAAATATAGAATTGGAGAAGATTTTTAAGTAGAAATCCACCATTTGAACATCTCTAATGTGACTGTTTGACAGACCTAGAATAACAAATGTCTGCCAACTGTTTGACAGACCTAGAATGAAATTTCTGAACAACAAATGAGAGATCTATTTATTTTCTGGTAATTGGCCACATCAATGAGCTGTTCCTTTTTGTAGCATTTCAAAGATTGCAGTTTGTTTGGGCTTGAACATTTGTTCTTTGGTTTCAGTTTGCTAATAAACAAGGGAAGGCCATCATTTCAGATAAAACAGTGAAGTCAACTGGAAACTACCAATAGTATATGTTGGGTTTTCATTTAAAAAAAAAAATATGCAAGACTCATTTGTGATAGATGCATTGCAGGAACTTTTCTGAAAAATATTATTTGTAGATTTCATTGAAAAACTGACACCCCCAAACTCCATCAACAATAGGGAAATTGACTAAATAAATATAAAAAAGAAATGAAAGTATTTTACTTTTCTCGTAAAGTAATACTTTTTCTTGAGTCAAACTTATCTAATCTATTTTTAGACAGCAGCTTCTGGATTTAGATGTGTCTTCCCAAAACACTTCCTAGAGCTGTCAAAGAATTGGGACTTTTGGGTATGAATTAGGCTTTTTTTCCCCTCAACTGTATTTTTTGCTCTAGAAGGTTGAACATATATGGGAATGATCAGATTATTAAAAAACAAAGACCAGATTCTGTGAGAAATTATAGAGATCTCATGGTATTAAATTGCACTTCTCATTCTTCTAAGTTTCCCTGCTTCTTATTTTTCACAGCCAAATAAACTAAGAGCCTTTTTCTTCTTCTCAGGTTTTAAATAGTAGAGAGGGTTATTGTTGAAGGGTCAGATAAGGAAATGTAAAATTGAAATATTCAAAGAGGTATTCTTTTCTTATTCACCGTCATTTTTTCTGATTGACCTACCTTTAAGCTAGGATTTTCAGAGCAATTCTAATTGTGCTACATGCCGGAATCCAACAAAACTGAGTCAGTTGGAAGTTGACATCCTGTGCTGTATATATTAAATCCAATTTTTGCTGTCTAGGAGGAGAGGATTGGAGTAGATGTGAAATCCTCAGGCAAATGTAGAAGTTATTAAAGATTATTTTTAGATGGATACTCACTGCCCCTTGTGATTACTCTGGTTATTAAAAAATATTTCCCTGCAATGTTTTTCTTTTTTCTTTCTGCAAATCTCTTGATGTTCAAATCCATGTCCTACCTCCTGCTTTATGGTTATACTTTGATAGTTCTTGCAGCTGTAATGATCATTCAGATGAAGCCTTTTCTGCCTCCCTCCCCTAATATCAGATTGTTCATTCATAATATTAAATATTGTATTTTATATGTGAATATCTTGTATATATCGCACATGCCTTAAAGTCTGATTGACATGGCATATACATTTAATGAATGAGTGAGTGAGTGAATGAGTGAATGATCATGTCTGATTGCCATAATTAATAGTATTTTTACTGGTACTCTTCTCTAGCTAAGGAATAATGTACTGAGGCAACAAGACACATTGTTCCAGAGCTGCCAGATTCTTGCTCTGTATCTTTTTTTCAATTCAGGACTTTAAAATTCTGCAGCAGGAAAAGGGATTAAATCAGATGTTTCATATCTGACCTCTACATATCTTTACTTCAGATAATATTTTGCCTTAGTGCAAGTATTCCAGAAGTTCAACATGCAAATGTCTGATGTGAAATGGCGACTGCCAGTATTGCTGCCAATGTTTCCATTACATTCAGGTGTAGGATCAATACAGCCATCTAGGAATATCCATTAAAATTGCCTTCTTTATTTTAGAGATCTGCCACTTCCATTTGCTTGAAGGGAATATCAGTCTTTGCATAGTAAAAGTGAACAGATGGACTCTCAGAAGCTTTTATGGGTAAAATAAATAGCTTAAGCAAAGGTTTGATTTATCCTTTTTGGGGAGAAACTTTGTGGGTACATACAAGTTATTGCTGGAAGACATACGGTCCAGTACCAATCTTCATTCATAATATTGAATATTAAATGAATACCTTTTATTTCCAAAGGAAATGC
Organism: Laticauda colubrina; assembly: GCA_015471245.1. NCBI lineage: Eukaryota > Metazoa > Chordata > Lepidosauria > Squamata > Elapidae > Laticauda > Laticauda colubrina. The sequence continues at coordinate 9,539,762 of BLBF01000054.1, read as the reverse complement.
TTGTTTCTTGACCTCCTTTAATTCTTTTGAAAAATCCCAGCTGTAGAATTTGAGATGGGCCAAAAATGTATGGTTGGTGTTATGTCTAATTCATCAGCTCATGCATAGTGAGCAGATGTTATAGCAGTTGTCTACTCAAGTTGTCTACTCAAATTTTGTGTCCTGGGAAATGGGATCCTAAGGGAGGTGAATGCTAAAATCAGATTCCTTTTTAAAAGAGAGAGAGGATATTTTGCTGTCCTGTGCCTATGGTTGTCTAGAAAAAGCTGGGATGATCATGCTTAGATTGTGACAGAGATCTGTAGCTTTGGTATTCTGTGACATTTTATTGATTAGAGTCTATTTTCTTCCAAAAATCATAAAATACTGAAAATGTCATAAAATACCAATTAAATCAGCTGTCTGACATACAGTCAAGGCACCATTCTTTTCTCATTCTACTAGCTGTGGTAATGCGACCAAATGATTCATGTTAGAAGCCCAGGTGAGAAGGGGATGAATTTATTCTCTGAAAACACACAACTTGATTTATATGGTGTTTGCATTTCGAAACCCTTTTTTCCCCCTTTCCTTTTGCCTTGGGAAAACTAGTAATAAATAATGTAGACGAGTAATACAGAGATGTTTGGTGTCCTGTTACACATTCCTAGCATGCTGTATATCCAACTTTTGGAGCACTTGTTCGACAATTTCTTCGCAGTGCTCTAATCCTAGAACATCAGCCCTAGCATTTGTGCAAATAATTTTTACCGAACTGACAAATGTTTGTATCACTCCCACTCTATATCCAGATGTTAACCTGACTGAATTGTATCACGGGTAGTCCATGACTGATGACTACAATTGAGCCCAAACTTTCTGTTACTAAGTGAGACACAGCTGGAACTAATCGTATTGGCTCTGCCATTCCATTAGACTATTTCAGTGATGTAGAGAGGGGAGATCTACTGCTAAGGTAACAGTTTATTCTCCATATTAAATTACCCAGGCCTTGTGCTCTGGAGAGGATACTCCAGCTTTGCATATAGCATTGAAATAACACGGGAAGTGGCAGTTACTGATTTCATAGCACAATATCATAGTCTCTTGAGACTGAAGGATGCCAATTCAAGTGAGATAGTTGCTAAGTGAATTTTGACGTATTTAATGATCTTTCTTGCCACAGTAATAAAGCAAATCATTGTAGTTGTTAAATTAGTAGCATGGTTATTAATTGAACTTGATATCCCCATTGACTTTGCTTATCAGAAGGTTGCAAAGGGGGAATCACATGACCACTGGGCCACTGCAGCTGTCACAAATATGAGACAATTGCCAAGCATTTGAATTTTGATCATGTGACCATGAGGGTGCCATAACAATCATAATTGTTTAAGATGGTCATAAGTCATTGTTTTCAGTGCCATTGTAACTTCAAATGGTCATTAAGTACATTCGCGACCTGTATTTTAGATAACAGGTGAAGACTGCCATCCTGAAGTAATTGCAGAGATTAGAGCAAAATGAATAGAATTGCATAATTTAGGTTAGTACTGTAAAATATACTTTGCATAACTTCTAGTCCAGTACTATGCATGTTAAACTCTTAAGACTTCAATGGCTCTTGCTTCCATGCAAATTTTGTGAGAGTTTAAGTCCACAGAGATCTTGTTATGGAATAAAGAGGAGAGAAGTAGATTTGTTAGGCATTGGGGTATCTTTACAAGCCATCTCTGTACAAAAATGACAATTTCCATTGGTATCAGGAAGAAACTGGACTATTGGCAGCAGTCAATGTAGTCTTTGAAAGGTGGTAACACACTTTTAAACTGATCCTCTGGGAAAGGAGACAAGAGTTGTGAGACACCTGAATGGAAAAGACTCGTTCTTAGAAGTTGAAAGTGAAAAGGGAATTCTGTAGAAAATTGTGACATTGAAATGACTAATAAACTAAAATAATACAATTTCCTATGGATACATACTCAGTAGAAAAAGACACACTACCCTGTAGGTCAAAAGAGAGCATGCTGAAGGAAGCAGAACTTTACAAAGAATCATTCAAGATATTGAAACTAATGTTAAATAAAAGGGTATATTTTCACATTATGCTTTGGACATTTTGCTTGGGATAATCTTCAGATGGAACTGAAATATTAACAAAAGAAGTATTAACTTTAATAATGACTTATAGACTGGGAAAATAAATGTTCTCAATATGGATGAAACACAGTATTTACATCCTCTACATGCATGTGTCTTGGAACTCCTAGTTACAGAGCTTACCGTCTAAATCAGTGGTCGCCTCAGGGACCACCAAACTCATAATTTTAAATTCTGCAGACCAGAGCCCCTGCAAAAAAACCCCAAAAAGATTGCAGGAAAATTCCCCACTCCATTTTGCTACTGAACGATCATTCTTTATTAGGGATTGCAGGATACTGTCTCCAGCTCCATTCTCAGGAGGAGAGAGAGAGAGACTTTTGGCTTCATGCAAAGAAAGCAGCAGAAGCAGCAGAAGTATTTCTTTCTTTTCCCCAAACTCCGCCAGAAATAAGTCTTTGTGAGACTTGTCATGCTAGCACATGCTAGACTCATGCTAGACTTGTCATGCTAGCACATGCTAGACTCTTGGAGAAGGATGCCTTGTAGGGTCCCAAAGTTTGGGGGAGAGAAAGAAAAACTTTTGCTGCTTTCCTTGTGTGCAGCCAAAAGCAGAAGAAGAAAGAAATGGAAGGAAGCAGCCCAGTGGCCAGGTAAGGCACGTGGGATGAGTGGGGCAAGTTCTCCCCCTCCTCCCTTTCCCCCTCCCCTCACTACCTCATGTTGTTCACAATGCAAACAACACAAACCTTGTGTTCCCATGGGCCTTGTGGGCAGCGCAGCCTTGTGTTCCTGCACAGCCTGGATTAATTGCTTTGGGGGATGCTTTGCAGATGACATTTCTCTGCAGACTACCAACATTTTCTCATGGACCAGTGGTCTCCAGCCCACTAGTTGACGACCACTGGTCTAAATTTCTTAAAAGCCATGTTAGAAGAAAAAGATTAAACAATAGAAGGTAAAGCATCAACAATGGCAGTGGTGGGATTCAATTTTTTTTACTACTGGTTCTGTGGGTGTGACTTGGTGGGCATGGTGTGGTTTGGTGGGTGTGGCAGGAGAAGGATTCTGCAAAATCCCATTCTCTTCCCATAGCTCCATTCTCCTGTGCAGGGCAACAAAAAAAGACCCAGCCTATCACCTGGGACTCAGGAGGCAGAGAATGGATGGGGGCGGGGCCAGTCAGAGGTGATGTTTGCCAATTCTCCGAACTACTCAAAATTTCCACTACCAGTTCTCTAGAACTGGTCAGAATCTGCTGAATACTACCTCTGAGCAATGGGCAGATATAGATATTGGCTGGCATTACTGATGTCAGGGCTTTCACTTTCAATTTCTGAATATCTTTGTGAGAGAAATAGATTGGTGATGGGAAGTGAATAGATTATTCACAAGTTGAGAAAGAAGAAAATAAACAGGAGACACCATGCACTGAGATCAGACAGTGGTCCCCAACCTTTCCAGTGATATGATACCATTGCCATCTAACTATAGTTAGAATCAGTGCATTAACAAAAATTAAATAAACATTTAATAGATAAAGAGACAGAGTTTAGGATTTAGAAATTTAACTTGATTCTAAGAACAATATCTTTTTTCCCCTTCTCCTGAATCCTAAAACACGTACATCTTTTAAAAAATAAGTAATTTTCACCCTTAGCAACCCAATCCAGATACTATTTTAGCTACCAGAAACTTCTAAGGTGAAATAAATATCACTGCAAAGTAAGATTAATCATCTTAGTGAGGTTCTGTGTATAAATGCTTTGCATTGGGATTGTGTTGTCTCAGGTCATAAATTGTTCTTCTATCGGTTGCCTACAATCTCCAGGCACCATAGCAAAGCTCATTTTTATTCTCTTTATTTTTAGCATTTCAGCCGGGAAGCTTACTTAACTGTGCTATTCCATGTGCTGTAGAATCTTGATTTTCCTTTTATTCCTTCCAATTAATCATAGAACTGGGTATACAATTTGGCAGGGTTATTGGGATTGTGCATTTCAGGTCAGATAAAACAGAAATAATGAACTTTCTAAATATGGTTGTCAGAAAATAACAGAAAAGTAGCTGCACTTGTAGTTTGGGTCTGAATTATTTAATATGTAATATACTGATGTATGCCAATCTGGACTATTAATTCATGAATGTGGTAGCACAAGTATTTCTCATCCTTCCTACTTGAGCTCCTTTAATGTGGAAATGAGCAAAGTTGCAAGCTTAGAATCCCATCCAGGCAATTTATTATTTCATTTTTTGAATGTATAAAAGGGAAAATTAAAGACATATATATATCTCAAATTTCATTCCCAAGTTATTTGATTTTCCCTCCCCCAAAATAAAAATAAATATGGCTGCTTTGAGTAATGTAACCTTAGAGTCAGCCTAGATTTGACTATTAGATCCACTTGTAATAAGTTTTCAAGTCCTTTGGAACATCTAACATCAAATGCTGTGTGATTTGTGATCATAAAAAATATTTCTCCAATATCAGTGGTAACATCTGATGGAAAAAGTAATCTCCAATATTGTACATAGTTCTTAAGTATAATGGATTTGATTCAGAAAAAGTATTTGATGTACGAAAAGTCAATTATATATCAGCTTTCAGTCTGCAGTGACATAATATGTCAGTGCTTTCCATCTTCTGAAATTATTTGCTATCTAATTTGGAGATTGTCAGTTTTAATCTGTTTGGCAAGATCAGTTAAATACAAATACTGTGCTCAGCATTTGAAAACTGGGATCCAAGACTTTCAGAAGCTGTTAAGGTTGCTATCAACTATAACAAATTAAAAATAGCATGGCTGTCCACATTTGTAGCTATTGGAGTTGCAGTTTGCTTGTCCTACTTCTCGATAAAAAGTTCAGGCATAAATTATACATTATAAATTATACATTATAAAAGGATAATAAATTATACATCAAAAGGATAATACAGAAAGTAGAATAAAATTCTTAAATAAGTAAATGAAATGAGTAACTTAAGCTGTAGACACAACAATACCTGTAGCTGTATCACCCCTGATAATTCTCTTCTCCCCAGAAGACCAATAGTTACAAGCAGAATTTAGCACAGCTTCTGTAGATAAATCTGATAGAAAAAAAAGATAATGTTCTCATGTGACCTATCAAAGCAATTGGATAATAAGGAAATGGTTACACCTATGTGCCAATTTAGATTCAGTTGGGTGATGCATTGCTCCTAGCCAGAGAAGAATATTCTGTTCATTAAAAATTAGTAGAATAGAAGACAAACCTTAATTTAAGTCTCTTAATAATAAGAGCTGGAAAAGATCACAATTGGAGTAATGGCAAGTCAGATTATTTATTGTATTATGGAAAAGGTGCTGGTTGAAAGACTGGGCTTTCATTTTAGCCATTGAAATTTTACAGACTTGAAATTGGGAGCTATTCTATTCTATTCTATTCTATTCTA
>BLBF01000054.1:9460680-9534237 GCA_015471245.1 Laticauda colubrina | reverse complement strand
CTACTCTACTCTACTCTACTCTACTCTACTCTACTCTACTCTACTCTCCGAATCCGGCCCATGAGGTCATCCTGGAAACTGTAGGGGCTTGCCCTCATCTCTTTGGCCTGGCCCACACCATCCCAGCATGTGTACATAGAGAAGGCAGTTTGTGCTCGCATGCCCAGGCCCGGCCCAAGCCATTTCAGGGGCACACATGTGCACAGCAGGAATTGGGGCAATGATGCCTCAGCCTGGCCCACCCCATCCCATGTGGATGCTCCAGGCTGCAGTTACAGCCAGAAACCACCTCCCTCCACTCACAAAGGGCAGTGAGCACATGGTAGCTGACACTTTCTGGCTGTAGCTGCCTTGTCCCCTGACTCGCTTCACCTCATCCTGTGGGACGAGCCTCCCACCCATCACACCGCACACTGGAGACCCCTGGATTCCTTCCCCAACCTCACCCAACCCCCACAAGCACCACCCATGTGAGCGATATCAAGCTGGCCACGCCTCCAGGCCATGCCCAGTTGGCCACCACCACCTTGCCATGCCACTGCTCATCCCCAACCCCCGGAGGGCAACCACATACTGATTCGGCCTCAATGAAATAGTTTGACACCCCTGTTCTAGATTCTTATAATGTGTCTATATCCACTTGCAATCTTTATTGAACATTTCAGTATTATTTTATCATTATTACACCATATACATTATTTTAATCTAGTCACAATTCATTCAACCAGGTTTATGTGTCACTTTTCTTTCATATGGATTCCAAAGCAAAACCTGAACAATAAAAAATAAAAGATAACACAAAACTGTGTACAATATCAGCATAATTCAGAGCATCTGCAGTGCGTGCACACATGAATACTCGTATTCTCTCAGGTGGGCTTGCAGTTCACAAAGGAAAATTCTCTGCTGAGATTTCAAGACATTTGGTGCAATAAATAATTTATTGCTTTCTGAATGGTTTTGAATGGTAATACAATGCATTGTAACCTGCTCAGCTTTTTCTTTTGTTTGAGAAGACCTTGGCAAATTAACATTTGTTAATTTATAGCTACAATTTATGCATGCTTAAAAATAAATCCCACAATGTCCTCCGAGACTTACTTTCAGATTAATGTTTTTCCAGAGGTTTTTTTTTTTTAATTTCCAATTTTTGAGCATTGCTCCAAGCTCATGAATATCAGTCTCTTATTAACTCCCCCATTTCTTTCCTTTGGTCCTCAACAGCAATCCTGCCGTCCTAAATACAAGTAATTCTGTTGTTATAATATTAGTAATGCAGTATACATATGTATTTATTAAATTTATATGTCACCCATCTCAGCAATTCTATAGATTAATAAATATAATCAAATGTACTGTCAATCTGTTAGATAAAGAGTATATCCAATGCTGGATTGACTTTTGTTCTAGCAATTTATGCATATGGAGAAAATTTCATATGCAGTCAATTATATTTTATCCCCTTTAGCAACTGGCACAGTTGAATCAGTAAGCTATTTTTCAGCCAACTTAATCATCAATCTAAACATCTTTGTACATTTGTATCTTTATTTATTTCTGCCCATGTTGGTGGTTTTCTCACAATAATTGCAAATATGCTGAAATAATTGTCAAAAATGTGGACACAAAAGAGATATAAAAAAGTAGTCTGTATATGACTTGGAGAGTTTTTATTCTGAAGCCCAGCAGAGTTATTGCCAGCCAATGAAAATAACGTTACGCTAGATAGACAAGGGGCATATTCTTATGCAGAATTCTGAAACACTTTCCCTAATAAATCTACAAAATTATAAAACATAGGAGGAAAATGTTTCACCTGAGGAGTTATTTCATTGAACTCCATGGGAATTGCTTCTCAATTAGCTTAAAGAATAAGATTGCAAACAAATAATGCATCTCTTTTCGTGATGGGTCTTGTAGTCTATGTTGAATAGATCCAATTAAAGTAAAGCAGGTGGAAGCATGCTATTGTATCAGATCTAGTCGAATCCATCTGGTGAAACCTGATCAACTCATGGTTAATCAAGAAGGGTGAAGAAAGCAATCAGCTTCTTGGATTAGTCTTAGTGGGTTGAGGGATGCAAGTTCCAAGTGTGTTAGCTGAATTTTGAAAAAGATGCTTCGGTGCAGCATTATAGTTCAGTGAGGCCTTAAAATGACACATCTTTTCTATCCAATAGAAGTATTCCAATATTATTTTTATGGAAATAAAGTGACTTGCTTATCAGGGATGAGCAGAAATATCAGAGTAGTGGGCTGAAGAAAGTGTTTCCAGCAGAACTGTGATGGGCTGGGGATAGGCTTCATGAGCAGGAGTAAGGGAAAACCAAACATGAAATTGTTCCAAAGGAACTTTTTCAGGAGACAACTGGACTTTTTTTTTTCTTTGAAGACATTTTGCTTCTCATCCAAGAAGCTTCTTCAGCTCTGACTGGATGGTGGGGAATGTAAGGATTTATATTTCTTGCAGGCTGCTAGTCATTTGCATCCTTTCTGAGGTTGAAGCACTTGGAGGTTTATCTGTATTCTCAGGGTCACCTGAGTAGGAAAAAAAGAAAGTCCAGTTCCCTCCTGAAAAAGTGCGTTTGGGACAACCATGACCTGGATGACTAAGAATCTCTACAGACAAATATTAAATTCCTTCAGATTCTTTAAAGCTAAATTAAGAATCTGATTAACTCTCCTTTGCCCATAACTTCTTATGTTGCTTAATGGAACAAAGAAAAAAAAATCTATTTTGTTACGCCTATATTACTTGAATTGCCTAAGAGAAATTAAAGCTGTAAATAACAGAGTTGTTCTCCCATTCTATTTCCTTATTCCATATTGTCAGGCATGAAAGACCAGGTCTACATGTGAAGGTCCAATTAAATTGATGTATTGCTAAACAGCCTATGCACAGGAATATTTTCAACCAACAGTTAGCACCTGTTTGAAGTTAGGTAAAGGTCCACGAAATTCAAGGGACATTGGACTTAATCTGATTGTGGCTCCGTAGGGATTCTAGACTCATTTCTCTTTTGACTTGGTCCCCAGGTTCTGCCACCCCTATTCCTACTATATATCCTACTCTGATGGATTTAGTTATTCTGTGCATTGCATTTTCAGTCTAATTTTAATAAACAAATGTATGGAGGGAGAAGAGGAGAGAGAAAGTGACATATCCCACACCTGGCACACCAAACAGTGAGAGCCAGCATGGTGCAGTGATTGATGTTGGTATAAAAGCAGGACAATCCAGGTTCAAGTCAACATTCTTTCATGAAATTGTGGTTGTCACCAGTGGTGGGATTAAAAAATTTTTTTACTAGCAGTTCTGTGGGCGTGTCTTGGTGGGCATGGCGGAGGAAGGATACTGTAAAATCTCCAGTCAGAGGTGGTATTTTCTGGTTCTCTGAACTACTCAAAATTTCCACTACTGGTTCTCCAGAACTGGTCAGAACCTGCTGAATACCACCTCTGGTAGTCACCATCTTGGAGACTAAGGTATTTTTTGAGAAGGAGAGATGAGGGCAGGGAATGGACAGATCCCTGGTAAGGAAGGGATTTTTTACAAACTTTCAGATGAAGAGACAAACAGATATTGCCCTAGGCCATATTTACATTAAAAGATATTATATGCCTTTTTAGAAAAACCCAATTCTGCACTTCCTATTAAATATTTAAAGCATTAAGCAGTCATATTCAAGCTAAACAAATACATTTGTAAAAGCTATTAGCAGCCTGAACATGAATGGGAAAAACCTATTTTCATAATCAAGGGCATATGAAAACAAACAAACTCAATTCAGCTTGTTGGTTGGTGTTGCTTGTTGGTCTTCAGAGTGAAAATCAAGCTTAATATTTTAAATAGAATCTAGAAGCAAATAGGCAAGTGGTGATTCACAAGTGTCACATTTGCAGAACTATTGGTCCCTATGAAGCAACCAGGGTGTCAATCTGTTGCGGGTGGTGGTGCTGAACTACAATTTCTATCGTTGCTCATTGTTGGCTGGGGATGCTAGGAGTTGTAATTCAACAAATATTGACAAGCTATTGATTTTTTACCACTGTTGAACTCACAGCCAGGGAAGTAAAAAGCTACAGTTAAACAGATTTCAAGGTGCGTATGATGTATAAAATAGAGATGTGATCTGTAAACATGTAACGGGATTCAATAATACATTATTGTGAAGCTAAAGAACTATTCAATTCTTACAGGGAAATAAATATTGGCATTTATAACTTCTTAGTTGAAACTTAAACTTATTAAAACAAAACAAAAAACCCTATGCAGAGTGAGTGTGTGTGTGTGTGTGTGTGTGTGTATGTATGGTATTCAGCTTTGTTTGGGTATTATCCCACGTCATTGTAGTTGTGCTTTTAAAGTTGTAGCAACGTTTTGGCAGAATCTCATCTGCCATCATCAGGCTTCTGTATTGTGTTCGTCTGTATTTCTCTTAATGGATACATTTTTTGTGTAAAGTTCATTTCTTAATATATTTTGTGATTTGCTTCAATATAAATCCATTTTTGGGTGCTCATTTTCTGTAATGGATACATTCTTCTGTGCAAATTTTGAATGGAAAATGGTATTCCAAAAATAGGAATAGGGCAAGTATAAATCTCGTACTGTTTTCTGATTAAATATATATTTGGGGATTATGTATTTATATGACAGGATATTATGAATGATCTAAACAATTTTCTCCCCATTCCAGTTGTTTTTATCTTTATGTTGACTTATTTTCTTAAAAAAATCCCATGTTCTACAAAGCAGAGTGGTGGAAAAACAGAAGCAAGGGTGCTTAATTCTTTCTTAATCTTATTTTGTCACTTAATCTTATTTTGTCACTAAGTACTATTCTGTAGTTGAAATAATACCTTTTGCCCTGAAGGGAAAAAAGAACAACATATATGGCGATTTTAAGCAGAAAATTTGCTGGAGGCAAAAGTATTACGTGTGTTGCAGAATTGCTAGTGGAAAGGAAAAATTATAAATTCAGTAAATAAAGGAAATTCTTTTGGGTTAGAAAATTACTAGACTCATCCATTTAGCTCAAAGTCATCTGAGGTTGTTTTTCATTACCAAAAAAAAAAAAAAAGCAAAGCAAAACAAAACAAAACAAAAAACAAATCAGCAGAATAATATGCATAGCTAGTTTTTAATATCTGATTTTGTCTCTTGATTAATTATCATTATAATTTTAAGCTTATTTCAATATTATATGCATATTTTAAACTATCTTATGTTTTAGGGAGACACCACATGTCTTTGGCTGCATATTTGTTATCTTAAGAAATTATCTAAGGTAATTTGAATCTGGTGCAGTGGTTAGAAACTAGTAGTGCAGGCTAACTCTGTCCACAGTCTGGAGTTCGATCCCAACTAGCTCAAGGTTGACTCAGCCTTTCATTCTTCTGAGGTTGATAAAATGAGTACCCAGATTGTTGGGTGCAAAATGCTGACTTTAAACTGCTTAGAGAGTGCTGTAAAGCACTACAAAGCAGTATGTAAGTCTGAACACTATTGCTATTGCTGATCAGTATGGCTGCCATGTTTGCTGGGAACTCTGGTGATTACAGTCCTTACACATCAGGAGGAAACCCACTAAATAGGGGAATATTGATCTGCATCTAGATAACCTCATCCAAGTCCTCACTGTTATCAAGATGCACTGTTTCAGCCAGTGGTGGTATTCTACCAGTTCCGCCCAGTTCTGCCGAGCCGGTAGTAGCGATGAGCAGTGGAGACTGAACCGGTTCTCCCTGTTACTCTACTGTTGGGCTCACCCACCCACCCGGCTCCTATACTCACTTTTATCTGCTGAATTTGAAGCACAGCTGCTTTGCGCGGCACAGAAGAGTGTTGTGCAGCAGCTGCTGAAGCGATCAGGATCATGCTGGCTTGCAGAAGGTGAGTTAGAACCAGGGGTGGGATTCAACATTTTTAATAATTGGTTCTATGGGCATGGCTTAAGTGGTGGGCGTGGCTTGGTGGTCATGTGACTGGGTGGACATGGTTTGGTGGTTATTGGCTGGTGTGGCCAACTCAATATCACTCACATCAAGGCATGCATCTCCTCGCCTGGCCTCTCATGACTGTGGGGATGCTGCAACAGTCGTAAGTGTGAAAAATAGTCATAAGTCACTTTCTTCAGTGCCATTGTAACTGTGAATGGTCACTCCACACAAGCAAAGTACCAGCAAAGGAGGGGAAAAAAACTCCAGAGACGTTCCTGAGACAGGAAGTCTAGTCCTGCCAAGAATGTAAAAAGGGTTAACGGAGAGGCAGTTTCTGTAAGCAACACCAGAATGTTTCCTTCTTGCCTTCCAGGATTAGGCCATTAATTTCTTCTAACAACTGGTTAGAACTGCTTAGAATGTTAACAACCGGTTCGAGCGAATAGGTGAGAATTGGTAGAATCCCACCCCTGGTTAGAATGCCTCTGCGCCTGCGCAAAGTGCACATTTGGCGCACATGCTCACTCAAAGTGTGTGCACATGCACAAAGCACATCCACCAAGCCACACCCACCGAACTGGTGGTAAAAGTATTTGAATCCCACCACTGGTTTCAGCCTACAGGTAAGGATCAAATCACTGGATGCGACTGTGTTTAAAAGTGTTCTCTCCACTTACAATATGGTGTATCAAGAGAAAAAGATGTACTCTAGCCTTTTCTTTGACACACTAATTTTCCTGTGCAGAAGAACATCCAAGTAGTGGATTCTTCACCTGCATTTAAAGCGGTACTACACAGATCCCAACCAAAGCTAGCCAGGAGCCCAGTCCTTTTGTATATGGATATATGTGTTGCTCGGTGTCAGGAAGACAAACCAGATTTTGATGTTTCTGGACTTTTGTTTCTCTCCCACTCCCTCCTCTCTTGACAGTTTTTTATCATGCTGTTAATTATATTTGTGCTGGAGCTCACGGTGGTGATTCTCTTCTTCGTCTACACCGACAAGGTATGTCAAAAGAAATTTTTTTCACTGTCTTCTGTCTCTTTCAGCAAATGCCTCTCCATTCATCAGTAAGTCATGAAGCCTTTCCCTTGGCATGCAGGTCATGTTTTTCCAGACTCTACCACATCCCTGCCTTTCAGGAGTCATGTTCTCTGCATGCCTAAATATTTAATGCTCCCAGCTCCCTCTTCCTTTTCCCTCTCTTTCGAGCTTGCTTTCTTTTCAAGGTCAGGCACATTGACAGCACAGCCACTATTTAAATATGGAGCAGTTTAATGAGGAAAACCTGATGAAAACTCATGCACTAAAAAGCAGATAATAATCACCCCATTAAGAAATTCATTATGAGGAACAAATGTGCTGAAAGTCCCAAATTGGTCATAGTAAAATGAGTGTTTTCCATAGATTAGGGGGCTGCATAATCTCAGCTCAGGAATTCTGAAATTACAGTCTTCACGTGTCTCAGAGGTGGCAAATCAGAAAAGATCTACATTAAGAAATACAGTATGAAGTTAATGAATTAGGCACAAATAAAGATTGACAATGTGTAAGTTACTTGCTAGTGCTGATAATACTTGCTAGCATTCAATAGAGAAGTCTGCTCCGTTGGCATTCCTGAGAAGAGAAATGCCACCATGTTCCTTAAACTTCTACTTACAGAGCTAAAAAGAACAGCGCTTTCCAAAACTGTCACGGTAAGTTTAATCACTATTTTCTTCCCTATATGTTTTTTTTTCAGCCATCTGCTCTTTCTGTTCACTTCCCTTTCCCAGCCCAAGCATAGAAAGTAAAATCTCCCCCCTTGTTCCCTACCAGGTGGCAATCCGTGCCAAAATCAGAGATTCAGTAGCCACTTAATCCAAAGGGTTTTTTTTTTTTTCAAGAGGCAACTGGACTTTCTGTTTTTATTTTGAAGACGTTTTGCTTTTCATCCAAGAAGCTTCTTCAGCTCTGACATTCCTTATCATCCAGTCAGAGCTAAAGAAGTTTCTTGGATGAGAAATGAAACATCTTCAAAGGAAAACCAGAAGGTCCAGTTGCCTCCTGAAAAAGCACCTTTGGGATATCACCATGACCTGGATGACTGAGAATCTCCATAGACAGTAACTAAGTTTCATATCTCATAACAACTCCAAAGAGAAGCTGCTTATATTAAGAAACAAAAGGAAATAGGCTATCATCTATCTTTATCTTATGAGCAATAGGATAATAACGTTTAAATTTCATGTATTGATTTTTATATTCCTCTTCTTTAAGCAGATTACTTTAGAAAATATTGATGATTCTGTCCTCCCCATTTGAAATTGATAATTTTGCTGCTGAAATTCAATGTCAGTTATGAAAAAGCCAGAATTGTTTGTTATAATACATTACCCTCATATCCTTTAAGATAATGGGCAATAATGTTCCAAAAAATTAAGTTTGTACCAACAGGAAATACTAAATCAACTTGTATGGAAGATAATTTATGTTATCGGTAATCGTATTAATTTCATCTGTTATGAAGGTTTATGAATTAATTGCAGCCCCTTAAGAGAAACTTATCCCAAAGGTGCTTTCCAAAAGTCAACTGGATTTTCTTTGTTGTTGTTTTCTCTTTGAAGACGTTTTCACTTCTCATCCAAGAAGCTTTTTCAATTCTGACTGAATGATGGGGAGAAGGCTCCAAGGCCCTTTCAGTGGGTTCATGAAGTCAAATAAATATTTTAATGTTTCTCAGTTTTAATTCTACTACATTACCTATTGATAGATATAACCCACATAAACTTTGACTTATTTGGGATAACATTTTAAGAATGTAAAGGGGTTTCTGAAGTGAAAATGTTTGAGAACCACTGGTCTATAGGCAGGGGTGGGATTCAATTTTTTTAACAACTGTTTCTGTGGACATGGCCTAATTTGTGGGTGTGGCTTGGTGGTCATGTGACTGGGTGGGCATGGCTTGCTGACTGGGCATGACTTGGTGGTCATGTGACTGGCTGGGTGTGGCTTGTATGTAAATATTGTAAATATTTGTGTAAATATTGATTTTTTTTATAAAAAAAGAGCAACTTTTATCCAAAAGCAGGCAAAGCAGGCAGGTAGATTAAGTTGCTCACAGAATCACAGATTCACTCAGAGATCTACCTTTCTGCAATCTGCTGCCTGAGTCTGTTGCATAAAGTTTTCTAGCAAACTCACAAAATTAACTCACAACACCATGTATGTAAATATTGATCTTTTTTTTTTTTGTATAAAAAGGAGCAACTTTTATCCAAAATCAGGCAAAGCAGGCAGGCAGATTGAGTTGCTCACAAAATCACAGATTCACTCAGAGATCTATCTTTCTGCAATCTTCTACCTGAGTCTCCACTGAAAAATAGAAGCTTCAGTCCTAAGGAAGGTTCAGTTCTGCTAGAAAGCAATGAATCCAACCATTTCCTGCTTTCTAGCTAATCTTAATCTCCAGGCATAGCTGATAGTTGGGGGGGGGGTGAGGAAAAACAGCAACTTACAAAAAATTAGGCTAAGGCACAACGCAGGCAAGGTTGATGGCGTGCATGCCAGGTAAGGAGTGAGTGGGCAGGGCCAGCAGTGGCATGATTTGCTGGTTCTCCAAACTGCACAGAATCATAACAACTGGTTCTATAGAACCTGACCGAGCAAGTAGAATCCCATCCCTGTCTATAGGATATTTGATGGCATGAAACAACAGCCATTGCAATGTAGATATTTGCCCCATTAGTGGAAAGGAGGGGAAGCAGACGTGTTTAACAAGATCAGCCACACACCAAAAAATAATTTACAACTATTTTGTGATATGAAGTTGTTTAAATGTACTTAAGCCTTTTTTTCCTTAAATGAGTTGATGGCAAATTTTTGTATTCTCCTTTTTGCATTCTCCAATAAAACTAAAACAAGCTCCTGAAACTGTAGGAGTGGAACGCAGGGAAAAAATCTTATCCTTTCACACCAATATTTTCTTTTTTTTAATTGGAGAACTTTTCTAAGTTATTATTTGTTACTTTGAAAGTAAGAAATTGAGTTTTACATTGAATCAGATCAATTTCCAGTTGTAGTTGCTGCTCTCACAGTGCTCGGCTCTTTTGTGTCACAGATAGTTTTCTTGTACAAGAAATCCATTAACTGGAAGTACTAGGAATTAAGATGGGGATTCCTGCATGCACCATCTGCATGCTATCTCTGATCTAATGATAAGAATAATTAATATTTCTCTAGGTCACTGCATTCAATTTGATTATTTTCCAGAGCTTTCCCTCATGATTATGAACAAAATAAATTTTCATCCTGCCTCAGAAAACAGCAGCCAACTTGAAACATTGAAGAAAATTGAGAATATGATTTTCCATAATCCCCACAAACTAAGTTTATTTTGGCTTCATTTAAATGGCTCTAAGTTGAGAAAGGTTGTGCTATTATAGCTACTTTCCACTGACTTCTCTAAATCTTCCATGTTCCTTATTTGTGAAACAGATTCCTACCCAGTTCCTAGGAAGCTTCCCTCCTCTCCTCCATGGGTCAAGATTGTTTAACCATCCTTTGCCATCTCCAAGTTGCTCCCTAAATATTCAAATTGTGCTGCTGGTCAAATTATGATTACTCTCATAAATCCCTGCCCAATTCAACTGTATTTTTGGTATCCCCATTTCTATTTTTCTTCATCTTCTTAATTTTCACCCATCATTGCTGGCTTTGTTGAGGACTGAGTGAAGGTCTACTAGAAGGAGATATAGTTTCTGGAGGTCTACTGGATGTACTAATAGCCCTTGACTTATGACCATTCATTTAATAACTGTTCAAAATTACGATGCTGAAAAAGATGGGTTACGACCAGTCCTCACACTTATGACGTGCTCAGGGTTACGTGCTCAAAAATTGGGCAACATGTGATGTATTTATGACAGCTGCAGTGTCCCAGAATCACATGCTCACCATTTGCAATCTTTTCAGGAGGCTTCCAAAAAGGAAGGTCAATGGGGGAAGCCAGATTTACTTAATGACTGTGGTGATTCATTTAATGACCACAGCAAACAAAGTTGTAAAATCAGGCACATCTCACTTATGAACCACATAAATTTAGTGATGGAGGTTTTGATCGCAGTTGTGGTCAAAGACTACCTGAATAGCATAGATGGTGTAGTCCTCTCAGACCACCCAGCATGGCAGATAGGGAAATTGGAATCTAGCCCAGCTCTATCTGGAGGGTGATAAATTATCTGCCATGCTTTGAATGCATTGTTCTTCCTCATAGAGGAACACACTCTATTTAAGATAACTACCTCAGAATTGCCTGAGAGCAAACACGAGCACTATATTTTCAGAGTAACAGTGCTTTTAGAAATACATAATTTCAAATGTTAGCTCTCTAAATAACATACCAGTAATAACTTATTCTGCCCTTCCACTTTTAACATCTGTGTTTATATTTTCATTATGGAAGTTTTCCCAAAGGCAATAATAAAGCTCAGATTTACTTGCTTTTGCAACATTGATTATTTTTCTCCAACAGATAGGTTTATTCAGATTTTCCCCTTTCTTCATCTGATTTATAAAAGGAACTTGGGTGCTGCAAACTGGGAATCATAATTCTAGGATTTAAAACACACACACACACACACAAAGGTCAAAAGTAATTGGAAAGTAGCTGTATTGTGAGGAGTATACATATTACTGGGCCCAACTTGTGGCTTCAGAATTTAAAAAGTGAAAATAAGCTTAGTAGATTGGAAGTCCAATAAAGAATTAGAACAGAATAAAATATTGTCTTGGCAAATCAGGATAATAAAAATAAATGGTAGAGAGGCAGTTGACAAGAAAGGATTGCAAGTTGGCTCCTGTCACTCATCCCTGGCAGATGCCTCCTTCTCTAGGCTTCTAGGCTTGCATTTAGATTTCATTGCAGCAGGTTTAGAAGTTGGACCAATGATTCACTGTTAATTACTAGCAATAAGAATTACAGAAAGAGGAAAAAAATACAGAACTCCATGTAAATCCAATTGGATTAGATATGGAGAATAGAGTATTCTAAAGGATTAGCACCAGCTAAAGTAACATACAGTAATACGATCCTCTGCTCAGGATTAAAATGGAACTTCAATCATGGCGACATTTTTCATTATCATGGCTTAGTAGGACTATAATAAAATGACCATTCTTCTTCAAATCCCGTGAATGTTTTAACAGTCCTGATTCTATTGCATACTACTTGGCTCTCTATATGTAAAGATGTTTTTTTCCCATGTATGCACAACGATTAAAATCAATAATTATGCAAACTGTGCAATGTAAGCAAACTCTGACAGAAATTTACAAAGCATACCAAATAGGAAATAAGGTGATGCCATTCAAACATTGCCCTTCCCTGATAGGATCTTTTCCCAGATGGGCAAAGTAGCAAGGGGCTGAAGATAACATTTTTTAAAAAGTTTGGATAATTTTAGACATTAGCCTGAAGATTTGTCTAAGTTTAGTGGAGCTAAATTATTTGCTAAAGTTGACATTGTAAGGCTTCTATCCCTTTGCTTTCCTCCTTGTCTTGCTTCAATTCCATCCATTTTTATTTCTCTCTCTTTCTTTGACTCAGCTGTGAAAATGACTGGTTAATATTTGTAAGTAAGTAATCAGTTAATAAATCAGCCATTATTTTGTAGTGTGGCTAGGTAGGTTTCTATGTATATACATTTAGTATCTGGAAATATACACATGTTTTAAGCATGCACTTGCTGAGGGACAGATGGTGTGTTCAGCCAGAATCATCAAAGCCTGACACCAAGATTGATAGATTAAGAAAGTATCGCCTAGGAATTTTTACTGGTTTGTAACATTTCTTGTTCACCCTTGAGAGGATTATCTAGTTTAAGGATTATCTTCCTTTTAGAGAATATAGTAACAGAATCTATTAACATTATTATTGATTTTTTTTTATTTTTTTATTTTATTTTTATTTGTCAATTGCTTACAAGATAATAGGCATTAGTAAAAACATAGTTATGAATACATGGATACATATAAGAAAAAAAATATATATATAAAAGAAACAATAGGACAGGGATGGTAGGCACATTGGTGCGCTTATGCCCCCTACAAACCTCTTAGGAAAGAAGTGAGGTCAATACTAGACAGTCTAAGGTTAAAGTTTCTGGGGTTTGGGGAAAAAAACACAGAGTCAGGTTGAGTATTCCAGACATTGACCATTCTGTTGCTGAAGTCGTATTTCCTGCAATCAAGTTTGGTGCGATTAATTTGAGTTTGTATTTATTGTTTGCTCTTGTATTGTTATGGTTGAAGCTGAAGTATTCATTGACTGGTAGGATATTGTAATGTATGATTTTATATATTACACTTAGATCGGACCGAAGATGGCATAGTTCTAGGTTTTCTAGGTCTAGAATTTCGAGTCTGATGGCATAAGGTATTCTGCAATGAGTAGAGGAGCGGAGAACTCTTCTTGTGAAATATTTCTGGACTTTCTCAACTGTGTTAATATCAGATACGTAATGTGGGCTCCAGACTGATGAGCTGTATTCGAGCATTGGTCTAGCAAATGTTTTGTATGCTCTAGTTATTAGTGTGACATTACCAGAGAAAATGCCATGTAAGATTAGGTTAACAACTCTTAACGCCTTTTTGGCTATGTAGTTACAGTGGGCTCTAGCACTTAGATCATTAGAAATGAGTACTCCAAGATCCTTGACAGAGTTTGGATCATCAACAAGGTCTTGACTATTTTATTTTCTGATTTTTTTTGCCAATATGTAGGACAGAGCATTTATTTGTTGAGATTTGAAGTTGCCATTTGTTTGACCATTCTAATACAAGGTCAAAGTCTTTTTGAAAGGTAGCAGTATTGTCTGTGGTGTTGAATAGCTTTACATCATCAGCGAAGACAACACAGTTGCTCTTGATATGATCACAGAGGTCATTTATGTAGAGTATGAAAAGAGTTGGTCCTAGAACACTGCCTTGGGGGACACCACTGTTGACAGGTACAGAATTTGAAAGGACACTCCCAATTTTGACCATTTGTTGTTTGACAGAAATGCTTCTATCCAGTTATGCAGGTGTCCAGAGATACCGTAAGATTTTAGTTTTAGGAGTGTTTTGTTGTGTTCCACTGAATCAAAGGCTTTACAGAAGTCTATGTAAGATTGTGTCTATTGCTTTGCCCTGATCAAGTTGTGTAGTCCATATGTTTTTGCAGTGTAAGAGTTGCAGATTACATGATAGTTTTTTCCTAAAACCAACTTGTTTATTAAAGAGTAGGTTGTTTGTTTCTAAGTGGAGGATGATGGATTGGTTAATAATTGATTCCATGACTTTACAGGTGACACAACATAAAGAGATTGGTCTGGGAACTCTGGTTTGAGCTTCTTCAGCAACAGACCGAAACCGCATTTCTATGCGGTTTCGATCTGTGCTTGCTGCTGGAGCACCCCGAGCTGGATGGTTTTGGGGCTAAGCCATCCTGTAGAGGTGGTGAAGATGGGGGAGACTGCCTGCAGAGTTGAGGAGAGCCGCATCTCTCCTCCCCAGCTGGCCATTACTCCTTTTCCCGAAGGTGGTTGTAGCAGTGATCAGAAATGGCCACCACAAAGAAGAACTCAACCGGAAAAGAATGTGCAGGAGGAAGATAAGAAGAGAAAGTTTTGGTTGACCGGATCAAACAGCAAAAGCAACAAATAAGGTACCCTGGAATTGAAGCTATTAAAAAAAACCAATAACATTGTTCCCTATGAAGATTTCTAAGCTGCGAAGGAGAGAGAAAAGGGAAAGGATTTGGGGTTTTTTTTTCTCCTCTTCCTATACTGACAGCTAAGCGACTTAAGCAAGAAATTGGAAAAAAATCCACTTTGACATTAATAGGCATTTAATGCTGAAAATAAAAAGTCAAAGGGATAATAAAGATTTCTGGATAATTAAAAGCTTTTGAAAACAGGAATGGAGAGAAAAAGAATAAAAGGGCAGGATCTGGAAGGGAGGAGACTGCCTGGAATTAAAAAGAACTTGCAGCAAAATCTCAACAAGACTTCCAAAAGATACACCTTAACTGAAACATTGCAACAAAATAGTAAAACCCCAGAAAGAGAAAGTGAAAAAAGAAATAAGAAGAAACAGCTTGGAACTATTTGGATTACTTGGTGATCTCTGGATTCTTGGTTATTGCATTTGAATTATGAAAATCAATTGGGTGGTTGTTTAAAACTGTTTAAAATGGCTCCACGAAGAACTGAAAATTGATCGTAAAAAGTATGAAGAAGATGCACAAGAAGGGAGAAGTTCTTCTGGCTTCGTATTTCAGTTCTTAGAAATGGAGATTTGAAACTTTGAGAAACAACAAGAAATGCCTGCAGAACAAGAAGATTGGGACAACTAAGAAGCCATCTTTAATGAACAAGTAATCTTTGGTGGGGGAAAAAAGGAAAAGGGTGAAGAGAATGGAAAGTTTAAGATTGAGAAAAACAACCCCAAAAAAGAATAGAGTGAACAATAAGTATAAAATCAGAAAGCAACAGAAGAGGGAAATCTAGAAGAGAGGATTAGAACTAGAGAGACAAGGGGGTAAAAAGGGGAGGGAGAAGAAGAGAGGGAAGAAAGAAAGGAAAAGAAGTTGTAAAGGATAGAAACAAAATATAGAGAAACAGGGCCTATTTAGGGCCTATTTCACCCTATTTATAATGGGTAAAAATCTAATGGAAAAAGGGATTCTGCAAAGGTACATAAGATAGTATTGTTATGTTAGAAATATAAATAATTTCAGAAAATATGAAACAATGTATGATTAAAATGTTTGATAAAATAGTTATCATAACTTAGTAGAATGCTTGTCAATAAATAAATGTTACAAAATGAATATATAATGATTTACAAAACATATGTGAAGAGAAATAAGGGAAAAAATAATTATGGAGATTATATGTGTCTTTAAGGAAGTATGATATTTAATTGAAAAGAAATGTTAAAGATGTTAAGACTTTAATGATTATTAATGATAGAACTGGATTGGAATGGAATGAGGGTTTATAATTACATATATTAATAATCCTTTTTTTTTAAAAGAATATAGTGTGTATTATAAGAATGTACCAAGCAGAATTCGATTGGAAGTTATGTATTATGTATTATATTGAAGGTCATAACCTTAAGGTATATATTGAAGTTTAAATAAGAGTTGAATTGGATATAATTGAAAGATATAAGGGTGTCATACTCCAATTAGTAACTACAGGAGAAAATTTGTTTCATGAGAAAAGATAATATGTATAAATATAAAGACAAAATATACATATATAAAATATACATATTTATATATGTATAAATATAAAGACAAAATATACTTATATAAAATATACATATTTATATATGTATAAATATAAAGACAAAAGTATAAATATAATGATTTGAATTGAGATGAGATGAAATAATCAAATTAAAATTGAGAAAATTAAAAGAGTGGAAAAACTATATAGAAAATGTAGAATTGTATAAGATATGGAATAGAACACAAAAATGAGCATGAAATTGAGTTTGTGTCTGTATAAAGAAGTTCAACCTGGGACCATGCTCTTTTTAAAAAAGATGTTTTACTTGTATTTTGTGTGTGTGAAAACTCAAATAAAACTATTTTAAAAAAAAAAGAAAAGAAAGAGATTGGTCTGTAATTTTCAACTAGGCTGGGGTCTCCCTTTTTGAAGACGGGATGACTGTGGCTTGTGACCATTGTTTTGGCAAGGAGCTGGTCCTGAAAGATTTTTCAGAGATTATGCTTAGAGGTTCGGCTATCGCAGTGGGTAGCTTTTTTAAGAAGTAGGCACATATTCTGTCCCGTCCAATTGTGGTTTTAGATTCATAGTGCTTTTTCAACATTGTCTTTTGTAAAATTGATATGTATTTGATCATTGTAGTTGTCTGTGGTTCGACTAGGAAATACTGGGCATGATCCATTGCTGTTTACAAATACTGAGCCAAGGAATGTGTTAAAGAGGTTGGCTGTAATAGTGTCGTAGTTACCATCTTTACCATTAGGTCCTTTCAGGGGTGGGATGGACCTTGAGTCTTTTAGTTTGTTGTTTACAAAATTGTAGAAAGCGTGGGTGGAATTGGTGTGTAGTAGGTTTTCTTCTTGTTTAATGTGATAATTGGTGCATTCAGTTTTTATCTGGTGGCATAAATTTTTGTATCGACTTTTGAAGTTGTCAACGTGACCAGATTTGTTTTTCTGCCAAAGTGATTTCTTTTTGGATTGAAATTTCCTTATTGTTTTGGGTAATTTGTTTTTTTCTGGTTTGGGGAGTTGTTAATGGTACATATAGTTTGATGACTCTTTTGACTTCAAGTAAAAATATGTTGTCATGGTCTTTTACAGTATTGCATCCAGAGAATAGAAATTGCCAATGAAGGGATGAGAGATCGTTGTTTATAAGATCATAATTGCCTTTTTTGAAGTTATAATTGGAGATTCCATCATTGTGATGATTTTTGTGTGGATGTATGTTGAGACAAGTGTCAATCATGTTGTGGTCACTGTTGGAAAAGGGTTCTTTAATTTGTATTCCATAAATTCAATTCAAACTATTGCAGAAGATGAGATCGAGGCAGTTGTTAAGTCTAGTGTTGTTGGTTACTAGTTGTTCAAGTCACAGATTTGTTACTGCATTGTAGAAGATTGCATGTGTGGGTTCAGTTGTACATTCGTTAAGGGTCCAGTATATATGAAGTAGATTGAAGTCACCAAGAAAGATAAAAGCGTGTGGGCAGGATGCTGCCCATGTTAGTAGTGTATTTAGCTTGTTTGCATGTTTGATGTCATAATCTGGAGCTGTGTAACATAGTAAGGACCGAAATGTGATATTTAAGGACAGTTCATAGACGATGATCTCAGGAATAGCAAGCTCCTGGGTAACTTGGATGTGTTTTAGATATAGGGACTTTTTATAGAAGATAGCAATACCACCTCCTCTATGGATTTCATGATCTGATCAGTAAACACAATTATCTCTTACTGTGGTAATGGAGTCAGGGACAGATGCGTTGAGCCATGTTTCACTGACAAATATGTCAAATTTAGCCATATTTAGTAAGAGGAGAAATTCAGGTATTTTATTTACAAGGCTTCTTGCATTGAGTAGCTTGCATTTAAGGCCAGTTCTGGTTGGAATAGAGGTAGTTGGGGCATGCATGCCTGGTGTTGAGTGATGTTGGATTGGATTGGATTGGATGGGGTGGGGTTGGATGCAGAATTGTGGGTTGTGTGACTTCCTTTTGATGCAATCAGCTCTGTAGTCAACGTATAGGTCCTTTTCTCAGTGAGTATGAGTTGAGTTACAGTGAACTCTTTATTGGTTAGGATGCCACTGCTTCTCTAATATTAAGAAATTCATAAAATATAAAGGATGGAACTAATAAAGGAGAATATTTGTAGCTCAAGGCTGACATGAGGGGTCCTTGGCACTCTGAGTTTGTTTGTTTTCTTGCACACTTTTCATTACCCAAACTAGGTAACATCATCAGTGCTAGTAAAGAGTGCAGTTTGCTGTCAAGAGAACCAACATTTTTTAAAGGAAACCATTTTACTAGAGAAGACAACAACAGTTCGCTACCCTTCCTGGATATCCTGATCAGCAGAGACTATAATGGCAAGCTAGAAATGCAAGTCTATATAAAAAACACCCATACTAGCCAGATGCTCAACTACCAAAGCAACAACCGAACCTCCCACAAGAGAAGCTGCATAAGAACTTCATTTAAATGAGCCCAAGCACACTGCAGCAACCCAGAAGAGCAGAAAAAGGAAATAGAGCATCTATACAACAGCAAGCTCAGAGAGTACCTTATCTACACAACATATTCCAACAAAATGGATATCCAGGCAACTTTATCAAAAAGTCCTTGACCACTCAACCCACCTCCACCAACACTGAAAGAGCAAGCCAGCAGAATATAAACTAATGGTGAACTGCACTCCTTGTTCATGGTGTTAGCAACAGCATTTAGATTTATATGCTGTTTCACAGTGCTTGTACAGCCCTCTTAAAAGCAGTTTACAGAGTCAGCCTATTGCCCCCAACAATTTGGGTCCTCATTTTACCAACCTTGGAAGAATGGAAGGCTGAGTCAACCTTGAGTCGGTGAGACCTGAACTGCCAAACTGCTGGCAGCCGGTGATCAGCAAAAGTAGCCTGCAGTACAGCATTCAAACCAGTGCACTACCATGGCTATTACCTAGTTTGGATCATGAAACATCTGCAAGAAAACAAGCAAACTCGGAGACCACCTCATAAAGAATAGAAGGAATCTTAAGGATAATTTTATCTAACTTCCTGCCCAGTGCAGCTATCCATTATGACTGCATCCCTGACAGATAACATTCAGCTTGATCATAAATACCTGTGATGAGGAAGAGATGCTGGTTAGGGAAATGATCAGGTGAGAATGAGGGGAGGCTTTCTCTGCAAAAAGGCAAAGAAAGAAACTCAGAAAATGTCCTCCCTGACTTATTAGACTGTAAAAAAGACAGTGGGAGATTTGCACTTTTAGACTTGCAGGATTCTGTTAATGTAGCCTTACAATAAATAGCTCATGTTTCCTAGTTGGGAAGGCTGACCATGCAATCACCATCTGCCAAGACGCTGAACAACTTTCTTTGTAAGAAAGTTTTTCTTGATGTCCAAGTAAAAGTTGCTCCTTTATCAATTAAATCTACTATTTGTTTCTTATTTTTCAGAACAACACTGAGCAGGTATAATCCTGTCTTCACAAAATAATATTTCCTGTACTTGAGGAGAGCTATCATATTTCCTGCAGTCTTCACTAAGTTTCCTTTTAATCATGTGTTGCATTTATATCTGGCCTTTTATTAAGGAACCCAAGGCAGTGTACATAGTGCTCTCTTGGCTCATTTCCCCCCCCCCCCAAACAGCAACTCTTGAGGTAGGTTAGACTGAGCGATAGTGATTGACTGAAAGTCAGCCGAGCTTCTGTGGACAAGGATGTATTTAACCTGTGTCTCTCCATTGCCAGTCCTTTAGCTGCTATCCCATACTGGCTTTTAGAATATCTTCAATGTTCATCCTAAATCTTCCAGCCCCCAAATCCTTTTAGCTGTTTTTCCTCTGGACACCCTCCAGTTTGTCAATAACCTTCTTAAAATGCAAAGCTTAGAAGTGAACACACATATCAGTATTCTGAAGCCAACACAGTATAGAGGAGACAATGACTTATGTTGGTCTTTTCACTGTATTTTTGTTATTGTGGTCTAGAATTATACTGGATGTGTATGTGTGTGGAGGTTGTTTTTATTTTTCTTTTCTGGCAAACTAAAACTGGAGGATAACTCACAGTACTTCATGAACAAAATCCAGGCCAAGCATAGTCATACCACCCTCTCCTTTATATAATTCCATCAGACTTGAAAAGACTATTCCTGACCTAAAACAAAATCCCCTTAATCTTTCCAGGCAGGCAGAAAAGACACACCTGGATGTAACAAACAAAAGACAGAAATGTTTCACAAATGCCCAGCAGCAGGTCTAATAAAATAATTGCAACAATTTAGCTGGGTAGAAAACTACAGACACTCCATTCTAAATTGAGGACAGGTGTCATCTAATCTAATGTTCCACTGCTTGTTAACATGGGAACAGAGCATTTAAGTGCTGCTCCTTCTTTTAAAAAGGCGCAGCGAATCAAAGTCTTAAAATTCCCTGCTCCCCAGGTCACAACTTCTTACAGATTACAGAATAATAGAGTTGGAAGGGACTTTGTAAATTATCTAGTTCTAGTCCAATCTTCCCCGCCCAAGAGTCCCTCAGCTTTTTTGACAAATGGCAGTCCAATCTCTTCTTGAAAGCCTCCAGTGATGAAGCTCCCAGTTCCACAACTTCCGAAGGCAAGTTGTTCCACTGGTTGATTGCTGTCACTGTCAGAACATTTCTCCTTTTTTTCAGTTAAATCTCTCTTTGTTCAGTTTCCATCCATTATTCCTTGCCTGGCCTTCAGGTGTCTTGGAAAATAGCTTGACTCCTTCTTCTGTGCAGCAGCCCCTCAAATATTGGGACACTGCTATCAGGTCTCCCCTGGTCCTTCTCTTCACTAGACTAGTCATGCCCAGTTTCTGTGACCATTTTTCATGATTTAGCCTATAGTCCCCTAATCATCCTGATTACTCTTCTCTGCACTTTTTCTAGAGTCTCAATATCTTTTTAATAGTGTGTGCAAATTGGATGCAGTACTCTAGGTGTGATCTTACCAAGGCTTTATAGAGTGGTATTAGTTCCTCACTTGATCTTGTTTGTTCTTGTTCCACTTCTTTCTTTGAACCCAATGATCATTGCTTCCAACAAAGCATGATCTTTCTCCTCAGTGTTGTGCTCCATTTCTTTCCATCCACATTTCTTTTTCTTTTATCTAAATCATCTTAACTCATTTAATGGTAGCATAATCCAGCCCATATTTTTCCATCTTCTCTTCTAAGTTTTTGTGGAAAATTTATCAAATGTTTTGCTGAAGTTTACCTATATATTGTTTACCACATTACCATACCAACTAGATTGGTCTGTCAAAAAAAGATAAATAGATTTGATATGAGTTGTTCTTAATACATTTATTCTTTGAAGCTGCCTCCTGCCAACAAATAATTCTTTTTTAATTAATATGAACAACTTAATTTAAAAGGAGAGGGTGAAAGTTTTGGCTTTGATTTTTTTTGTCCCCTTTCCTATCTCTTTATCACTGTTTTTCTAAGCATGAGAATACCTTTGTTCAATCAAGATATGAGAATATATAGATTAAGTATTAACTCATTGAGGGAAACTCCATTACTACGGGCAGGGGTGGGATTCAAAATTTTTAACAATCAGTTCTGTGGGTGTGGCTTAAATAGTGGGTGGGGCTTGGTGGTCATGTGACTAGGTGGACGTGGCTTGGTGGTCATGTTATGGGCTGGGCATGGCCAACTCAATATCACTCACATCGAGGCACGCATCTCCTTGCCTGGCCTCGTAGGTGTGAAAAATGGTCATAAGTCACTATTTTTAGTGCCATTGTAACTTTGAATGGTCACTCAACACAAGCAAAGTACCAACAAAGGAGGGGAAAAAATCTCCACAGATGTTCCTGAGACAGGAAGTCTAGTCCTGCCAAGAATGTAATGAGGGTTAATGGAGAGGCAGTTTCTGTAAGCAATACCAGAATGTTTCCTTCCTGCTTTCCTTACAGGATTAGGCCAATAACTTTTTCTAACAACCGGTTCTCCAAACTGTTTTGAATGTTAACAACCGGTTCTAGCGAATAGGTGCGAACTGGTAGAATCCCACCCCTGGCTGTGAGATATTTTGCAAAAGGAGTGGTCACAAGACCAAATGTCTCAGTCATCCAGATCATGGTGGTCCCAAAGGTGCTTTTCAAAAGGCAGCAGGACTTTGGTTTTTTTTTCCTTGAAGACGTTTCACTTCTCATTCAAAAAGCTTCTTCATTTCTGAAGAAATTCTGGCTGACAAGTGAAACGTCTTCAAGGAAAAAACAAAATGCCACTGCCTTTTGAAAAGCACCTTTGAGACACAAGACCCCACCCAGTTTGAAATGAATTAACTTCAAAATTCCTTCATCAAATCTTTAAACCTTACCAGTTTTGACTTTAACAACATTTGAACAGTGTATATCTACTTTTTTTTTTTTTAATAGTAAAGGAATCTGCCGAAGTTATATAAATTAAGTTCTGAACACATTGATTCTCATTAGAACTCTTCGTGGTGTAGAATTATTTAAATTGCAATATATTCTACTGGAAGGACACAATAGAAATTGTAAACTTTCCATTTGGCATTATTGGACCTGCAGACAAATTGATACATAATAAGCTTCTTAGTTCTTTAGACTGTCAATTTTTGAAGAAAATTGCCATTAAAATCCATCAATCTTAGAAAATGAATCCTGAAATTGATGTATGATCACTGTCCCCTAAAACATATAGATCTAACATAATAAATTGACCCAATTCCTGTTGTTACCTGTCAAGTTTATTGTGGCAAAACATTAAAAAATGAAAATACATCTTTGATTAGATCAGGATGGAAAACTGATCTGACTGAAAAATTAACTCAAGAAAAAAGAATGTTGAAAAATCTTAATAAAGTATACTGCAGATTTACTTCAATCTACAGTAGTATACATTTACAATTGAATTAACAATGCTTATCCTAATATAATTCTTTGTACAAATATTATGGTATATATTGAAAAAATATGTTCAATATTTATAAATGTATTTATATTTGAACATTTAGTAACAATTTTAATGCTTGTGTAATTCCTTAAGATTACATTTGTATGTATAATTATAGTCTTGGTTTTATTATTTTGATTTGCTTTTATTTATGATTTTGGATCTATAGTTGCCTTTTTGTTTCATTCTTTAATAAAAAGAAAAGGAACTTTATTAAACTTCATGAGGTAAAGCCCATGTCACACTGGCCAACGGATGCAAAAAGGACACAGCGGATGAGCAAAATGTTCCATCCATTGTTTTCCGCTCTCAAAAGGGGCAAAAATTTGCATAACCAGAGCGGATAACACGGACGGGGGGAGGACGCAAGGCGGATGCAAAGCGGATGCGGAACGGAAGCCCAGTGGATGGAAGCGGATGGGAGCAGATGGCGCATCCGCTGGGCTTCCGGGGGGCCTCAGCAAAGCGGACACGGATGCAGACTGGACGCCGAACGGATAAAGCGGATGCACAGCGGAAGCCTAGCGGAAGCCTGGCATTAATTGCACATGCGGGGAGGATGCATTGCGTCAGCCCCGCGGATATAACGGAAGCAGCTCGGAAGCAGGTCGCCATTCAGACGAAAGACCTGCTGCCGGACGGATTGACTGCCTTGCCTGCCCTGCCTGCATGTCTGCCTGCAAGCCTTGCTGCCAGCCTTGCTGCCAGCCACCCTGTCAGCCTTGCTGTCTGCCTGCTTGCCAGCCTTGCTGCCAGCCTTGGTTCCTGCCAGCCTCCCTGCCAGCCAGCAACCCCACAACCATGCGGAAGCACAGCAAGCCTCAACCATCTGCTGCCAGCCCTGGCAAGAGGGACAGGGCTACCATCCCGCCCCCTGGCCCTCACTCTGGTTCTGCTGGGGCTTCTGCAGCACGGGCTCGCTCTTCTGGGGCTGGTGCTTCTGCTGCTTCTGCTTCTGGAGGAGCTGATGACAAGCACTCCAGCACCAGCCACCTCCACAGCACCTGCACCCTTCACCCTTCACCCTTGGGACTGAGCGACCAAGAGGAGTGCCAGAGACTCATTTTTGTCTTATAGCTTGTTGTTAATAAAGTCTATTTATGATTCACACACTTGCTTCATTTCTTTTTTTTAATAAAGTCTTGGTGGAAACTTTTAGAAATGGTTTAAGCCTTTGCATGCTTGTGGGATGCGTAAGGATAGCAGTGGGATGGGCAGGGATACCTTTGGGATGGCTAATACCTGTGGGATGGGCAGGGATACCTTTGGGATGGGTAATAGCTGTGGGATAGATAAACCTCCAGTGCAAGCATAGTGGGACTGTATGGTCCACCCTCCCAGGTGCCACACCTATGGCCCTTTATTATCAATAACAATATAATCAACATTGGCTTGTTGGAGGTCCATGAGCCTGTTCTGCAAGACTGGGGAGCGGGTGAGCATGAGATTGTGCAGGATGCAGCAAGCTTCCAGGATCCTCCTCATGGTCTCTGGGCTATGCTGCATGTTGGTGAGAAGTACCTGGAACCTGTTGGCCAGGATGCCAAAGGCGTTCTCCACCAGCCGTCTTGCCCTGAACAGCCTGTAGTTGAAGATCCTCTCTTCACGGGTGAGGTATTTGGAGGTGTAGGGCTTCATGAGGTAGGTTGTGAGGGAGAAGGCATCATCCCCCACAATGAAGTAGGGCACATCTTGTGTGTCGTTGGGCAGCGGGTCTGGATCTGGGAAGCCCACCATGAGGTTGCGTTCCAGCCCCTCCTTGAGGTGACTGGCGTTGTATACCTAGGCATCCAAAGATGAGCCGTTGCCTGAAGCATCAATGTACATGAACTTGTAGTCAGCATCGACCATGGCGAAGAGGATGATGCTGAAGAAGCCCTTGTAGTTGTGATAAGTGGACCCCGACTTGGCTGGCGCTTTGCAGGCCACGTGCTTGCCATCTATGGCTCCAACAGTGTGTGGTAAGTTCCACTTCTGATATCACTGCTCTGCAACTTTCTTCCATCCTTCTTCAGTGGAGGGGCACTGGAGGAGCTCCTCCATGTACTCTTCAATGATGGCCTGCACCACTTCTCTGACCACAAAGCTGATGGTGCTGGGTGGTACCCTCCAGCCGTACTGCATACTCCTGTAGATGGTCCCTGAGGCCAGGTGGCGCAAAGTGAGTGCCACCTTGAGCCCAGGTTCCAGGCTGGGCTGGAAGTTGGTGTTTGTCTTGGTCAAACTGGGTGTCAGGCGCTGCACAGATTCGTCAAACATGGCTGGAGGCATCCTCATGAAGTTCTGGAATGCCCGAGTGTCTTCACTCCTTAGCTCCACTATCAGCTTGTTGTACAGCCCGTCCTCCGCTCTTCTGGCGAACTATCTTTGGACCCGCAACTTTTTTTGGGTGCCTCCTTTTCTTCCCGTAGTAGAGTTCACAGTGCCTGTAGATGGTTTTTCACTGTTGCAGAAGGATGGTGGCTGCTGAAAGGACTTTGTCACAATCCACGGTGGACATGACTGGATGCTGTGGAAGAGGAAGAGGCAGATGAAGGCTGCAGAGGTCTGCACCGCTGGGCTGCTGTTTTGAAAGTGAAATGCAGGCGAGTTGCTCCCCCTTTTTATAGGCAGTATAGGTTTTCCGCTAGGCATCCTCTAGGCATCCTCTAGGCATCCTCTAGACATCCTTAATATCCGAGATAGGTCCCCTCTGCGAACGTTTTTTCCATTTTAAACGCTTTATTTCCATTCTGCATCCGCTAGGCATCCATTCTGCATCCGTTCCGCGTCCGTTCCGCTTCCTCCCTGCGTCCGGGCGGATGCGAGTTGCATGGATGTGGAACGGATGCCTAGCGGATATAGCGGATGTGTAACGGATGCGTAACGGATGCGTAGCGGATGCAGAACGGATGAACTGGATACATTTTCCACGCAAAAGTTTTAGGCAGCCCAAAACTTTTGGAGCAGATGAAACGTCCATAAACGTATGCTGGATGGATAGAGAGGAAGCAAAACGGAGGCAGTGAGTACAGAACGGATACATCGTGTTAACCAACGGATGGCAAGGTTTTTTGTCCGTTTTACATCCTCTTTGCATCCGTTGGTTCAGTGTGACATGGGCTTAAAGGCTCTGTCACACTGCCCAACGGATGCAAAACATTTGTAAAACGTTGTTCCATCCGTTGTTATCCGCTCTCAAAAGGGGCAAATATTTGCATAACCAGAGCGGATAACATGGAAAGGAATGGACGGGGGGAGGACGCAGGGCGGATGGAAAGCGGATGCAGAGCGGATGCAGAGCGGATGCAGAGCGGATGCAGAGCGGATGCATAGAGAATACATAGAGGATGCAGAGCGGATGCAGAGCGGATGCATAGAGGATGCGTAGAGGATGCGTAGAGGATGCAGAGCGCATGCAGAGCGGATGCGTAGTGGATGATGCAGATGCAATTTGCATCCACTTTCATCCTTTCTCCGTCCGTGCTACTAATTCTGCGCGTCCGTTCCACTTCCTCCCTGCGTCCGTTTACCACTGGAATGGATTTGAGTTGCGCGGATATGCAGCGGATGCCTAGCGTAATGGATGCAGAACGGATGTCCCCCGTATACCTAGAGGATGCAGAACGGATGCATTGGATACATTTTCCGCTCAAAAGTTTTGAGCAGCTCAAAACCTTCTGAGCAGATGAAATGTCACTAGATGGATGCTGGACAGATAGAGAGGAAGCAAAACAGAGGCAGTGAGTACAGAGCGGAAGCATTGCGTTAACGAACGGATGGCAAGTGTTTTTCTCCATTTTACATCCTCTTTCCATCCATTGGTGCAGTGTGACAGGGGCTTAAATTCTTTGACATATTCCTGTGGTTATTAAAATTAATTTTAATTTAATAAGAGAAGATTCTTTAGGGGTTTATATAAACTTAAGAAAGATCAGTTTTATTTCCAAATGCATTAGCAGGAAGTTTTATTTTATATTTCGACACATACAAAGGACAATTCCTTATGAAATATTATTGAGGCATTAGAAGTGAGAATATCAACAAGAAGGATGCACATACAGAAAAATCAGGTACTTAAATATAGAAAAATAGAAATAGATCTATAATATGGGTGATATTTGGAATATCTTTCTTTGGAAGTTCATAGGATATTCATATTAAAAGGATTAGTGGAATAAATCATTAATGTATTTAAAAGGCAAATTTTAGCTCCATCTCAAATGTTCCCCTTATGAATGGCATGCTTTTATAATTCACACACTGTAACTCTGTGTCCAATTTTTATATTTATTGAAGTTCCTACTGTCTTGAAATTTTAAAACACATGTAGACTTTCCCAAAATTGAATTGACTTTTTTCCATTTTAATTTTGCAGCATATTTTTACATTCTTATCTTTACATTCTACATTGTAAAAGCTGTTAATCTCCATGATGCTATTTCCTCATCAAAACCATCAAGACAATTATCATAATCTCCTGGAAACTTCTTATATACATACCATTCTCGACTCTCATTTAGAGCAAAGCAATGTAACATTGCATCTTAGAATTTGACATGCATATTACATCAATACTTTATTAACTTCACTACTCCTAGTCTAATTATAAACACAATTCAGTGCTTGTTTTACCTTTAAAACCCTTAAGAACTTCAAGTCTTGCATGTAAAGAACTGTCTCTTTTGATGAGATACCATTTTCTGACTACCCCTATCAGATAGGATATGGTTAAGTGGACCTTTTTAATTGTGAAATACCATTGGCAAGGAGATCCTGAATCATGTCACAAGCACACCCTGTTAGGTACTTTAAGTTGTGTTAGGTTCATTAAGTCCAGCAAACCAGAATCTTTTGGTGATGTTTCCTTCTCTATTTGAATTTAACTCAGGCTTATGTTATAAAACATTTCTTTCCTTTTATATCAGGCTGGGCTAATCCTGTAAGTGGTTACAACATCTATTTTTTCCCCTTCTCTCTCTTCCCTTACTGATTCTGTCACAAAAAGATTAACATACCACAGGAGTAGTAATTCATGATTCCCTGATTTCTGGGCTGCTGTGTGTTTAGTTTTAACTTGCGACTGTGATGTGTATGTAGCTATCTGCAACTTCTCTAATTAGAGTAAATAAGGGTGTTAATTGTGCTTTGCCAGCAATCTCTTACCTAGCTGAATATTGTTGCTTCAGAATGTTCACCATCCAATTTGTGCAGAGCACAGAATAGATATGTCCCTAGCCTGCTGTCTATTTTCTTTCTTGTATGGTCTCATTTCATACTGTCCTGGAAGTGTTTAGTGAACTTGGACATAACTAAAATTGTCTAAACTTTTAATGGTTCACTAGTTTTCTTGTTTTCTTCCACATCTCCAGCCACTCTGCAGCAAATTATTTCTCTTTTCTGCCTGCACCTTTCCTCCTTTTAACTTCCTCTCCTCCAAATTGCATGCAACTATAATTGTTTATCTCTTTAATTCACATTTTCCCAGGCTGGATTTGCAGCCTGTAGTTATTACAGTACAAAAGGGAGTGTAATATCTGGAATGTCACATGACTGATTGGGAGACAATTTTTCCTATTTTCACCATATAGCTGCAAGCCTCCCAGGGAAGATGCACTGGATGTCTAACCTAATGCATTTCCAACAACAGGCAAAGTCTTCATTCTCAGTCCTTGTCAATCATCTCATAGCATTACTTGTTTTAACTTTTAAAAAATTTTTTAACTTGCTTTCATTTTAACTGGTGCCTTAACTGTTGCATTTTACTGTTTTTAATTGCCTGATTTCTACTCTGCGAGATGTCCTTATAAACTTGTTGTGGGAAGGTGATTAAGTAATCTAAATAAATAATAGTTAAAGGAAAGGCAATGTAAAGAATGCAGTGCCCTGTAGAGGATTTTTACCATAAACTGTCCCAAAATTTATATATTTGAAATATTAGTAGGATGTAGTCTCTAATAAGCCAGATATGATACAAATTAGTCAGGGGCTTAATTAGTGAAAGGCTGAAATGATAGTGATCTCAAGAGAAAACATATATCTGTTGCAAATACATTTACATTGGAAAAACCGAGATGCATCTATTCTGGGAAAAGTCTCATTCAGAATTGCTTTCTTAGATTATTTATAAATCCCCATATCATAACGTATTAGAGAGGCTAGTTCTCTCTAATGCATAGAGAATCTAGTTCTTTTCAGAGATACTGCAAGAGTCTTGTGGTATCTTGGGGATTAATACAATTTTTATGCCATAAACTTGTGATTATATAAGTTATTACCAGCCAGATTTTAACTGTAGCTGAAAGAAAGAAAGATTGCAAGACTTTGCAGAATATTGGGTACCTATGGGCAATGAATTCCATTCCAGCTGTTGCTTCTCTGAGAACTATCCTTAGCTAATGAGCCAATTAGGTATCTACCACCAAGCATCTAATAGTTCTACTTTTCAATGAAGTCTTATTTGTCATGGACTCCAACCCAACTATTCATTCAACTTTTTTTGCCACTGCTGTTGCTCCAATCAGGCTTTTTCAAGACTCTGTTGTTCTACTTTACTATAATAAAGAACATTCCTGGAATCCTTGTCACATCTCTTTTTGCTATAGCTGATCTTGAAATGTTGACATCAGTCTTGAAAGCCTGTCCATGTTAGTGTGTCCCATCTTATACCTAGCAAAATCAAGGTGGGGTTCTCTTGAATTGCTTTCTCATACTTTCCTCCTTCCCAGGACAAAGTTTTCTTTCTCAAAGTCCTACCACCATTACTTGTTCATTCATTCACTATCCCGAAGTTCAGCTCTACATTCCTTCCTACTTAAGGCCCGGTCCCACTGGCCAATAGACACAAAACGTATGCATAAAGGACACAGCGGACAAGCAAAATTTCGAGGGTGGCTCCATCTGTTGTCATCCGTTCCAAAAAGTGGCAAAAATTTGCATAAACAGAAGGGAAAGGAACGGAAAAGAACAGACGTGGGTAGTATGTAGTGGGGATGTTAAACGGATGTTCATAGGAAGCCTAGCGGATGAAAGCAGATGGAAGTGGATGACACCTCCGAAGGGGTTCCGGGGGATAATTGCGAAGCGGATGCATAGTGGATGAAGCGGATGCATCACTTACGCCTAAAAGAAAGAAAGGGGATGCCACATGGATGTATATCGGATACAAACCGTTCACTGCGCATCCTTTCTATTTCTGTGCTACTACCGCTGTGTAGACATTGCGTGTACCTTTTGTTTCCTCCCTCTTTCCGTTTTCAGTTGCAGTGGATGTGAGTTGCGAGGATGCCCAGAGGATGCAGAGAGGATACAGCGGACATTT
This sequence comes from Laticauda colubrina, assembly GCA_015471245.1. Lineage (NCBI taxonomy): Eukaryota > Metazoa > Chordata > Lepidosauria > Squamata > Elapidae > Laticauda > Laticauda colubrina. The sequence goes on along the minus strand of BLBF01000054.1, from coordinate 9,503,772 downwards.
AACGGATGATAAACGGATAGAACGTTTGTTGCTCGTATGTTGCGGATTTACATCGTACATGGCGGAAAGTTCATCCCTTCACAAAGTTTTGTGCAGCTCAAAACTTCTTGCGTGGATGAAATCTCAGTGGATGGATGCTCGATGGATAGAGCGAATGAAACACGTATGCAATGAGTACACAACGGATGCATAGCGTTTTCCAATGGATAGCAAGCTTTTTTTAACATTTTACATCCTCTTTGCATCTGTAAGTGCAGTGGGACAGGGCCTTTACTTACTAACTGACCTCCAGAGTGTTTCCCACTTTTGCACTTCTGACTGTTACATCAAGAAAAAATATTTTTGTAGCTTTCTGAAAGAACAAGAATGTGTTGTGCCTTGGTTTCTCCCCCTCCCCCATTTAATAGTATTACCAAAAACTAATTTATATGGATTTTAGCAAATGTATCACATCATTTTGCACTTTTATCTGCATTGTTTTTCCAATATCCTCTTTCAAAATTAGGTAGTCAAGTCCAAGAGCAAGAAGCAGCTTACCATGAAAATAATTTTTTTCAACCTATTGAAAGAAATTGAATAACTGAGGCAGAATTCATCATCAGGATGATGGTGGATGCATAAAATGAAACCGAATGATTAAGATTATATATTGAAACAGACAGCATGTTTTATTCATTCCAAGAGTATTTTTGAAGTGTCACTGTATATTTAAGCCAACATTATGTATTGACAGTAAAGTAACTCTTTAACAGTTTTGCATATACAAAAGAGACTATAAAATGAATGCTCATGTTTTGGAGATATAAATTAACCCATGGAGAATAACCAACATCTCTCACTCACAGCCATCAGTGCAAATATTGTGCTCTGAATAACTACTGAAAATAATCCAATTTGAAACTAATGTATTCCTTTATTTTAACTAAATTTATGAGAATGCCATTTGTATTTTCCTTTTGTTCTTACTATTCCTAATATTATGAGCAAAGTACTGTGCTGTAATGCAACTCTCAATCTATGGCCACATAACACAAGTTCATGATATTACTCTCTGTCATGTGGTGCTCCATTCAAAATTCAAGAAAAAAATACTTAGACTCTTTAATTTAGAGAAAAGATATCTTTTACTGAAAATGAAGTGGTAGCACCATAGAATTCTGAATCTGAGAAATTAGGCGCGTGAATCACAAATACAAAGTGATGGAAATGTTCCCACCCCCAATAGTTCAGATGAATCTTCCAATTAGAAGTTGTGAATATGATCATGTGGGCATCTTCAGGTGGTGATGAGGCCTCTGTCCGTTGACCTTGGCATATTTTGATAACAGTTGCGCAGAAAAATGAAAGCTAAGTGAGAAATAGAAACTTAACTCTGATGTATGCTCCCCCCTCATTTTACACAACAGAAAAAATGTAACACCTCCAGCTCACTTCCCAGACCCATCCCCTCCTCCCTCCCCCCCATTAGTTATGACAGCCAAAAGATGCAAAGTGATAGTAGAAGATCTTGAAGGCTGACATTCGGCCCTCCTAGAAAAAGAAAACCATCAGTCCTAAAAGAGAGAGGAAAAGATATAAAACAATAATTAATCATTAGACAATTAAAATGAATACACTCCTAGGGTTTATCAGGATACATGGTACAAAATGCTTTGATCAGCTTAGGGGCTTTGATGTCGTTTTCGTTAACCCACTCGGCTTGGGAAGAAGGGAAATGTTTCCAGGCTACAAGATACTGTAGCCAACCCCTCCATTTGTGAGAGTCCAAAATTTCTTTAACTTCAAAATGTTGTTCACCCTCAATCAGTATTGGTATGGGAGGATCAGCCTGGATGGATCTTAAACCAGAAGTATGTTCAGGCTTTAACAAACTAACATGGAAGACCGGGTGAATTCGTCGAAGAGTTTTTGGTAAGTTCAGCTGGACTGTTACAGGGTTTATAATCCATTCAATCGTGAAAGGACCAACATATTTAGGACTAAGTTTCTTCGATTTTTGAGTGGTTTGTAGGTATCTGGTGGACAGGAAAACTTTGTCGCCTACTTTATATAATTTCTGTGGAGATCTTTTCTTGTCTGCAAATTTCTTATGAGCTTGATGGGCCTCATCCAATGCTTTATGTGTTACTGGCCAGTTAAGTTGGAGTTGAGTTATCCATTCATCCAACGACTGGAGGTTAAGCCCATGTCACACTGAACCAATGGATGCAAAGAGGATGTAAAACGGACAAAAAACCTTGCCATCCGTTGGTTAACGTGATGTATCCGTTCTGTACTCACTGCCTCCGTTTTGCTTCCTCTCTATCCATCCAGCATACGTTTATGGACGTTTCATCCGCTCCAAAAGTTTTGGGCTGCCTAAAACTTTTGCGTGGAAAATGTATCCAGTTCATCCATTCTGCATCCGCTACGCATCCATTACGTATCCGTTACACATCCGCTATATCTGCTAGGCGTCCGTTACGCATCCGCGCAACTCCATCTGCTCCAGCGGTAAACGGACGCAGGGAGGAAGTGGAACGGATGCAGAATGGATGCCCAGCGGATGCAGCACAGAAACAAAGTGTTTAAAATGGAAAAAACGTTCGCAGAGGGGACCTATCTCAGATATTAAGGATGTCTACAGGATGCCTAGAGGATGCCTAGAGGATGCCTAGTGGAAAACCTATACTGCCTATAAAAAGGGGGAGCAACTCACCTGCATCGTACTTTCAAAACAGCAACCCAGCGGTGCAGACCTCTGCAGCCTTCATCTGCCTCTTCCTCTTCCACAACATCCAGTCATGTCCACCGTGGATTGTAACAAAGTCCTTTCGGCAGCCACCATCGTTCTACAACAGTGCGAAGCCATCTGCAGGCTCTGTGAACACTACTGCGAGAAGAAAAGGAGCCACCCAAAAAGAGTCTGGGTCCGAAGATGGTTCACCAGTAGAGCGGAGGACGGACTGTACAATAAGCTGATGGTGGAGCTCAGGAGCGAAGACACTCGGGCATTCCAGAACTTCATGAGGATGCCTCCAGCCATGTTTGACGAACTTGTGCAGCGCCTGACACACAGGTTGACCAAGGCAAACACCAACTTCTGGCCCAGCCTGGACCCTGGGCTCAAGGTGGCACTCACTCTGCACCACCTGGCCTCAGAGACCTCCTACAGGAGCATGCAGAACGGCTGGAGGGTGCAATCCAATACCATCAGCATTGTGGTCAGAGAAGTGGTGCAGGACATCATCGAAGAATACAAGGAGGAGCTCCTCCAGTACCCCTCCACTGAAGAAGGCTGGAAGAAAGTTGCAGAGCAGTGGTATCAGAAGTGGAACTTACCACACACCGTTGGAGCCATAGATGGAAAGCACGTGGCCTGCAAATCTCCAGCCAAGTCGGGGTCCACTTATTTCAACTCCAAGGGCTTCTTCAGCATCATCCTCTTTGCCATGGTCGATGCTGACTACAAGTTCATGTACATCGATGCTTCAGGCAACGGCTCATCTTTGGATGCCCAGGTATACAACGCCAGTCACCTCAAGGAGGGGCTGGAACGCAACCTCATCATGGGCTTCCCAGATCCAGAACCCCTGCCCAACGACACACAAGATGTGCCCGACTTCATCGTGGGGGATGACGATTTCTCCCTCACAACCTACCTCATGAAGCCCTACACCTCCAGACTCCTCACCCGTGAAGAGAGGATCTTCAACTACAGGCTGTCCAAGGCAAGGTGGGTGGTGGAGAATGCCTTTGGCATCCTGGCCCACAAATTCCAGGTACTTCTCACCACCATGCAGCATTGCCCAGAGACCATGAGGAGGATCATGGAAGCTTGCTGCATTCTGCATAATCTCATGCGCACCCACTACTCAGTCTTGCAGAACAGGCTCGTGGACCATCAACAAGGCAATGGGGACATGGAGCCTGGGGAATGAGGCAAGGGCGAAACCTGATTGACACTGAGGATGTGCAAGGCCCCAACAGAGCCTCAAATGAAGCAAAGAAGCAGCGAAACCTCCTGAGACAATGGTGCAACTCCCCAGCTGGAGCAGTGGAGTGGCAAGACAGGATGGTAGATGCTTAATGGATGCTTCCTTCAGCCTGTCTCATCACACAGATGAGATTGGGCCATGTATGTTTGGTTGGCCTACATTGAACAGGGCGTTTAATGAAGAATTGTGTTTATGTTGACATGTGTGGATAATTATTACATTATTATTGATAATAAAGGGCCATAGGTGTGGCACCTGAGAGGGTGGACCATACAGTCCCACTATGCTTGCACTGGAGGTTTATCTATCCCACAGCTATTACCCATCCCAAAGGTATCCCTGCCCATCCCACAGGTATCCCTGCCCATCCCACAGCTATCTTAACCCATCCCACAAGCATGCAAAGGCTTAAACCATTTCTAAAAGTTTCCAGCAAGACTTTATGAAAAAAAAGAAATGAAGCAAGTGTGTGAATCATAAATAGACTTTACTAACAACAAGCTATAAGACAAAAATGAGTCTCTGGCACTCCTCTTGGTCGCTCAGTCTCAGGGGTGAAGAGTCCAGGTGCTATGGAGGTGGCTGGTGCTGGAGTGCTTGTCATCAGCTCCTCCAGAAGCAGAAGCAACAGAAGCGCCAGCCCCAGGAGAGCGAGCCCGTGCTGCAGAAGCCCCAGCAGAACCAGAGTGAGGGCCAGGGGGCGGGATGGTTGCCCTGTCCCTCTTGCCAGGGCTGGCAGCAGATGGCTGAGGCTTGCTGTGCTTCCGCATGGTTGTGGGGTTGCTGGCTGGCAGGGAGGCTGGCAGGAACCAAGGCAGGCAGAAAGGCTGGCAGGGAGGCTGGCACCAAGGCAGGCAGGAAGGCTAGCAGGGAGGCTGGCACCAAGGCTGGCAGGAAGGCTGGCAGGGAGGCTGGCACCAAGGCTGGCAGGCAGGCTGGCAGGCAGGCAGGCACCAAGGCTGGCAGGCAGACATGAACCAAGGCTGGCAGGAAGGCTGGCAGGCAGACATGAACCAAGGCTGGCAGGAAGGCAGGCAGCAAGGCTGGCAGGCAGACCGGCTGGCAGCAAGGCTGGCAGCAAGGCTGGCAGGGAGGCTGGCAGCAAGGCTGGTAGCAAGGCTGGCAGCAAGACTGGCAGCAAGGCTGGCAGGCAGACATGCAGGCAGGGCAGGCAAGGCAGTCGATGTGTCTGGCAGCAGGTCTTTCCTCTGAATGGCGTCCTGCTTCCGTTATATCCGAGCTGCTTCCGTTATATCCGCGGGGCGGATACAATGCATCCCCCCCGCATGCGCAGTTAACGCCAGGCATCCGTTAGGCTTCTGCTGTGCATCTGCTAGGCTTCCGCTCTTCATCCACTTCATCCATTCGGCGTCCGCTCTGCATCCGTTGTATCCGTTCCGCATCCGCTTCGCTGAGGCCCCCCGGAAGCCCTGCGGATGTGCCACCCACTCCCATCCGCTCCCATCCGCTTCCATCCACTGGGCCTCCATTCCACATCCGCTTTGCATCCGCCCTGCTTCCTCCCCGCGTCCGTGTTATCCGCTCTGCTTATGCAAATTTTTGCCCCTTTTGAGAGCGGATAACAACGGATGGAACATTTTGCTTGTCCGCTGTGTCCTTTTTGCATCTGTTGGCCAGTGTGACATGGGCTTCTTTTTCCCAGATGGCTCACCTTCTCTTGGTTTCAGATAGTTTACGGGAGGTATACATACAAGGCTGTAAGGTCCCTTTCTCATTGATTTGAAGTAACACCACTCCAACGACCACATCACTTGCATTGGCTTGGATCACGAAAGGAGCCTCCATGTCCGGGTGCTTTAGCACTGGTTCTGCAGCAAACAGTTGTTTTAGCTTTTCAAAAGCTGCTTGGTTTTTTTTTGAGATGAATCTTCCAATTAGAAGTTGTGAATATGATCATGTGGGCATCTTCAGGTGGTGGTGAGGCCTCTGTCTGTTGACCTTGGCATATTTTGATAACGGGTTGCAGTTGCGCAGAGAAAAGCAAGCTAAGCGAGAAATAGAAACCTAACTCTGATGTATGCTCCCCACTCCTCATTTTACACAACAGAAAAAATGTAACATCTCCAGCTCACTTCCCAGACTCATCCCCTCCTTCCCCCCCCCCCCGTTAGTTATGACAGCTGAAAGATGCAAAGCTACAGTAGAAGATCTTGAAGGCTGACACTCTCTGTCTAACTAAACCCCAAATGTGTGACAATACTTTGACTAACATAGAGTTGTTCATCAGCAGGGAGTGGACTAGATGTCACCTGAATTACTCTTTAAACCCCTGAAAAGCAAGGAAGAAGAGCTGAGTTTCCTATTGGCCCTTTTTTTAGTCCCTTCTTTTGCAGGCTTTTTGAGACAGTGCAGAATCTTATTTGGTTAGATATTGGCTTTTGGAATTCAAAATATACCATGAACAAAATAGTTGCTATGACTGCTCTTTGTTTGTAACTGATAAGGAAGAATATTTATAACTCAGGATTGAAACGAGGGGACCTTGCAGTTTCATTATCCAAATTTGGTAATCTCATTATGATAAAAGAAAACAACCAAGGTTAGAAAGCACCAAGAACCCATCAAATCTTGGTAGTTTTCTCCCCAGGTATAATCCACATAATTAAAAGAATTGGTTAGACTGTGCTCTTTTTTGTTTTCATATTACCTTCTGGCCTGATTCTCATAAAAGTATTAACAATACATTACTCTTTGCCAAACATGTTTGCTAGAAGACAATCCAATATGTTTCTCTGTTGTCTTAACCCTCTGTCCTGCTCCAGGCTGTTAGATAATTAAATACCACATGCCTTCAGGCTGTCCTCTCCATGAATGAAACTTCACATGTGCATGTGCACTTGGTTGCACATGTTCAGAATTTAACAAATCTGCATGACAATTGAAGCAATAGATTTACTGGGCTATTCTGTTCCACCTGAAAAGTGTAAACATATCTTTGATACAAACCCACAAAGGGAAATGCCAATTTGCTTAGTTATCTTCTATCATTTTATTATTAAGAGCATAGCAAAAGTTGGAAAGGACCTTGGAGATCTTCTAGTCCAACCCTCTGCTGAAGCAAGAAACCCTGTATCATTTCAGACAAAGGGTTGTCAAATCTCTTCTTAAAAACTTCCAGTGTTGGAGCACCCACAACTTCTAGAGGGAATTTTTCTACTTACTAATTTTTCTGTCAGGAAATTTCTCCTTGGTTCTAGGTTGCTTCTCTCCATCTATTGCTTCTTATCCTGCCTTCAGATGCTTTGGAGAATAGCTTGACTCCCTTTTCTTTGTGGCAGCCCCTGAGATATTGGAACACTGCCATCATGTTACCCCATCATGTTCTTTTAATTAAACTGAACATACCCAATTCCAGCAACTGTTCTTATATGTTTTAGCCTCCAGTACCCTAATCATATTGATTACTCTTCTCTGAACTTTTTGTAGAGTCTCCATCTTTTTTATATCATGGTGACCAAAACTGGATGCAATATTCCAAGTGTGATCTTACCAAGGCATTATAAAGTGATATTAAAGCCCATGTCACACTGGCCAACGGATGCAAAAAGGACACAGCAGATGAGCAAAATGTTCCATCCGTTGTTATCCGCTCTCAAAAGGGGCAAAAATTTGCATAACCGGAGCGGATAACATGGACGCGGAGAGAACGCAGGGCGGATGCAAAGCGGATGCGGAATGGAAGCTCAGCGGATGGAAGCGGATGGGAGCGGATGGGAGCGGATGGGAGTGGGTGGCACATCCGCAGAGCTTCTGGGGGGCCTCAGCGAAGCGGACGCGGAACGGAAAGAGCGGAAGCAGAGCGGACGCCGAACGGATGAAGCGGATGCAGAGCGGAAGCCTAGCAGATGCACAGTGGAAGCCTAATGGATGCCTGGCGTTCACTGCGCATGCGGGGAGGATGCATTGCGTCAGCCCCGCAGATATAACGGAAGCAGCTCGGAAGCAGGACGCCATTCAGAGGAAAGACCTGCTGCCGGACACATCAACTGCCTTGCCTGCCCTGCCTGCATGTCTGCCTGCCAGCTTTGCTGCCAGCCTTGCTACCAGCCTTGCTGCCAGCCTTGCTGCCAGCCTCCCTGCCAGCCTTGCTGCCAGCCTGCCTGCAAGCCTTGCTGCCAGCCGGTCTGCCTGCCAGCCTTGCTGCATGCCTTCCTGCCAGCCTTGGTTCATGTCTGCCTGCCAGCCTTACTGCCAGCCTTGGTTCATGTCTGCCTGCCAGCCTTCCTGCCAGCCTTGCTGCCTGCCTGCCTGCCAGCCTTGGTTCCTGCCAGCCTCCCTGCCAGCCAGCAACCCCACAACCATGCGGAAGCAGAAGCAAGCCTCAGCCATCTGCTGGCAGCCCTGGCAAGAGGGACAGGGCTACCATCCCGCCCTCTGGCCCTCACTCTGGTTCTGCTGGGGCTTCTGCAGCATGGGCTCACTCTTCTGGGGCTGGCACTTCTGCTGCTTCTGCTTCTGGAGGAGCTGATGACAAGGACTCCAGCACCAGCCACCTCCACAGCACCTGGACCCTTCACCCATGAGACTGAGCGACCAAGAGGAGTGCCAGAGACTCATTTTTGTTTTATAGCTTCTTTTTAATAAAGTCTATTTTTGATTCATACACTTGCTTCGTTTCTTTTTTTAAATAAAGTTTTGCTGGAAACTGTTAGAAATGGTTTAAGCCTTTGCATGCTTGTGGGATGTGTAAGGATAGCTTTGGGATGGGTTAGGATAGCTGTGGAATGGGTAGTAGCTGTGGGATGGGTTAGGATAGCTGTGGGATAGATAAACCTCCAGTGCAAGCATAGTGGGACTGTATGGTCCACCCTCCCAGGTGCCACACGGCCCTTTTTTATCAATAATAATGTAATAATTATCCACACATGTCAACACACATGTTGTATTTATGTCAACATACACACAACTCTTTATTAAACGCCCTGTTCATTGTAGGCCAACCAAACATACATGGCCCAATCTCATCTGTGTGATGAGACAGGCTGAAGGAAGCATCCATTAAGCATCTACCATCCTGTCTTGCCACTCCACTGCTCCAGCTGGGGAGTTGCACCATTGTCTCAGGAGGTTTCGCTGCTTCTTTGCTTCATTTGAGGCTCTGTTGGGGCCTTGCACATCCTCAGTGTCAATCAGGTTTCGCCCTTGCCTCATTCCCCAGGCTCCATGTCCCCATTGCCTTGTTGATGGTCCACGAGCCTGTTCTGCAAGACTGGGTAGTGGGTGCGCATGAGATTATGCAGAATGCAGCAAGCTTCCATGATCCTCCTCATGGTCTCTGGGCAATGCTGCATGGTGGTGAGAAGTACCTGGAATTTGTGGGCCAGGATGCCAAAGGCATTCTCCACCACCCACCTTGCCTTGGACAGCCTGTAGTTGAAGATCCTCTCTTCACGGGTGAGGAGTCTGGAGGTGTAGGGCTTCATGAGGTAGGTTGTGAGGGAGAAATCGTCATCCCCCACGATGAAGTCGGGCACATCTTGTGTGTCGTTGGGCAGGGGTTCTGGATCTGGGAAGCCCATGATGAGGTTGCGTTCCAGCCCCTCCTTGAGGTGACTGGCGTTGTATACCTGGGCATCCAAAGATGAGCCGTTGCCTGAAGCATCGATGTACATGAACTTGTAGTCAGCATCGACCATGGCAAAGAGGATGATGCTGAAGAAGCCCTTGGAGTTGAAATAAGTGGACCCCGACTTGGCTGGAGATTTGCAGGCCACGTGCTTTCCATCTATGGCTCCAACGGTGTGTGGTAAGTTCCACTTCTGATACCACTGCTCTGCAACTTTCTTCCAGCCTTCTTCAGTGGAGGGGTACTGGAGGAGCTCCTCCTTGTATTCTTCGATGATGTCCTGCACCACTTCTCTGACCACAATGCTGATGGTATTGGATTGCACCCTCCAGCCGTTCTGCATGCTCCTGTAGGAGGTCTCTGAGGCCAGGTGGTGCAGAGTGAGTGCCACCTTGAGCCCAGGTTCCAGGCTGGGCTGGAAACAGTGTTTGCCTTGGTCAACCTGGGTGTCAGGTGCTGCACAACTTCGTCAAACATGGCTGGAGGCATCCTCATGAAGTTCTGGAATGCCCGAGTGTCTTCGCTCCTGAGCTCCACCATCAGCTTATTGTACAGTCCGTCCTCCGCTCTACTGGTGAACCATCTTCGGACCCAGACTCTTTTTGGGTGGCTCCTTTTCTTCTCGCAGTAGTGTTCACAGAGCCTGCAGATGGCTTCGCACTGTTGTAGAACGATGGTGGCTGCCGAAAGGACTTTGTTACAATCCACGGTGGACATGACTGGATGTTGTGGAAGAGGAAGAGGCAGATGAAGGCTGCAGAGGTCTGCATCGCTGGGCTGCTGTTCTGAAAGTACGATGCAGGTGAGTTGCTCCCCCTTTTTATAGGCAGTATAGGTTTTCCGCTAGGCATCCTCTAGGCATCCTCTAGGCATCCTGTAGACATCCTTAATATCTGAGATAGGTCCCCTCTGAGAACGTTTTTTCCATTTTAAACACTTTGTTTCCGTGCTGCATCCGCTAGGTATCCATTCTGCATCCGTTCCACTTCCTCCCTGCGTCCGTTTACCGCTGGAGCAGATGGAGTTGCGCGGATGCGTAACGGACGCCTAGCAGATATAGCGGATGTGTAACGGATACGTAACGGATGCGTAGCGGATGCAGAACGGATAAACTGGATACATTTTCCGCGGAAAAGTTTTAGGCAGCCCAGTACTTTTGGAGCGGATGAAACGTCCATAAACGGATGCTGGACGGATAGAGAGGAAGCAAAACGGAGGCAGTGAGTACAGAATGGATACATCGCGTTAACCAACGGATAGCAAGGTTTTTTGTCCGTTTTACATCCTCTTTGCATCCGTTGGTTCAGTGTGACATGGGCTTAACATTTCACATGATCTTGATTCTGTCTTTCTGTTAATGCAGCCGAGCATTGCATTGGCTTTTTTGGCAGCTGCAGCCCTCTGCTGGCTCATATTTAAGTTATTGTACACTAGAATTCCAAGATCCCTCTCATAGTTACTACTATTGAGCCAGGTACCACTTATTCTATGCCTCTGCATGTAGTTTTTCTTGCCTAAATAGAGTCTTAGTTTTCTCAGTATTCATTTTGTTGGATAGGGTCCAGTGTTAAAGTCTGTCAAGATCCTTCTCTTTCTTCAGTCTATCTTTTAGATGGAGTTGACTGTACCTGCTAGCTTAGTGTCATCTGTAAATTTGATGAGTTCCCCTTCTATCTCCTCTTCTAAATTATTGATAAAGATACTGAAGAGTACTGGGCCTAAGACAGAGCTTTGGGGTATCCCATCTGATACATTCCTCCAAACCCAGAATGCAGCTTTGTTTGTATTCATGCAACAGATGGGTCACATAAAGCATAGACATAAATGAAGTTAAGCTTGGAGATCTTTGCATACAGATAGCCCTTGACTTAGAATCGGTGTCAACTCATAAAACATTTCTATGCCCATAATCCTGACAATCGTTCATTTAGCAACCATTCAAAGTTATGATGTACTCCCCCCAAATATACTTACAACCCCATTTCAAAGTTCTGATAGCCAAGTCCCCCTTCAGTCACATTACTGCATTTTGGATACTTGGTATTTAGATCAAAATTACAGCCATATATAGCATCCTACAGTCATGGCACTGCAATTTATGTTTTTGCCAAAAACTGGCATTACTTCTGATTTTCAGCAAAAATGCCTCATAGCGATGAGCTATTAAACAAACAGCATTTGTTTAATGATTGTGGATTCACTTAACAACAATGGTAATTAACTTAATGATCACCACAAAAAAGGTCATTAAATCAGGCTGGTCACATGATGATTTGGTTTATGACCATCACAATTTACAACCTGAAGTCCATTAAAACTCTACTCAAGGACTACTTGTAAACAGGACTAGAGGTCTTTTCAAAGAGAGCTTAGTAATCCTGGAGATGGAAACCAAGATCAATAGGTCCAAGCTAAAACTCCATCAGAATGGTTAGAGAAAAAAGAAGTGGCAAGCTAAAAAAACATGATGGCTTGATAATATCAAATTTGATGCAAAGTTGAATATACAACAATTGAAAGAAGCTGTGCTTGACAGAAGACCACTTGCAGATAAAGTCACCAAGAGTCGGACACAAAACAACAACAAAACTCCATTGCAGGAAAAAGTCTACACATCCCCATTAATTAGACATATTATTTTTAGCCAACATGTCCCACTGATTTCAGTGTCACATAATTGTATTTATTTCATTTGCAGATTTGGAGGTGGTGGCTATGAAACAATGATTCTTTATAATTTTAGCTTAGGTGCAATACTATTTTATATGGGATCTAAATTTAGTTTTCTGGTGGTTTTTTTCTCTTAGCAGGGAGACAGCATTTTCCTACCACTCAATATTGCAAGATTTGTAACTGTAAAAATATAATTATCTCCTTGTTCAACTAACATTCTGTGGTGATAAGGAGTAGTTGTTTTTTATTGGCTGCTTTTATTATGGCCACCATAAAACTGCAATTATATTTTGATTAATTGAAAAATAAGAAAATGAATTAAAAATGGTAGTGCTAGGCCAAATCAATATGATTTTAATTTAGATATCTTTACATCGTAAGAATGAATTTATTACTGGTTCTTATTGTATATTTCTCTCAGCCATTTAATATTTTTAAGATAAACAGCTAAACATCACCTTAGTAAGGTTTTCCCTTGATATTTTCTCTGATTTATATAAAAATGGTGAGGAAAGATCTATTATTTCTGTTCCTGAATTATTAGTATGTAGATTTCCTTAGCTTATTTTGGCTTCAGCCTTTAATTCAGTTTACTTATGAGTAAAGCCTTTGAACTCAGTGGAATTTACTTTATAAGTCATTAAATGCAGAAGGGTAGGTTAGCCAATGACCATGGAGACATTCTAAAAGGGACGGTAGCTATTGAAAGTTGTGAGAATAGACCTTTTGAATGGTACAGTATATCTCCATCTGCCTGGATCCAAATTTTCCAGCTGTTCTGCTTAATTTTATGCTCTGCAAGAATAATCAGGATCAGTTATAGAAAAATTAGGAAGTCCTTTTCTTGCCATAATACTGTACTTTCCACTAGACTTCACCAATAGATCCTCTTATCTGAATAAGAGTTATCTTATCTTTCAGAGTAATGTGTTTGTGAGTGTTCTGTTGAATGCAGCTATGTATGAGTGTAATGAACTTGTTTTTGGTTAGATTTCTGTTATTTCTGTAAAGACATTCACATATTTTTTTGAGATAGATGTGAACAGACATAGCTACAGTATTTGGTAAGATTGCAGTGTGCACATCGGAAGTATAGGCTGTTGTAACCCACAGGACCATTTTTCTTGTTTGTGTACTTTATACATTATATTCATTATATTACAGGAACATAACATAGCGGATTTAAGAATAAGTTGGATTTGGGGATTGGGAAGAAAGACCAAACTTCTTCCTCTACTTTAAGATATAAAGTTATGAAATTGCCTTATAATTAATCAGTCCACTGAGCCATATTGCCCACATTGACCAAAGCTTTCCAGGTTTCAGTTTGGAGACTATCCTAGCTATACACAGTGAATCTGGTGGTTATGCCTACAACCTTCTCCAAGCAAATCATTGATCCATGACCTTCCTTCATCATGGAAACATTGATAAGCCTTCTTGCAATGGGTGCATTTTGCAGAGGGCATAGGGGAAAATGTATATACTTGATAGTTTTTGGAACTAACTTGACACTCATTTTTTTCCAGCCACTTGGAAGAATGACTTGGCCAACAACAACAAATGTTTACATTATGAGGAAGTGTTCTTAGTCTATATATTTTTCTGGGCTTGCTGCTTTTACTTTTAAAAGAGGTTTAATAACATTTAAGTACAGATATAACATTTCTAGTGCTTGTAGTGGAGGTCTATCAAGATGGATAAGTCTAACTTTGGTCTTGATAAGTTAGAGCTCCCCATCCTTTCAGTGGGCCAACTTGTGTTCAGAGGAATGACTTTGTATCTAAACAAAATCCTTAAAGAAGATGATTAAATTCTAAATAGTGTCTGATGACACCATTGAACTCTATAACAAATGAACCTCAATTCTTAAAACTGATAAGCCAGAAATGTCCTTGGTCAATCAAAATGCAGAATTGGAAAGACTAAGTCTCTCTCTCTCTCTCTCTCTCTCTTTTTTTTTTTTTTTTTTTTGAAAATTTAGTGGATAATTTAGGTCTCAGGAACAAGGGCTAAGTCTCTTGAGTGCTATTTTGGATGGAAAATTAATAGGAAAATTGATAAATAAAGGATTGATGTTAATTCTTTCAATCATGTTATATTGCTTGATCTACATTGGAACACCAAGGCTGACCCCTGGAAAAAGGGAGAATCCCGAGGAGTAAAAAGAAGGAAAATCTTGAGGCTTTTCTTAATCTTGCGACAAATCCTTCTAATCATTAATAAATCAACTTCAAACCTTTTTCCACTAGTTTTCCAAAAATACCCAATATGTCAGGTTGAAGAAGATACTTAAAGAGCACTGGATGACAGAAGAGCAAGATGTATTCACACAACATGCTAAGTTGGGCTAGTTTGGTATAGCACCTCGTGGAAATTCATCCTTTTGCTTCATTTATAGTTTATAGTTCAGGATATTGTGAAAAAGCAGAAAAACATGTGAATAAGTTCATTAGATCAAAGGAATTATATGAACCCAACCGCTACCTTCTCATCCCTTTCCTTAAAAAGTCTCCTAGCTACAAGATGACACAGAATCAGCATTTATTAATCTTTTTAAAGGCAATAACACTTTCAGATTCTCACTTGGCAGATTGTATAAGAAATGCAAATTAAAGCATTAAGTAATAAAAACTAGAAAAGATTTAAATTAGAAGAAATTGTGAAAAATTAGAATACCAAAATCCTTTGGGGAAAAAGAAAGATTACTCCACACCCTACACTCACCCAAGAGATTAATGAAAAAGACAGGGAAACAGATGTTAGTTCGATTCTCCACTTAAAAGCATTGCTTTTTCTTGCCTAGATTTTTTAAAAGCTATAATAAGACTGCAATTAACCAAAATAATTAAAGAGAAATTTAAATGCAGACATGCAATTGAAGATTATAGGAAAAGTGATGTACTTTTGGAGCACTAAAGGAAAAGGGTGTGGTTGTACGATTTGTGTATTCATGAAAACTGCACTCAGCAGAGGCTCATCTGATGCACTTTAACGAAGGAGATTTTAAAATTTTCTAAGGGCAGAGGAGTCCAGCAGAGGAGACACACAATTGACAAGCAGTTATATGGCCATGGGAATGAGGTAGAGGTCTTCAGCAGGTTCTGACCACTTCTGGAAAACCGGTAGCGGAAATTTTGAGTAGTTCGGAGAACCGGCAAATACCACCTCTGACTGACCCCCCGCCCCCTCTGCTTCCTGAGTCCCAGCTGATTGGCTGGGTCTTCTTTTGTTGCCCTGCGCAGGAGAACAGAGCTGGAAAGCAGGTTAGTGGGGTGGAGAGAGAATGGGGATTTTGCAGTATCCTTCCCCTGCCACACCCACCAAGCCACACCATGCCGACCAAGCCACGCCCCCAGAACCTATAATAAAATAAATTGAATACCACCACTGTAGAGGCAAATGAAGAAAACAGAAAGAAAATATTTTTCTAAATGCATTGGAAATATCAGAACAGAGAAGCAAATGTTCACTAAGCCAGTCCTGCTACCACCCACCAGGAGTTTAAGCCACTCAGGAATCAGGTGTCAGTGCATAAATACCAAGTGGAAAGCTGTCTCATTGTCAGAGGCTGCAGCTTTGCTTGTGCCGGATTGTTGTCTGAGATTCTGGTTGCACAGGCAATATTTTCATAATGAGGGTTGTTATCATACATGAACACAAAGTGGTGATGGAGAATGGCTTTTTTTTTTTTTTAAGAAATAAGAAGGATGACAATATGTTCTCTTCCCTGTTCTGAAGGTGTCAGTTTTGCTCATCCAAGATGAGCAAATATAGCTGAAGGAGGGATGATGGATTGCTTCCTGTTTCTCAGAACTAGTAAACAGCAGCTGTATGACATCAATTTTTAGGATATCTCTTGGGTATCAGTCAGAATCCAATCAGTTGTCATTAGTCATGGATTACACTTGCAGCTCCTTGAATGTTTGCAGGTTCGTCCCTGACACCAGAGTCTGATCACCACCTTGTAAATGCCTTCCATTTTAATAAGTCCTATTTATTTCTTATATTTGTATTCTATCTTTTGCAACAGCTTGAGAAAATATGCCAAGGGATGAGGGAAGTAATTCGGCACAGTATCCTATGAATTGCCCCATTTGCTCTCTCTGCCCATTGAATGGAAGTTTCTCCAGCATTATCCATTAGGTGACACATGAGGGGATATAAAGAGGTTAGAAGACTGAGGTGAAATGTTTGGAGTTTTCTCTGGGTCTGATGCAAAAGAAGAAAGCAGAGACTCATTCTCTGGCATTCCAGAGGACAGAACTAGACTTTAGAGACTTAAGTAACAGATTTTATTTGAACATTAAGAAGATAAGAAAAAGAATCAATTATCTATTTTGATGTAAACTATCCTCACTAGAGATTTTCACATAGGAGCTGGAGAGCCATGCTTGGGATAATTTAGCTGCAGATTTTTTACACTGATAGTGTTGGCTATATCATTCCCTATCACCAAAGTGATTCTTTAAATGGTAGAGACTACAGGACGGATTAGCTGGTGTCCTACTTCACATGCCTATTCTCCTGCTTTTATGTACATAAAAGGGTGAAGACTGAAGTAACCAATAGCAAAAATTTGGGGTCTCTTCATGTTCATTGCCCACTCTATTATTTCTAGTGGCTCTGGAAATTTTAGTGCCTTTTGCTATTTAGATAAATTTCTTGCCTATGATGTATATTTTTGTGTGTGTGTTTGAGGGAGGGAGTGAAAGATTGTCTTTTATCCTATTTTCCCAATTAGCTGTTTTGATGTTTGGTGATATTTAATTAATAAACACTATATTTTTGTTAATTGAACTGAATGGCACATCTGATTGCACTGACTTGGGTGTAGGGATTGATTGGGAGAGTGCTGGATGCTAACTAAAGTGAAATTAGACAGTATAATTTATCAGGAAATAACTATTTGGTCTATATGATCCTGAGAGTCTGCTTATAAAATTTTGTGGTTGTCTTGATCACAAGAATATAAGAATAGTAGAATAGCCTATCTGGATCAGGCTAAAACTTATCTTAATTCAGCATTTGGTTTCTCAGAATGACAAACATTTTTTTTTTTACTACTGGTTCTGTGGGTGCAGTTTGGTGGGCATGGCAGGGGAAGAATACTGTAAAATCTCCAGTCAGAGGTGGGATTTGCTGGTTCTCCGAACTACTCAAAATTTCTGTTACCGGTTCTCCAGAACTGGTCAAAACCTGCTGAATACCACCTCTGCTTTGTTCCCCTGACAATGATGTGGAAGCATGATATCCTCTACCTCTACTCTAGAGATAACACTGAGTTACCAGTATTTCTTGATAGACTTGCTTTGATAGTTTTTGGTGGCTACCTCTGTATTTTCTAGCAACAAACTCAAAAGGTTAATTATGTGCAATGTAAAGAATTACTTTCTTTAATTCAGCAATAAATTTCCTTTCTATCAGCTTTATTGGATGGCCTTTGGTCCCAGGGTAGAGGACATCGACTTTCCCTCTTGCACACATGTGTCTTATATGGATTGAGGGAGCATCATATCAAAATCTTAAATTTCTTTTTTCAATTTTCTACTTCTATTTCTTTTTGTAACAACATTGCATCCAGTCTCCACCTAAAAGATCCTTTTTAAAATTAAAATCACTGGATTGTGATGTGAAAATATTTGGAAGTATATCCACTGCATTTAGCAAATGTCTTAGAAATCCAAATGTTATCTATTCTTGAAAAAAAATCTATGTCTTTCTCCCAGAAGTATACCAATGAGCATTTTCTACTTATTCTACTTATTCTTTAATTAATCTTGAACTGGCCTGCTCATGAGGCCCTTCACCCTACTTGTAAAAGATCTTGTTTTTTTGTCTAGGGAAAAATATTGAAATTCAGGAAAGAAAATGACTGCAATTTAAGTTTTGTGAAACCTTTCTAAATATATAAAGACAAGAAGGAGGGAGAGTAGAAGCTTTAGGCAGTTATGAGTTTTAAAGGCACAATCTTAAGCAAGCTTCCTTTTTTTAGATGAGAAATTATCAATTAAGAAAATGAATCCTCCAAATTTATTTTACATTTTTAACATAACAAGATCCTTGAGTAGGCAGCAGTATAAAATGTTATTAATGTCAAATTTTCCATTGACACAAATGAAGACAAGATTAACTCCTTAAAATATTGTAGGCTCAAGGGGGCTGCAGTGGCTCATGTGGTAAGATGCTGGGCCTGTGCATTGCTGAGGTCGGCAGCTCAGCAGTTCGATTCCCATGGGTGAATAAACTGTGCAGGAATAAGAAAGGAGTCTCCCCCAATTGCCTTCTTGCATTCAGGAATCCCACAGGTAAAAATAACACTGTCTTGAAAAAAATCTTTTCACAGAGCACCTCAATCGTCCCTGGCTAATATGTGCTATACACTAAATAAATAAATGTCGGCTCAAATTATCTATAGCAAATATAAAACATATGTCTATACTATTCACAATTGGTGGCTCGCTTCAAAAATATAGGTGTATGGGATGGATTTCAAGCAGGGGTGTCAAATTTGATTTCATGGAGGGCTACATCAAGGTTGTGTTTGACCTCAGAGGGCATGGATGGTGGCTGGGGTGGGCCATGGCCAGGGTGGGGTTGGCCAGTTTGATATCACTCATGAAGGCTCTGTTTTTGGCCGTGATGGCCTCCAGCAGCCCTCTGCCAGCAAAAACTGGTCTGGGCAGGCCGTGCATGACTTCCCCAAGCTCCGTTCTTGCTGATAGAGGGCTGCAGGAGGCCATCGCAGCTGAAAACAGCCCTCCCGAGGTTCATTTTTGCTGGCAGAGATACTTTGGGCCAGTGGTGGGATTCAAATTTTTTTTACTACCAGTTCTGTGGGTGTTGCTTGGTGGGCATGGCAGGGGAGGGATAGTGCAAAATCCCACTCCCTCCCCACCCCACTAGCCTTCTTTCCAGCTCCGTTCTCTGATGCAGGGCAACCAAGGAAGACCCAGCTGATCAGCTGAGACTGGGGAGGCAGAGAATAGATGGGGTTGGTTGGGCCAGTCAGAGGTGGCATTTGCCAGTTCTCCAAACCATTCAAAATTTCCGCTACTGGTTCTCCAGAACCTGTGAGAACTGGCTGAATACCACCTCTGCTGTGGGCCTGTCCTTTGCTGTTTCCAGAGTGGCCCTCCAGGCCAGATCTAAGCACCTCATGGGCCAGATCTGGACCATGGGACTTGAGTTTGACATTCCTGATTTAGGGCAGTCTTCCCCAATCTGGTGCCCTTTAGAGATACTGTATTAAGCTAGCCTAGGTGGGTCGCAGTTTTATATGAATTAAAGTTCAACCTAACCGGCTGACATCATGTTTCTGGTATAGCTTGTAATGAGTCAGACCACTAGTTAAGGTAGCTTATTGATTTCCAACTCATTATGGGATGTGTCTCCAGCAGATCTCAGCAAAAAACCTTCCTAGTTCTGTTAGAAGACATCTATAGAATGTGGAAACAGTTATTTCAAACAGTTCCCCAGATTAATCCTACATTAGGGGCAATGAGGAAATTAAAACGATTATCAATGATGTGTTGTTCACATTCCCTTTAAGTAAATCCAGTAATGCATGTTGACAGAGGAGAGGAACCACATGTCTCCCTGGACCACCTCCCTGGACCACCCAGAAGCCCCCTCTCCAATATTTTACCAGTGGGAGCAGTATTTTTTAAAGCCCACTCTAACAGCTCGTTCCAAAGCTGTGTATTTCAGACATCCTCTATTTACATGGCATCAGCAAAGTTGCTTGCGTCCATCCTGACATGGCTCATGCTATCCTCCTCCACATTTCTTTCATCAAAATTTTGGAGTTAATCCTTTTTTAAAAAAAGAATGTAATTCAATATTTCTGATGTAAATCTCATTTCAGTAAAATGCTTGATGGCAACAGCAAGAGAGTTGGATTCGTAGATGACAGTGTAATGCAAATGAATTACCTTGTATGCAAATTCTTTCGGGATTAATCAAGCCAATTCTCTTCAGGCAGGTTCTTTAAGAATGACGAAAAACAGGCAAGTGAGATTTAAATAAGTATGCGTGTACGGATAGACAGATAATACAAAATAATAAAAAAGGAAACTATCTGTATATTTGTAGAGATTCTCAGTCATCCAGATCATAGTTGTCCCAAAAATGCTTTTTCAGGAGGCAACTGGACTTCCTGGTTTTTCTTCTTTCACTTCTCTTCCAAAAACCTTCCTTAGCTCCACATTTGTTGTTGACTGTCTTTAAAAGGAAGATTTTTTTTTAAAAAAGTGGCTGCACTGGAATTTTGTCTCACCTTCAAAAACTGTTGCTGCTTACCTTCTTCTGAGGAGGTCCAGACATATTTTCAGATAAGATTATTAATCACACCTATATTGTTGAAATCCAGGAAAGTACACATATAAAAATAAATTAGGTTAAGACCAATTCTGGGAATTAGGTTCACAGGTCAGTCATAAAGTTGTCATGGCTGCCCACCTGTTATAAATTGAAGTTTCTTGGAGGCAGGCACATCTGTAGGACACATCTTTGAAAACTTACCAGTAACTTTGTTTGACTTGGCTCCATTCAAAGACATAGCTATTGAAAATGCAAGTATCAATTTTTTAAAAAGGTTGTGTGTGTGTTTTTAAAGTAGCACAAACTCTTGCCCAACAGCTATTTTTGTTTAAATAGATCTATATGGAAGACAGATGGTATGGCTGAGGAACTTCAATCTCAGCTCACTTAAAATCAGTAATGAACTTGATTACCATCCACTTGTTTATCCACACAGAAGGTCTCCTTTCTTTTAATATTTTCCTTTTTTTTTTTTTTGAGTCTTTACATTAAATGTTAAGTTTCCATTTCTTCTGTAAAATTAGTCCTGGCAAATTCTTGAAGTTCTGAGGCTTTTCCCCAAAGATGCTTTTAAAACTTGTAAACATTTTGCATGTTTTTTTCACAGTGGAATAAGCTTGTGTTTGCATGCTGTTAAATTCATATGCCTATTTCATATACATATCGGTACAGATAATCTTCAGGATATTCAGCAACTAGATTTTGGTTTAGTTTGGAGATGTTTTTTTGGAAGAGGAAGTAGCTGTCTTTACAAGATTCAAACGAAGTTCAGCCATTTCCTGTGCATCACTTGATCCTGGGTAGCTTTCTAAATCTTCAGTGCTCATAGACAGGAGTGGGATTCAAATTTTTTAAATACTGGTTCTGTGGGCGTGGTTTAGTTGGTGAGCGTGGCTTGGTGGTCATGTTATTGGCTGGGTATGGCCAACTCAATATCACTCACATCGAGGCACGTATCTCCTCACCTGGTCTCTCATGACTGTGGGGATGCTGCAACAGTCGTAAGTGTGAAAAATGGACATAAGTCACTTTTTTCAGTGCCATTGTAACTTTGAATGGTCACTGCATGCAAGCAAAGTACAAGCAAAGGAGGAGAAAAAAACTCCAGAGAAGTTCCTGAGACAGGCAGTCTAGTCCTGCCAAGAATGTTAACATTCTAAGCAGTTTGGAGAACTGGTTGTTAGAAGAAATTACTGGCCTAATCCTGTAAGGAAGGCAGGAAGGAAACATTCTGGTGTTGCTTGCAGAAACTTCCTCTCCATTTTCTCTTCTTTTACTTTTCTTGCAGCCTTTTGCCAGAACATGTGAGGGAATGCATTTATGGGAAAAGGAATACCTCCATTATCCAATCTATTAATTACCTCAGTTTGAGTAACAGGACAATATGACATTTCAGGAACTGAGCACACAAAAGCTTTCACTTCTCAGATTAAAAGGCTGATGGAATAAATGCTTTAGATTACACTGGTGCCAACAAGGACTCTCTATGCCTGCCCACCAATCTACCAGGTGTGTGGTGAATGGTAGAATGATATAGGTGAAGGTAAGACAGGGATGAAATTCAACCACCTCAGCCCACTTTGGGAGAGGATGATTTGAACTGGTAAAAAATTGCCCCAATCACTCCTGGTTGCTATTACTATTATATCAAGCCACACCCACAGTCACCCACAGAGTCAGTAGGAAAAATTTTTGAATTTCACCCCTGATTTAAGACTTTTAAGAACTCCCACATTAAATCCCTTGGAACTTTAAAGAGGATGAGCCAGCATTTTTAATTAAACCTAAAATAAAATGAAGTTGATATATTGAAAGACTTGCATACTTCCCTGCCTCCAAATCTTTCTTGTCATGGGTTCTTACTTTAAGTAATACACAATTAGCTTGACTCAGACTCAGCCCCATAATCACTGATTCTAAATAAATGGGATTTTTTTTTTATATCTCCATATACGTTTTGAGGAAATATTTTGAAAAAGAAAAACCACCCCAAGATACAAAAGTGAAATTGGAAACTTACAAGTGTATCTGTGAGTGCTTTCTATTGCTATTATTCTGTTCTTCTATTATGTTTATATTACTAACCTAATTACTATTACTATAACTACTATATTTTTACTACTGTATTCAATTACTATTACCCTACTTCTTTCTACACTACTATTCTATCAAAGTGTTTTCTTTGTACACATAGTATTCTGCCTTAATTCCTTTCTGGAATTTCCTCTGGTTTTTCCTTCTCTGCTACTGGTTAGCATGTTAGTGTTACTCCTTTCCATATTATGCTTTTGTGCTTGCGCTTTTCCTTGCTTTGCCTCTATAGTTTCTTTTTTCTGGACCATTCATCCTTCTGAAGGAAAGACACCCTTCTTTTATTCAGCTGTTTTATTTTGGTTGCTGGTCGCTGCAGAGCTTCCAAAACAACAACTCCTCCCACACCTGTGCCAGGGTGGCAGTTTAATTGGCAATTGTGCTGGGGGTGGGGGGAGGCAGCAAGATGCCTGCAATTTTTCTAAGCGGCTTGCTTTTCCATGCTAGCCACCCGCTGATGCTGTTCAGAACTACTAAATTACTTCTACTTTGTTACTGATTGATACAACAGGCCACTCAGTCACCTAAGTAGGACATTGGCGTCCCATTGTCCATAGAAAAAATTCTCATAATGAATTGTAGATCTGTTTGGCTTTTAAGGTTGTGGGATAGCAGAGCAGCCAGGTGTATCTGAATTATACCTTGTTGTATGATGGGCTCTTGAACCAAGCTACACCATGCTAAGACCAAAATTCTTATATCTTTCATCGGCATGAGCCTATCCTAGCCATGATGTAAAAAGAGATGTTGAGACTCTAGAAAAAGTGCAGAGAAGAGCAACAAAGATGATTAGGGGACTGGAGACTAAAACATGTAAAGAATGGTTGCTGGAACTGGATATGTCTAGTCTAATGAAAAGAAGGACTAGGTTTGACACAATAGCAGCCTTCCAATCAGCAATGGGGTCCTACCTGTTCCACTACCGGTTTGGTGATTGCACGCACAATTAATGCATATGCACCTAACACACGCACACAGCTTCCCACACACCAACTGAGGCCTGCAGCGTCAATCAGTTGAGAGGATAAAGAAGAGAAAAGAGCAGGGGTGGAAGGGAAGGCCGATCCTGTGCTTCTCTCTTCTTTATCCTTTCAGCTGATCGTAGGAGGCTTTTTTTCCTCCTCTCAGCTGATGTCAGAGGCTTTTTTTTTTTTTTTGACTACCCGTCTGAACCAGTCCAAACTGGTAGCATATCACACTGCTTCCAATATCTCAGGGGCTCCATAAAGAAGAGGGAGCTCTTCTGCAAAGCACCTGAGGGCAGGACAAGAAGCAATGGGTGGAAACTAATCAAGGAGAGAAGCAACCTAGAACTTAGGAGAAATTTCCTGACAATTAGAACTATTAATCAGTGGAACAACTTACCTCCAGAAGTTGTAAATGCTCCAACACTGGAAGTCTTTAAGAAGAGATTGGATAACCATTTGTCTGAAATGGTATAGAGTTTCCTGCCTAAGAAGGGGGTTGGACTAGAAAATCTCTAAGGTCCCTTCCAACTCTATTATTCTATCCTATCCTACTCTACACTACCCTATCCTAAGTTTACTCAATTGGCATTTTGCCAGGCAGATTTGCAATCAGGCAGACCAGAGTTAGGATTCTTAGGTTTGACTCTTGGTCAAATAAAAATAGGTATATCCTTGAATCCACTCCACCCACTCCAGATGTAGGTGCAGAGAATTTGGAGCAATAATTATATTGGGTGTGTAGAGTTATTGCTGCAAATCCCCTGCACCCACATCTCTCCAGGCTGTTATTACCATGCTTTGCAGAAACCTACTTTGCCATATGTTTATCAAAAAGTATTGAGAGCCACCTTGAACTCCGTGAGAAGTGAGATCATTGCTTAAAGCAGATTACCATCAGTTTCAGGTTATGGTGTTAAAAGAAGCAGCCACAAGTGCAGATTATTTTTGCATTAGGGTAGGTTGGGACTTTCCGTATATAATTTTTTACCTGGAGTTATTTATACCATGTTTGAGAGGGAGCTTTTAAGCATGCTAGAAGCCAAGCAGTCTCTCTCATGCATAGGCGCGCGCGTGCACGTGCATACACACACACAACCCCACACACACACCATCTCCATTTGCAAGTTTACAGCATCTTTTTGAACCTCCGCTAAAAGGACTTGGCTAAGCTATATGATTTTGCATAGGGAAATTTCAGTGCGCAAAATGGATTTTTTTTACTCCCTCCTGTATCCAACCCTCAAAGTTTTCTGTCTTATTTCGTCACAAGTCATAGTCTATTCGTGTCTTAAAGTTTCTATCAATAAATGATGGATCTGCCAATGATAATTTGAGTTTAAAATTACTTGTGAATACCTAATGAAGCCAGCAAATCAGGAATTATATTTCAGAGGAATTGCATGTGACAGTTAAAAAACAAAAGGGCAATGTAATTTCAGCAGTGATACCTTCAGCAGTAGGAACTCACCCGCATTCTCTCTGCATATTTTTTCCCTCTAAGCCTTAAGAGGTAGTTAAAATTTGATCTGCAAGAATTGTAGTTAATCTTTGGAAAGAGAGGAATTTAAATAATTTTATTGCTCCAGCATCCTGATTTTTTTCAGTGTGATGGGAGAGAAGGAGATATAAGAAATCAAATTTGCAATGAATAAGATTTTGTAGAATTTGCATCTATAAGACTTTTCCCTTTGTATGGTAGAAAAGGGGTTTCTACTGTATATTCCTCTCTCTTTTCTAATACACTCTTCAAATGATTCAATAAAGCAGCATGCTGGAAAATCCAGGAAGGACAAAAAGAAGTATGGTTAAGATAAGGAATTGAGTTAGTTCTGCAAGATGCAGGGATAACACTCAATCTACTTCAATAAATTTCTAATACAGTTATGTATAACAACTTTAATGTAGTAATTCTTAAGATTGGCCATGCTAAAAATTAGAATAGATAAAAAGTGTAGAAATGGGGAAATATTGTTATACATATTTTTTTACTTAACACATTTAAAGTGAATATTGGAGCTTAAGATCAGAGTTTGAAAATGGATGTTATTAGTTATGCTCAAAAATATTGCTATTACTATTAGAAGGATGTAGCAAATATTGAATAATTGAAAAATGAAGGATTATTTGCTGATACAGTTATGTTTTACAACATTAGACCACATAAATAATCTAGTAATTCTCACTGTATAATATTGCTTTTGTATCAAAATGAGTGACATTCAGATACCACACTGTCCACGAAATGATATTGATGTATGTTTTTTTAAAAAAAACTTTACAACAACAACAAAAATAACTTTCAGGGGATCACAAATTCTTGGGGGATAAACTTGTGAGTAGTTCTGTGTTGTTCATATGAAGAGACTAAATTTTTCTGAATATCAACAGCCATAACAAAGACTGTAAAACAAGATTTTTAAAAAAGGAAAAACTATCATTGCTGACTATATAGCCATGCTTAAAGAAAAATGAATATCCAATATATAGCCAATAGCTACACACACACACACACACAAAACCCCCTTAACATCAGTTTTTGATTTGAATCAAACTATAAATTTGGCAGAAGGGCTTCTAGTTAAGAAAGCCTGGAAGTGGTTTTTATCCAGAAAAGGAAAATAAGCATATTTTAAATACATTTCAAATAATTTGGAAATATGTGCTGTGATTCTAAAAACTAAGATTTCCTACTAATTTGCTGAATAAGATTATCCATATTTGCCCAAATATTTTATTATTGATCCACTACTGTTTAAATAATAGCTATGAAAATGCTGTGCTATGTCTGTTATTGTGCTTAAATTGTTCAAGAACCTGAGGGATATTCAGCAATGGAATTTTGAAGATACCAGTGCTTTACTGAATAGAAATTTCAGACGGTGGTCAGTGGTTTCAGAAATCTGTACACCCCACTGAACAAAACTTGTCTAGATGCAAGTTGTATAGCAGGGTTTTTTTTTTTTTGGGGGGGGGGGGGAGTGCTACCCTGTTGAGAATTCATGATTACAACTATCAACATTCTAAACCCCAGAACTACCTCATCCTGTAATTGGTTCTCATTCAGCTCATCACAACACCCAGGTACTAAGTGAGGCCACAATGGAACCGCTTGTCTGGCTGGGGAATGGAGATACATCACAGAGTATCACAAAGTATTAGTGATATTGCACTCCAAACTATTGAATGATGTCACCCATCAGCTTCACCTAGATATTAAAGAGGGTGCTGAAAGGCTTAGGGTTAGATTTCTTCCTCCTCTATCAACATCAGCTGGAATCAGCCAGAGAGGAAACAGTACAAACAGTAACACTCCTGCCCAAGCACACTAAGCCAATCCAGAAAGATACCATGATCAGTGATCAGAAAGCCACTAATAGGTCTAGGTGGAGTGAAACAGATTCTCTACTCCTGTCCACAAGTACTCCTGATGATGTCCCAGTATTATGTGGTTTCCATAGTACAAGCTTTTAGTACTCATTCAGTACTTCACCCTGATTTAGAATTATATAATCTGATACTTCCAGGATCTTTTGAAGCTGAGCATCTGTCATTTTCCTTAAAATGGGAAATTGGACCGCTGATTGTCTCTCTACTTTATGTTGTAGCATCAATGCTGGTAGCATTCAGAAGAGTTATATTAACAAAAGATGATTACTTGTATTTCTTTAATTTTTTATTCTTGGAACTCAAAGTAGTTTACAAGGCCTCCCATCCCCAAGTGTTCTCCACCACAACAATTCTATGAGGTGGTTTGTGATGAGAAAGACTGATTGTCCCAAAGTCACCCCAAAACCACCTATGGTTGAGAATGGAGTAGAGTCTTGGTCTTCCTGCACTTAATCCAGCACCTTAACTACACAACCCTAGCTTTCTAACCTTTTATAATCATGTCCTGTTTGGACATTTCTTTGACCTTGTGAAATCAGACAACTAGATTTGAGCAATGTGTAGCCTGTTTCAATGGCTTTTATATTTTTATGATAAATTTTGTGGGGAGGTTTTGTGCAACGAGTCTTTTCAGAAGTTTGAGTGGATTTTAAATTTGTTATATGGAAGAATAAGCAATGGAAACTGTTAGAAGCAATTGAAAAATCCAATTCCCTTGACTGGTATTATAAAGTGTGTTTGATCGCAGGAAAAGAGACTCGAGACCAGTGTGACTTTTAAGCTCTTGATTTAGTTGCTTGAATCTACTCTAACCTCAGAGCCACGGCAGCCACTTTTATAGAGGCTGCTCGCGGCTCGCGGCCAATGATGGTTCTTTAAATCTCCCGGCAATCCAGCGGGTCAATCAGAATGCGGCAATGGGAACCAATCAGGGTAGCATTTCTGAACCAATCACCATGCAGTATTTGTGGTCCAATCAGAAGACGGCATTTCAAATATGTTAATATAGAACACCCTTCCCCTCTTGGTTTAGTCTGACCTACGTTACGTAGCCCTGTAAGTAGGCGGGCTTTTTATGGTGTCTGCTTGACCTGCGCAGTTCAGTTGCGTTGTTGTCTTCAGCTGGTTTGGACGGGATTGCTGTTTCTCCTGTCCTTCTCGGTGGAACCTCCTGGAAGGATGAGTCAGCCCTACCGCTCCCACCCAGTCTACCCGGGCTGGTTGAGTCAGCTCTGCCGCTCCCACCTGGTCTATCCGGGCTGGTTGAGTTGGCTCGGTTGCCTCTTCCAGGAGTGGCCTCATGTTGGTTTTCCACTGCCAGTTCCCTTCTACTGAAGTCTCCTGCCGGTGATTAGTTTTGGTTTCTTGATGGGCCTGCCAGTGGTGTTTGTTGTTGGTTTGTTTGTTGTTGTGTTATTAGCAGGTTTTCTCCTCCCCTTTGATTTATGTTTGGTTGATTCCCCCCCCCCTCTGGTTCTGTTATAGTCTTTTTGGTGTAGTCTTTGTGTGTGTGGTTGTTCTGTGTTCCCGATGTTGTCGGTGTTTCTTTCTATTGTTCTGGACCTTAGTTGGTCTATGTGTCCCTTCCAGCTCCACCCGTCCTCCATTTCTAATCGGTATGACCGGGGTCCCGTTCTTTGGGTTATTCTAGCTGGTATCCAAAGTGGGTCTCCCGTAAAGTTTTTTGCGTATACCAGATCCCCTGTTGTAAATGTGCGGTATTTACTGGAGGAGTCTGGTGGCTTTTCGGGGTTGTATGTAGGGTGCAATTTGTCCAGGTGTGAGCGTAGTTTCCTGCCCAACAGGAGTTCTGCTGGGCTCTTGTTAGTCAACGTGTTTGGTGTTATATGTTGGATGGTTAGTATTTTATTGATTTTGTCTTGAATGTCACCCATGTCTATTTTATCTAATGCCTCTTTGGTATACCGAACCATGCGTTCCACCTGTCCGTTTGTAGCCAGGTCAGCGGGCACTGATAGGGCGTGTCGTATGCCCAGTTCGGCGAGGAATTTTTTGAATGACAGCTCTGTGAACTGAGGCCTGTTGTCGGAGACTAACTAATCCGGTAACCCATGCATTGCGAAAAGTTTTCTTAGCTGTCTGATGACGGCTTCTGTTATTGTGGACTGCATGACTGTGACCTCCAGCCAATTGGAGTAAGCGTCGACAATTATTATAAATGTACAGCCTTTTGTGGGTCCAGCAAAATCTATATGGATTCTCGACCAGGGCCCTCTAGGTGTCTTCCATTCGAGGGTAGGTGCAGGAGGGGGGGTAGGTCTGGATTTTTGGCATTTATTGCATTTTTCTACCCATGTCTCAATGTCTTTGTCCATCCTGGGCCATCAGATGTAACTCCTGGCCAGGGATTTCATTTTGATGATACCCGGGTATCCCTCATGTAACATGCACAGTACTTATTCCTGCATGTTTTTTGGAATGACAACTCTATTCCCCCACAGTATACATCCCATCAACATCGATAGTTCAGTTTGTCGGTTTCGGAAGGGTTTAAACATGTCGCTGTCATCGGTTTCCAGTCACCCTTTCCCTACCCAGTTTAAAATCCATGCCAGTTGTCTGTCTCTTGCAGTCTCTTTTGCAATGTCTGACCCAGTTATGGTAGGTTTGATAAGGTCTCTATTTGTAGTGTGGACGTGGTTGGTGCCGGGTCGTCTTCCAGATCAGGTAGGGGGGAACAGCTCAGGGCGTCAGTGTGTAAAATGCTCTTCCCTGGCCCATGGATTAATTGGTAGTTATATGCGGCAAGGAATTCGGACCACCTTGTCATCCATGGTGACAATATGTTTGGGGTGGCCTTGTTCCCTGCAAGTATCCTGAGGAGTGGCTTGTGGTCGGTAATAAGTGAGAAAGTCCTACTTATTCCATGAGATATTCATGGAATCTCTTTACTCCGGTGATCGCTGCTAGTGCCTCTCTGTCCAGCTGGCTGTAGTTCCTCTCTGCCTTGGACAACGTTTTGGAGTAGAATGCAATTTGTGCTTCTCTCCCATCCAGCAGTGTGTGGCTGAGTATGGCCCTGATGCCGAATGGCGATGTGTCGCAGGTTACTGTCAGTGGTAGGGTTTCACTGTTTTGAATGAGTACCGATTCGGATGTCAACAAATCTTTTATTCTTTGGAACGCGGCTTCTTCCATCGGCCCCAGGTCCAGGTTGCTGTCTTATCAAGTAGTCTATGCAGTGGCTCCGCCGTTGTTGCCTTCTGCGGCAAAATGACATTGTCAAAATTAATGAGTCCCAGAAATGCTTGTAGTTCTGTTTTGTTTTGTGGTCTGGGGGCTTTTTTTATAGCTTTTATTTTCTTTTCAGTGGGGTGAATTCCTTCTTTGTCTATTAGGTACCCCAGGAATTTGACTTTCTCAGTGGCTAGCTGGCATTTTTCTTTTTTTACTTTGAGTCCCGCCTCTTTAAATCTTTGTAGGACCTCCCTGAGGTGGCTTTCCAATTGGTTTTTGTTCTTAGCGGATACCAGCACATCATCGAAGTAGGGCACCACCCCTTTAATTCCCTGTAAAAGATGCTCCATCAAGCTTTGGAACACCCCTGGGGCCACGCTGACTCCGAATTGCAACCTGTTGCATTTAAATGCCCCCCTGTAAGTCACAATGGCTTGTGATTCCACGGTTTTGGAATCGATGGGCAATTGCTGGTATGCCTGCGCCAGGTCGAGCTTCGTGAAGACTTTTCCTCCCCCCAATGAATGTAACAGATGTTGCACCACTGGAACAGGGTATGTGCTTTGTTGTAGCGCATGGTTTAGGGTGGCCTTATAGCCTCCGCAGATTCTCATGGATCCATCTGGATTAACTGGTGTCACAATTGGGGTTTCCAACCGTACATAGTCTATCTGTTCCAGTACCCCTTTTGCGATGAGCTTATCCAATTGCTCATAGATCTTTGGTTTGAGTGAGAATGGGACTCACCATGCCTTTCGCCGGATTGATGCTTTGTTTAGATTCAAATTAAACAAAATAGGGGACCCTCGGTACTTGCCTAGCTTCCTGTCAAATATGTCCTGGAAGTCCTTTATCAGGTTCTCTTCCCAGTCTGCCTCAGTGATGCTGTTTATGCCGGTCACTTCGATCCCCAGCAGCACAAACCATTCTAGTCCCAGCAGGCTTGGGTGATCCCTGTCCACTATCGTCAACGGGAGGATTTCTGAGTGTTCCTTGAAGGTTATTTGAAAATGGCCGACTTCGACTACGGGGATCCTGCTCCTCTGGTAGTCCTTTAAGGTCAGTCTTTGGTTTTCCAATTCTCTTCTCCATATGCTGGGTATTAGTCATTTGATCGTGTTCCAGGATACCATAGACAGGTATGACCCGGAGTCCACTTCCATGTTGCACTGTTGGCCTCCAATTTTGACCTGTACGTTTACCTTTCGGGCATCTGTTGCGCTCAAATGCCCAATGGTAATGGTTTGGTGAGTCTGTTCCTTTTAGTAGGGTTCGCTGGGCCGCTTGTTCCTACTTTCATGGCTCCAACGGCTCCCTGCCTGTCTGTCTCTGGTCTTGGGGGGGGGGTGCTGTCTCGTTGCCTAGAGATGTAGCTCTTTTTATTTCGGCAGACCCTACCAAGGTGTCCCTGTTTCTCGGAGTGCCAGCAAATAGTGTCTAGGAAACGGCACTTGGATTGGGGTGGTTTCCTCCGCACCCGGCGCATTGGAAACCCGGCTTGCATTCTCTCCTTTCCTGTCTGTACCTTCCGACTGGAGTCTATGTATTTCTTCCTCCTCGTCATGCGTCTCGGATAAGGACTCGACGTCCTCATGGTGTGCTGTAGTGGGGGTCCTTTGATTGCCCTCTGTCTTCCTTTCTTGGTGTTGGCCTGTTTCTGCCCGTGTTTGCTGGGTCACTGCATTCATTTTCTGCATGTTTTCTGCTGACTTCTTCGTGGCCTCAGCTGCGGTGGCCTCAGTGACTCTGATGTT
The DNA here is from genome assembly GCA_015471245.1 of Laticauda colubrina. NCBI lineage: Eukaryota > Metazoa > Chordata > Lepidosauria > Squamata > Elapidae > Laticauda > Laticauda colubrina. The sequence goes on along the minus strand of BLBF01000054.1, from coordinate 9,471,815 downwards.
TGGCCGGGTCAGGAGTCGGCTCTGTAATGTGAGATCCCTCAGTCCCAGGACCATGCGGTCTCTCATAGCTTTGTCCATATTGAGGAAATCACATGCACCGCCAATGTCCCTCAGAGCCACTACGAATTCCCCAACACTCTCACCTTCTCTCTGGTCTCTTTTATAAAATTCATGTCTCCTGATAAGGTTGGAGACACCCGGTGCATAATGGGCTCTCAGTAGTCGGTCCAACTCTGGCCATGCCATCTGCGTGACATCCTGAGGTTTGGCCAATGCTTTAGCCATTTTGAACACTGTGGGCCCACAGTGTGTCAGGAACACGGCTCTCTTCCTTTTATCGGTGATTTCTTGCAGGTCGTTGCTCTCAAGGAACATGAGGAACTGGTCGATGTACGATTCCCAGTCCTCTGTTGTTAGGTCGAATGGTGCAGGTGGCGAGTTGCAGCCAGCCATCTCGTTGGTTGGTCAGTCCTCGTTGCCACGTGCTCGACTGGTCTCATTTGTCTCAGTATCCCACCTTCGTCGCCAGTGTTTGATCGCGGGAAAAGAGACTCAAGACCAGTGTGATTTTTAAGCTCTTTATTTAGTTGCTTGAATCTGCTCTAACCGCGGAGCCACGGCAGTCTCTTTTCACGGCTGCTCGCGGCTCACGGCCAATGATGGCCTTTAAATCTCCCACCAATCTGGCAGGCCAATCAGAATACAGCAATGGGAACCAATCAGGGTAGCGTTTCTGAACCAATCACCAAGCAGTATTTGCGGTCCAATCAGAAGAGAATGTTAATATAGAACAAAGTATTTCAAGTATGTTAATATAGAACAAAGTGGTAATTTGTTTAGGAGATCTGTGTAGATTGTGTTCATGTTTTCTTCAAACATATTAGCAAGGGGAGGGGATGATATATCCAAGATATATCAGGAGCAAAACTAAGCAATGATCCTTTTGTCTGAACCATGTTTAATGTCATTGCATGTTACATGTGCTGTCTTGGCTGAGCATCTGATATCTAAAAGGTGTTCATTTTTGGGAGAAAGCAGCTGTCCATTATGTTTCTTCTTTCCTGCCAGCTTTCCCAGATGGCGCTCATCATTTTTAATTTGCTACCACAAGTGATGATCACATATGAATCTGTTTGCCGACTGGTCCTCTTGGATGGCTCCGTTTTTCTGATGAACTTTGGCATCTCTAAGTGAACAAACTAAGATGTATTGTTCTGTTTCTAACGTGACCCCTAATCAGTTCCAGCTTATTTGTATTTCTTTTGTTATGGCCAAATATACACTTTTCAAAAGGCATGACGATCATAACTTCATTAAAGCTTCATTCTAACAGAGAAATATTCTTCAAGAATTGTTCCATCTAAGTTCCAACAAACATCTATAGATGATGATGAATTCTGGAAAATGCCCTTATTGCCATAACATAGTTATACAGTATATTTTTTTACTTCTGGTTTAGTAACACAAACCCAGGGTATTGGAAGATTGAAAACTTGTTAATTAGAAAAATATATGCCTCTGTGGAACTTAGTCATAAAACATTTAGTTATCTTTCCATTAATTTACCCTGCCTATAAGAGGATGTGCGGCTTTTAATACAAATCCTTGTCTTCCTCTCCCGACCCCCTCTTCTTTCTGCCAATGATTAATAGGCACCCCACATGTAGTGCACCTCTACAAAAGCAATATGTGATGGATTTGGATTTCAATAAGGCATTTGACAAATTAGAACACAACCTCCTTCTTGGTAAGCTAGAAAAATGTGGGATAAACAGCATCAACACCCGATGATTTGTAATGGGCTGACAAATACCACACAATGTATAGTCCTTAATGGAATTACATTTACATGAAGGAAAGTAAGTAGTGAAGTACCCCAAGGTCCATTTTAGGCCTAGTATTCTTCAATATCTTCATAAAAGATTTAGATGAGGGAATATAGGGGAACTAATCAAATTAGCAGATGATATTAAGCTGGCAGGAATAGCCAACTCCCCAAATGATGGGCTCAAAAACCCAAAATGAAATTCACTGTAGAAAAAAGTAAAATCTTATACTTAGGAAAGAAAAAGCAAAAATATAGCTCCAGATTTAGTGAAATCTATCTCAAACACAGGAAGAGGAATCTTGAGAGGCATCTTGGGGTCCTCTTGGACAATCATTTAAATAAGAACCAACAGAATGCAGCAACAGCCAAAAAAGCCAATGCAATCCTAAGATGCATTAACAGAGGGATAGAATCAAGATCACATTAAGTACCAGTACTACTTCACAAACCGTTAGTAAGGCCATACCTGGAATACTGCATCCAGTTATGGTCACAACATTATCAAAAATTTGTTGAGAATTTACTGTTCTCTCTGCACTTTTTTCAAAGAAGATTAAGGGCCTGGAGACTAAAATATATGATGAATGGCTACAGAAATTGGATCTGGCTAAAGAAAGGCCAGGGGAGATATGATAACAGTGTTCCAATATTTGAAGGGCTGCCACAGAGAGGAAGGGATCAAGCTATTTTCCAAGGCACCTGAAGGCCAGACAAGAAACAATGGATGGAAACTAATCAAAGAGAGAACCAAGGAGAACTAAGGAGAAATTTCCTGACAGTGACAACAATCAACCAGTGGAAAAGCTTGCCTTCAAAGGTTGTGGGTCAGTGATGGTATTCAGCCGGTTCTCACCAGATCGGGCAAACCGGTAGCGAAGATTTGGCATGGGTCACCAAACCAGTAGTAAGTTCTGGCTGGCCATGCCACCGACCCAGTCGCCCAGTCACCGCTGGCTCACTTGCCCCACCCACCCGATGCTCGCTCACCCTACCTACTGACACTCACCCCTTAAGGTATTTCTTTCTTTTTTTCCCTTCTGACAATCAGCTGTTCATACAATCAGCTGTGCTGGGATTCCCCTTGCTGAGGCTCAGGAAGGCAAAAAATGGAGGGAGGGGCTCAGTCCCCCCTCCATTTTTGCCTTCCTGAGCTCCCAGAGGAGCCTCCTGGCAGCAAAAACACCCCCCAGAAGCTTTTCTGAGGCCAGGAAGGTCCCAAAATGGAGCACAGAGGGGTGCTATGTGCCCCTCCCATGCTGTTTTTTTCTTCCTGAGGCCCTAAGGGAGCCTTCTGGAAGCAAAAATGCCCCTCCCCAGAGGCTCTTCTGAGGCCCAGAAGGCCCAAAAAATGTATGTGGGGAGGTGGCTGCAAAAAAGCAAAAAAAAGAGAAAGCCACACCCACCCAGTCACATGGCCACACCCACCTAGCCATACCTACCAAGCCATGCCCACATAACTGGTAGAGAACTGGAGGCATTTAAGAAGAGACCGGCTTGAGCCACTTGTCCAAAATGGTATAGGGTCTCCAGTTTGAGCAGGGTGTTGGATTAGAAGACCTGCAAGGTCCCTTCCAACTCTGATATACTATGTTCTAAAATAGTGGTTCCCAAAGTGGGCAGTACCTCCCCCTGGGGGCAGTGATGCCTTAGAGGGACACTAAGAGGCAAGGGGGCTGGCAGAGGGGCACTAAGAGGTGACAGGGGGCATTTGAGGCATCGGTCCTGCAGGTTCATCCATTGACTGTAGCACTGCTCTGGAGCCGCTGCCTTCAATGTGGAAGCGGTGGCATGTTACGTGCCGCAGTGGCCATGTTCAATGTGCCGCCCCCCTGCTGCCTCTTAGTGCCTCTCTGCTGGCCCCCTTGGGGACGCTAAGAGGCGGCAGGGGGGAGTTCGAGGCGCCGGCCCTGCAGGTTCACCCATTGACTGTAGTAACGCCCTATATGTGCCGCTGCATTCGACGCACTGCCCCCCTGCAACCTCTTAGCATCCCCAAGGGGGCCAGCAGAGTGGTGCTTAGAGGCGGCAGCTCAAGGCACCGGCTGGCCCTGCAGGTTCACCCACTGAAGCGCTGGCTCTGGAGTCGATCTTTCCTGACGTGCCTGTGGGGGTGGCGCCTCGAACGCAGCAGTGCCAGCACATTTGAAAAGTAGAGCAAAGCCAGAGGTCAGTAATTTTTGCTGCAAAGAATAACAGAAGCTTCTGGGCTATGCACAAGAAGGGCCACAATGTAATTCAGCAACATAAAATAAAGAAATACAAATAAAACAAATCAACAAGAATCAGCAAAGAATCTCTGATTAGATTCTATTCACTACTAGAATCTAATCAGAGATGCTTTGCCGATTCTAGTCCAATGACCTGCTCCAGCAGGGTTGGAAGGGAGTATGTGTGTATGTGTGTGCATGGCTGTCCAAACTCCAAAAACAGCTCAAGTAGCTCTGGGGAGGCCAGTCATAAATTAGAACACTTGCTAAACAACCCGGCCATTAAGTGAGGACCACTTGTATTTGGTTTGCCAGTCACCTGGCCATGCCCACCCAGTCACCTGGCCACCAAACCACACCTATCCAGTCATGTGACCACCAAACCATGTCCACCCAGTCACGTGACCAGCAAGCCACACCTACCCAGTCATGTGACCAGCAAGCCACACCCTCAAATTAGGCCACACCCACAGAAATTTGAATCCCACCCCTGGGTGGGGGGCACCGAGGATCAGGTTGTAGCACCAAAAGGACGGTGGACTGAAAAAGTTTGGGAACCACTGTTCTAAAAGGCAGAGAAGGAAGAAGTCCCTGAACTGCATCAGCATACTTGGACTAGGCTTAGCTCCTGATAACGCCCTGGAGGGAAAAACATCTGTGGAGATTTGATTTCCTTCTTATGGTGGCCTTATGTTTAGTTTTATTTGCTTCCAAAGTAGCAGTTTGGAGTGCTATGTCTCTAGGGGAAATAGTCCCCACGTGATTTTAGTATGCATTTAGAATCTCCAGAGCTTATCTTTTTTCCCCCTGTGTAAAGACACTGTGTCAGCTCACATTATAAGTGTGAATTTCATCTTGTTGATTCACAGGGTCCCTTGCAGGAGAGAGATCTGAATCTGAAATATGAGACAAATGTAGGTTGAGCATGCATTTCATGGGCTGCTATTATGCACTGATGCCCAGACAGAATCTCAAAAAGCTGTGGCTTTGCCTTGGAGGCAGTTAAATTTGTGGTTTTTATGTTGCACTCTTTTCCCATTTTATATAGTTTGGGAAAAGAAACCAACTTTTGACCAAAAAAATATTAATAATCAAATGTACATAGCTACCAGCCATACAGTTACTGTATATCATGGAGTGGCCCAGTTCTCCTATTTGCTCCATTGTAAATGACTTTACTGACTTTGAGACTATTTCTATCGTGCTCTTAGCATTAATTGCTTTTTTATATCCAGGGTTGATGGAAGAAATAAATAATTGGACTTACTTTCAGTGGGATTAACTCATAGGTAAGTGTGTATAGCAGAGGGCAACCCTTTATATATATTTATATATATATAAAACCAAGGGCTACATTTTAAAATTATTTTAAAGGGGCAGCTGGGTTGAAAGTAACTTCAGGGGATATGGCAGTGATCTGTTCATTCCTCCTATTTTAATATTTATCACAATAGAAAGTGTGAATACTATCTTTTAACACATGACTTTGTTCTATAAAGATAGGACTTTGCCATTTTTCTTTCCCTTAAACCAATTACTTTTGTCATCTTCCCCAATTGAGAGCAAAGGGGGTAGAATACAAATATGAATCTTGCTGAAATAGGAGTGAAAGAGATAAAGTAGGGACACTTCTGCAACCCTTGTGATGGTTTTAATGAAATTTCCACAACCAACCTTGACTTGAAATTTTTTGTCATTGTGAAGCCACAGCTATCTTATCCAGTCACCTTGTCATAATACATTCCTAAATTATATCCCTGGCTCCTTTGAGCCCTACTACACAAAAGCCACCATTTTTGTTTGTGCTGGCACATAATGCACTACTGCATCCAGGTATAGCAACACATCTGAATTGACACCAAGGGAGATGGGCAGTACTGATCAGATTCCTGGTGAAATCTATATGGAAGAGACCAGTAATTTAGGGGGAGAAAGTAGAAACACAAAGATTTGCAAATGTCACTGTTTACCCTGATCACAATAGACCTGAGTTAATTTACACTTTGTAGATCTGCAGTAAAAGAAGATTGAGGCAATTTTAGTACTCATTTCCTTCCAAATTACAGTAGCTGGATGAATAATACAAATAATAGTTACAGAAGTTATTCTCCTGAGTTTGTTCCACTGAATGGCTCTGCGGGCATATGGCCAAATCTTTCATCTCTCCATAACCCCACAGTTCCTCCTTTGCCAGCTTACAATTCCTGCAAAGAAGTATACCGTTACTCTTTTTGTTCTGCTCGATTTAAAATCATACAGTGGTCATTAGGTTTAACAATAGACATTATGATTCACCCTGTTCATTTGCTTTTGCCTCATGTAGCCTTTATGAAGGTTAATTGGAGTGTTCTTTTTATTGACATATTTATCATGGATTGTTGTGTTTTGCTCTTGTTCTTTTGACATAACAAGTTGCCTGGTGTATAACTGATACGTAGTGTGGCTTCACCTTGTATGTTTTGATATGCCAAACTTGACAATAGACTAATGATCTCTCCTGAGAACAAAGCTGTTGTCGCTCATTCAGGGCAGCCATTCACCTTAATTTACAGCCTTTTAAAAAAAAAACCTCACATGTATTGACTTCATGTTTTGATATTCAGTTAGCAATTCAGTCTAAGTTTGGAGTTGAAACAGCTTTGATCAGATTAAAGCCTGAAGTTGCACAGAAAAATGATACTGTTTGTTAATCAATACCATGGCATTGCTCCTTTTACATATGTGATAGTGGTTTGATCATAACAATGTTGAAAAAAACCCCCAACACTCTGTTTTACTTGGTATTATTGGTTAAACACACAGATCAAAGTACAAACCTTTTACTGTAAGACCAAGATTAAGTGTCGTACCTTATGATTCTCGACTCCTGATGAATGTATCTTTTCTTTTATGTATAATGAGAGTATTTACACCAAGACAAATTCCTTGTGTATCCAATCACACTTGGCCAATAAAAGTATTCTATTCTATTCCAAGATTAAAAAATACAGGTAATCCTCGACTTACAACAATTTGCTTCATGATAGTTCGAAGTTACACCAGCACTGAAAAAAAGTGACTTTTATACTTTCCATACTTATGACTGTTTTTTGTAGTACTTATGACTGCATCCCCATGGTCATATGATCAAAATTTGGATGCTTGGCAGCTGACTCATATTTATGATGGTTGTAATATTCTGGGGACACGTGATCCCCTTTTGCAACCTTCTGACAAGCAAAGTCAATGGGGAAACCGGATTTATTTAAGAACCGTATCACTAACTTAACAGCTGCAGTGATTCACTTAATAAATCTGGCAAGAGAAGTTGTAAAATGGGGCAAAACTCACTTAACAAATTTCTCACTTAGCAACCTAAATTTGGGGCTCAATTGTGGTTGTAAATCGAGGACTATCTGTAATATATTTACTAATTAGGGGAGGATAATGTGTACAGTCAGATAGAGCAGGGAGTCCCCAATCCCTGGGCTGCTGCCCACTACCAGGTCATAAACTGTTCCAAACTGGGCCATGGAAATGGCAGGTGAGCATGTGTTTGCGTGTCCATTTGCGCAAGCAGCGGGCAAGCATATGAACACGCACTCCATTTGTGTGAGCATATTTAAGAGAGCTGTGGTTAAGCTTCTGTTGTGTATGTATACCAAGTTTTGCCATTGCTATAGATGCTCCAAGTTTGTTTCCTGTATCATCTGGAAGAGATTTCTGATTTGATAATATACACTCCAATTGACTGTGCACTGGTATTTATATTTAGCAACGTGTGTGTCTTATGAAGGGATCCCATAAACCATTCTAACCATTTATCTTCTAAGGTGTTAAATTAATGCACTCCCCATAATGAATAAAGATACAGACAATAATTAAACATGCCACTTGCTTGCAGCAAATATTGTTTATCAAATACAATAATAAAATTGTATGGCTTTCCAAAATAAAATGCATTGGATATCATCAACAAATAAATTAATTTAAAAATATTTTTAAATGGAAAGGTTGAGCTTGTTTTCTTGCATAATTTCTAAAATCTGGTTTTCATTTTAAGTCACCTGCTTTCATTTCTTGTTCCATATTTATTTTTCATAGATATAAACATGTTATTTGAACAACCATAGAAAATCCAGAACTATAAAAATAGGGTCCTGCAAATTTTAATAACCTAATATAACTAAAGGCTGATCACTTTTAATTTTTCATTTATCATCCAAATATTTTCCCCATTTTGAAAGATGTTTAAGATAATGTTTAAAAATACTGAACTTCTACAAACATTCTGGAGGTGATTGATATATTATTACAAGTGTTACTGGTGGAATGCCAGAAACACATTATTATTTTAAGAAAAGCCTATCATCATTATTTGTAAGACAAGAATGCAAAAAATGTAATTTAATTGTATTTATGCTAAAAAATGGTTGGTCATACACCTGTATGGTGTTGTTTCTCATTACATTACTATGTTGTAGAAATTAAAATAAATCAGATTTGGTACTATGGGCCATTGTAAAAAACTAGAAAATTATAGGGATTGAGACTTTAGGCTATGTCCTGATTCCTTTGCTTATGTCACAATAAGAATTTATAGAAGCTTTTCTCAACCATAAACTTGAAATTCTCCATGGTTCTGCAAAAGTGGAGCTGATAATCTGGCAAAGACCAAGGAATCACTTAATAGACCAGTTCCTTGGAACCTCTCTGGGTAAGGAAAAGACCCACATGTACTTCAGACAATTGCTTCTTGTGAGGAAACTGAAAGACAGTTGTTTTCTGCAGGTTTGAGTCCCAGAAAACAGTGGAATTAGCTATCTTGCTCACAACTATGTGAAGAACAGTAGGTTTGCAAACTTCACTTTCCAATCACTTTTAGAAAATGCATGTTATTTACCTCTAAGCTATTATAGATCTTCAGAACAACAAATTTAAAAATGCTAGTTGAATCTGCTTTCATTCCTGAATGAAAGAATATCTTAATCATAACCCACACATTTTAAAGAATCTGAAATAAATAGAAAAAACAAAACAAAATAAGATTTAGATCTTAGAAAGTTATAAATAGACTAAGAGTCCACAGTATCAACAATGTCAGTATGTCTGCTGATAGATTATGATGTCTGCTGATTAGTTATGCCCAAAAGATATTGTTGAAGAAATGACAAATGTAGAATAAATTTTATCTGACAAGAAAGAGATGGTATCAAAATTGGATTTATAATTGATAAACCAAGATTAGAAAATGATGTTTCATTAACTCTACAAAAGAAACTGGCTGAGGCTTTAAAATTTAAAAGGGAAATACAAAGAAAAAACTAAGAGAATGACCCAGATAAATGTTTTCTGTTGGATTAACAAATAAGGGTTGTTAAAGCCTTAAAAAGCTCTGTGTGATGGAGCAAAGAAAAAGAGAAATCAAATCCAGCAACAGTGTTTGAATCAACTAAAGATTAAGACTTATTAGAAGTAAAAACGAAGAAATATAAAGTTGGTTTATTTGATCAGGGTTAAAACAGGATATTTTGTTACATCTGGCAACTTCATATTTCTGCTGACACCAGGACTGAAAAGATAATGGTTTATGGATTTGTTTATGGATAAAAGATGGGATATAGCATGAAGAAATAAATTTGCAATTTTAGAAGGGGGTGAATGGTCAATCATTTTGTTTACACATTGTGATGAAGATTAAAAGTTGCTTCTTTATATATTTACTTTCTCTTTATTCTTAATTTCTTCTCTTTCTTTTTCTTGTGGTCTTTACTTCATCTTCCTATTCTTTTACATTTAGTTTGTATTACATTTTTCTAGTATACTATTATAATTAACATTCTAAAAATTATATGGATTTTTTTGGCATGAGAAGAATTCTTAGAAGATTTGTTGTATAACACTGAAAGAAACCTATGCCTCATTTGTGGTAATGGTTTGTTGTCTGTCAATATTGGCAAAAGAAAAGACTTTCAAACTACATAGTTAAATTTGTTTAAAATATGAAAGTTACAGTAGATCTTTAATTAGCCTCTCTTTTTTTCAGAATATGCATTTGGTACTTTCCCATGGCGAGGACTTCATTTCATCCTCCATTCTAAAATGTGATTCTGGCCATTTCCCATTTGTATGGTGAACTCATGGGCTTAATAACATCCCACCGCAATATTAAGGTGTCCTCCTGGTACTCTATTCAATCACATCTTTTCCTCAGAAAGTAGTGGGGCTCCTGTAAATGACTTTCTAGATTAGGGGCTCTGTATTTACATTCAATTTCCAGTTCTGCGCTATCGGTAGAAAATGATTATCAAGGCATGAAATTAGAAGTCACACCCAGGGGAAAACAATTGGATATTTTGTTCTTTCTCTTATCGCTTCTTCTCCCTTCTTAGTGGGAGGAAAGAAGCAATCACCAGAAAGGTCAGAAATGTTTATTTACCGATATTAAGATGCTGCCTATGCAGGGTTTGTTTTTTTTTACAGCATAAAATAATTGCTCCCTAGGATGCTGGTGACTAAGGAAGGCAAAGTGCATGTCCCAAATTGAGACAATGGGGCCTGAAATGAGAGCTTGGGGCCCAAAGACAGGTACCAGAACAGTCACTGAGGAGTTCAGCAACAATAAGTAATCCCAACTGTCCACCCCCATAACAACCCTAGTAACAATTAAGCCTAACACCCCCACACACTCCTACTGGGATGGGCAATAATTATAATAATAGCTGTAAGGAACTATTTCCTAAATTGGGGGGGGGGGAGAGAGGGGGAAAGACCTGGAAATCAAATTACAAAAAGACTGGCAATTAGTCTTATTCATGTTCAAACAGCAGCCATCTATGCCTCAAAAAGGTACAGAGGTTTTTTCTTCTTCTTTTATGCTGGTAGAAATTCAGTCTGAGATTGGAATTTATTTAATTATATTTGTCAACTGCCTTAAATCCATAGAGATAAAACAAATAGTAATTAAAAAACAGCAGATAAGAGTAAGGTAGGGTAGAGTAAGATAGGGTAGGGTAGGGTAAGAGAAGAATAGACTAGACTAGAGCAGAATAGAACAGAATACAATACAATACAATACAATACAATACAATACAATACAATACAATACAATACAATACAAT